>OV651830.1:18982599-19065099 GCA_927349885.1 Psylliodes chrysocephalus
GCATTTGGACATAAATCTTCACCATTTTTAGCCTGCAGGGTATTAAAGGATATTGCACAACAAAATCCTCAATTTTTTTTAGCATCAGATTCATTACTAAACCAAACTTATGTCGATGACATATTAACAGGGTCAAATACCATTTCTCAATTAAAACTTCTCGAAAAAGAACTTCATACCCTATTGGGAAAACACAATTTTACGCTTCATAAAATATTAACTAATCTTAACGAAAATAAAGACAATGTTCAGTCATCTAATCAACAAGTTGACTTACATCTTGACAATAATACATCTGCTATTGTATTATTAAAAGATGTAGAGTCTCCGCCTCTTGTTTGGCCGTTAGCCAGGGTCTTAGAAACCTACCCCGGTAAGGACGGTAATGTTCGGTCGCTCAAAATTTTATCAAATGGCAGCATTAGCATAAGACCAATCACCAAGGTGGTACCTTTGCACAGGTATGACGACGTTCAACCTTAGACAGTTGGCTATTTAGCAACTGATCATTTCACCGCCTTGTTTTAACTTTCCTTTTTGCTTATTTTTATCAACAGTTAGAGTCAATCTTTTCTATCTTCTTCTTCCAAGTCCGCAAACCACTGTATGTTGCGTTACGCGCATACCTGGGCGACACCCGTCAGTGCGACGCGGTGAAACCCACCCATGGCCTGAATCCGGAAGTATCTCGCACAAGGTACCTAAGGATTCCGTGCCCAAACCATAATATTGCGGACTGTAGTACATTTAATTTTAACAGCCATAACCCGGGGGCTGTTTAGGGGTAAAATATAAATAAAAGGAGTCTCGGACAATTCAGTTGTCCTCGAGTTCCGCGGTTTTTAATTTCTTCGTTTCTTCTATTATCTACCTTCTTTCTCTTCGACTTTTACATAATGTACTCTAAAATGAGACATTTACATAGGGTGATCCTAAAATAAGGACACTCTTGGGTTACTAATCCCTCTTTACAAAGTTTTTTGTTCTAAAGCCTGAATATAGTTTCAGTGCTCATATTTCTTTTCGTTACAGGGTGATCTTATAGTAGACACCTTCTAAAGCCTGAATATAGTTTCAGTGCTCATAATTTTTTTCATTACAGGGTGATATCTTATAGTAGACACCTTCTAAAGCCTGAATATAGTTTCAGTGCTCATATTTCTTTTCGTTTCATTATATACAGGGTGATCTTATAGTAGACCCCTTCTAAAGCCTGAATATAGTTTCAGCGCTCATATTACTAATTGTTCTAATCACATTCCTTCAATCATTCTAACGTTCCAATGTTCCAATTCATTATTTGTATATAGTAAAAAGCATAAGCAAGGTACATCAGGTCACAGGGATAGGGCTAGGACACTGAAGTGGGATGTGTTCGCCAGCAGGTCCAGACTGAAACCAATGCTGTAGCTTAAATACATTTAAACAATCAATACATTTATTTAAACTTCACTTATTCATCTGACCTCTTTTTCGTGGGGGGAGGATGTTTCGAAATCAAAACATATCAAAACATTTGAAGCCGGTCCTGCGCACCACGCTTTGGGTGGTCCGTTGAATATATATAAAAAATCGTTGTAAACACCTGCTTTCATGGTCTACATGACATTACCCACGTTAACGGGCAAAACAGGATCACACCTGACTAGCCGACACAATGCATTTGTTCCATCTGTCTCCCTCTATCGCTTTCTATCTCCCTCAACATATACGTAGCTAACCAAAAAAGAAACTCACTTTTTAACAAGTCACCGAAGCAAACAGACGTGTATTGAGTTCGCTCTTACACAACATAAAAATGTTATTTTTTAACTCACTTTTTAACAAGTCACCGAAGCAAACAGACGTGTATTGAGTTCGCTCTTACACAACATAAAAATGTTATTTTAAAAAGAAAATGTTTTTCTCAGCAAAGATAGTATTTAGAATGTAAATAAATATGTAAAAAAGTTTTTGTAAATAAGTGTACTGAAGATTTATGAAGAGTCATAAATAAAAGGTGTTATTCTACGATGATTTTGCGAGTTTTATTCCATAAGGAAATTACGACAGTCCATTAGCCGAAGCAGAGAAGAGTCGAAAAAATTTAAAAGCTGTGTTGCTGCATACGTGGTTTATCAATACAGGTAATCACGATCACAACAATTATAAAAAATATTTTTTATATTTTTTTTAAGACTGGTATTATGTCGTTCGTAGAATTCTATACGAAATAGAGTACTGATTTTGAAAATAAATTTTAACCATTTCAGCACGTCGTTGAACCGTTAGATGCCATAATATAATGCAAATATTAACTAAATATGTTTGTCAAATATACCAATTTCCAAATATCAATTTCCTCTTGAGCTGTTGCTAAACATGAGTGTAGCCGAAGGGTGAATTACTCTGAAATACTGGTACGTTTTTACTTGAAGTCACTACAATTTTTTTTTTAATTTCAGAAATCATGGCCGACTTCATCACCGAAATCACTTCTCAGTTGAAAAATATAAATGCAGCAGCTTGTGGATCAAAATACACCAGAACAGTGCAAAAAAGGTATAAAATTAAGTTTAGGCGAAATTACAGAAATCCTATAAAATAAATTTTAGATGATTTCTGAAATATAGATACGTTTTGACTTTAGTGGTTTACCAAAAGGCTAGATCATAACTATTGAAAACTTCTTTACAAGCTGATTTATTTTAACACCTTGAGCCAGTCCCAGAGAACATTTATATTGTAACACGAGTGTGGGTTGAAACTATTTATTTAATTAAAATACAAAATAACTATCCGAACGCGTAAACTATTTACAATTATTACTAATTACAACTGAATTTATAACGGTTTATAAATGTGAAACGTTGATCCGCCACGCGCTGACTGGCTTTTTATCCTCCCCAGGAATTGACAGTGCATATCATCAATAATCTATGGTAACCGCTTCCATGACCGTTCTCGATTATTTTTCACACTTTCTCCCAGTTTCTGTCAGCCTGCCCGATTGTAGGTTGGGTTTCCTGTCACCTTGACGGTTCGTTGTCTCGTACTGTTGTGACAAACCCTGGCACTGTCTCGTCCGTAGAGCCAAACCGTTACACTTCAAGGTTGTGGCTGAACCGGCAATTGGTACCTTCTTTGCAGTAAGATGTCTTGTGGAAGTAACAGGGGACGGTTTTCTGTCCAAGTTCTCTCCGTCCTGGAGCCGCTGTATTCGTACACCTTCATCGTGGTCTCCGGCGAATGGTGCTAGTCGATCAGAATGGACTACTATCGGTTTTCCTCTGGGAGCCTTGTAGATTCGATAGACTACGTCATTGATCCTCTTCCTGATGACATATGGACCCTCCCAGCTCTTCTGCAGCTTTGGACATAAGCCCCGCCTTCTTCGTGGGTTGTAGAGACATACCAGGTCACCTTCTTTATAGCAGGACTCTGCTGCTCGGCTGTCGTAGTACTTCTTCATTCGGTCGCCAGCTAACTGCAGGTTGGTCCGTACTAGATCATGGGTGTCTCTTATCTTCCTGCGGAGGTCTGACACATAAACTTCTCCGGCCATGTCTTCACCAGGTTTGGAACCAAACATCAGATCACATGGCAGCCTAATCTCTCGACCAAAGAGTACTTTTGACGGTGTCTGTCCTGAGGATTCATTAACAGCTGATCTGTAGGCCATCAAGAACAGTGGAATGTGCTCGTCCCAGTCCCGCTGATGATCGGAGACAACCTTCGATAAGTGCCTGATCAATGTTCTGTTCATGCGTTCCACCATTCCATCGGACTGCGGGTGTAGGGCCGTTGTTCTGGTCTTCCGGATTCTCAACTTCTGGCAGACTTCTTGGAACAGCTCGCTTTCGAAGTTCCTTCCTTGATCGGAATGTAGTTCCAAGGGCACCCCAAATCGGCTGATGAATTCTTTCACCAGGATGTCAGCGAGGGTGGCAGCTTCTTGGTTGGCAACAGCATACGCTTCTACCCACTTGGTGAAGTAGTCCATTACGACGAAAATGTACTTCTTCCCTGCATCGGTTTCTGGCAGAGGACCCAGCACATCTACAGCGATCCTCTCGAATGGGCTTCCTACGATGTACTGCTGCATTCCAGCCCTACGCTTGCGTTGTGGTCCATTGCTCGCCGCACAGGTGGCACATCTTCGGCACCAGTCTCTTACGTCGTCGGAGCAGCTCACCCAGTAGAACCTTTCTCGAACCTTCTGTAACGTCTTCTTCACACCCAGGTGTCCTCCTGACGTTCCATCGTGAAGCTGTCGTAGTATCTCTGGTATGCAGGTCTTCGGGACTAGCGTCTGCCTCTTTGATTCAGTCCCATCGGCATTTTCAACGATCCTTTTTAGCAACCCCTCTTCAATCACCAAGGAGTTCCACTGAGCCCAGTAGGATTTCAGTCCAGGTGAAGATGACGATACCTCTTGCCAGGTTGGACGACGATTTGCTGACACCCATTCTCTGATTCTTTTCAGGTCAGGGTCGCTCTCTTGCTGCTCTTGAATCCTCCCTTTGGACCATTCCTCGCTGACGACTTTAGTCTGGCGCAGGCTGGTTTCCTTCTCCTCAAGGTGACTGCAATGGGAGCAATTCTGTTGGCAAGGTCTTCTAGAAAGGGCGTCGGCGTTGCGGTGGCTCACCCCGGGTCGGTGTTCGATGTGGAAGTCGTATTCCTGCAGTTTTTCCATCCATCTCGCTACTTGCCCCTTAAGATTCTTGAAATTAAGTAACCACTTCAAGCTGGCATGGTCAGTTCTGATCAGGAACCTTCGCCCATACAGGTACTTGTAGAAATGCTCAACGGACTTCACCACTGCTAGAAGTTCTCGCCTGGTGACACAGTAGTTACGTTTAGGTTTGGACAGCGTCTTGCTGAAGTAACCAAGGACTCTTTCCCGACCATCCTGGAGCTGTGATAAAACGGCACCGATTCCCACGTTGCTGGCATCAGTATCGAGGATGAACTTTCCTTCGGGAAGTGGATAGCCTAGGATTGGAGTCGACGTCAGCTGTTTCTTCAGAGCGTCGAAGGCTTCTTGGCATTCTTCATCCCAGCTGAAGCTTCTACCTTCCTCAGTCAATCGGGTCAACGGCTTGGCGATGTCTCCGAACATCTTGACGTAGCGGCGGTAGTAAGGGCAAAGTCCAAGGAAGCTTCTTAGTTGGTGCTTATCGGAGGGGACTGGCCATTGCTCGACTACGTGAATCTTGTCTGGATCTACGGCGACACCTTCTCCGCTAACTATATGTCCTAGGTAGCTGACCTCGGTTTGGAACAGGTGGCATTTCTTCACGTTTAACGTCAGGTTTGCAGCTTGAAGTCTCTTGAAAACCACTTCGAGGTTTAGCAGGTGTTCGTCAAACGTCCGCCCCAGTATGGCGACATCATCTAAATAAACGAGACAGGTTTTCCAGGATAGACACCTGAGGATGTTTTCCATCAGTCGTTCAAAAGTGGCTGGAGCGTTGCAAAGACCAAATGGAAGGACTGTAAACTGCCACAGACCAGTTCCGCTGGAGAACGCCGTCTTCTCTTTGTCGGCGGGATCCATTTCTACCTGCCAATAACCGCTCTTCAGATCCAGGGTAGAGAACAGCTTGGAACCCGCTAGTGCATCTAGGGCGTCGTCGATTCTTGGCAGGGGCTGCTGGAAGGTTCAACCACTCCGTCTTTCACCATCTCCTGAAGCGTTCTCTCCGCCTCTTCCTTCTTGACTTGGGGCAGTCGTCGAGCAGCTTGGCGGATAGGGCGCGCCTCACCAGTGTCAATCTTGTGTCTTACTATGCTGGTTCTTCCTGGTCTGCCATCCGTCGAACCCAGAATGGAGCGGTAGCGGTTGACTGGGTCTCTCACCTTCTTCCTCTCTTGTTGAGACAGGGATAGACAAACAAAAACCAAGATACATTTGGAATTCACTAATATATCCCTGACTGCTGACTTTTTTCAATTTGTTCCTCAGTGTTATGAATTAATTTTTTCCAGATTAATGATTTCCTTGGTCCTTAGCTCAATTTCTTGCAATTTGTTGATAATTTGGTAGAAAAGCTATTTGAGTTTTTCGATTTTTCGATTTTTCGAATTTTTCGAATTTTCGATTTTTCGATTTTTCGAATTTTTGATTTTTCGATTTTTCGATTTTTCGATTTTTCGATTTTTCGATTTTTCGATTTTTCGATTTTTCGATTTTTCGATTTTTCGATTTTTCGATTTTTCGATTTTTCGATTTTTTGATTTTTCGATTTTTCGATTTTTCGATTTTTCGATTTTTCGATTTTTCGATTTTTCGATTTTTCGATTTTTCGATTTTTCGATTTTTCGATTTTTCGATTTTTCGATTTTTCGATTTTTCGATTTTTCGATTTTTCGATTTTTCGATTTTTCGATTTTTCGATTTTTCGATTTTTTGATTTTTCAATTTTTCGATTTTCGATGGTTTATTTTTGCGGAATTTCTTGATTCGATCGCCGCGCTCAAAGCCCGCCATAAAAGCTATGCAATAACTTAAAAATTAATATCTAATATTTACGCCAGCTTTGAATACATATAGTCAGGAAGGAGGAATCCTAAACGACCTTGGAATCGCGAAGGTATCTAATTTTGACAGCGAACTAGACGAATGCGGTAGTTCAGTGTGATGTCATTTTGGTTCCACTGACATTTAATTCTAACCAAACTTTTAAAAAAAACATCAATAAATTTGACATATACGTTTTTATTTTATTTCAAAATATTCTTTACAGGTCATAAAATAGTATATTATGCAACGATCATGTAATGATGGTTATTAATACACGAGCATTAACCGGGATACGAAACGAGCCAAAGGCGAGTTTCGTATGGTCTATGCGAGTGTTTTAATAACCATTACATGAGAGTTGCATACGCTATTTTTTCTACACCCGATAAATAATCAAGACCTATAAATATTATATTTATATTGGTATTGAACACAATAACAGTAATTACTCGTATTTCTATAAAAAATTCTACAAAATTGTAATTAATGGTATTACTTCGGGTATTGGTATTTCCCTAGATTTTTGCTGCAAAATATTTTGTACTGTATTTTCTGCTTTCTCCGATATGTGTGGAAGAGTCTTCTATATCGCTGATATGAGACATTTTAATATTATAATTATCGAAGTTTAGCTATCTACGAAAATTTAATACGTTTTGACAACTAAAACAATTACATAGAAACCTAGGACAAACGTCAAACAGCATGCTTGATTGAAAAATAGTAGGTTTCTATTGATTAAAAATCTGTATCGTAATGAAAAATCTGTATCATAATGGGTATCATTATGAAACGGATTATGGGCATATAAGTGCATTATTATAATACGGGTGTAGAAAAAAAAGTTTAAAGGTATGTAATTGATAACTAAACGATTGTATATTTGATACATGCTATCTACTTACTTTAGGAATATATTTATAAAAGTGAAAAAAACGATATAATTTAGGTAAACAAAACGAACAAAACGCACTCAAAAAATCTACTGTGTTTCCGGTCTACCAGTGACGTATTTTCATAAGGGTGCGTAGAAAAGAGAATAATAAATTCTTATTTGCATATTCGGGTCGATTTTGTTTGCCATAGTAATATTATTATGGAGCTAATTTCAAAAGATATTGCTATCATAGCAAGATTTGCAGAATACCGTATTCTTATCGTCGATTTTAAACAATTTGATCTGTCATTTATTAATAGATCTTGCTAAAGAAGCTTGCTATTTCAGCAAGCTCTTTTTTATACTTATTAGCGGGATAACAAGGTAGTTATATGAATTGTGAATGTGATTAAAGTTTTAAAAATGGCTGATCCAGTATTTTTCACTTACATTTTATAAATGAATATAAAAATATAGCGAACAGGTAAATATTTTTAGGGCAGATGACAGATAAGTACCATGTTGTAAATAGTAACATTTATATTTTTAGTTTAGGGAACTCTTGAGACTACAATTCAGACATATCAGAGATACTAGCAATCCTTTTGAACTGCCTCAAGAGAAATTTATTAAATTGTTTAGGTTACATAAGAATGCTGCTCATCAGTTGATAGAAGAGTTATCAGAAATGGTAGAAGCACCAAGAAGAAGGGATACAATTCCTTTTCACCTACAAGTGTGGCAATAAGCTCCTTCCATTTGTTTTTGGATTTAGACGATGAGTTTTTCCGTATATAAAAATATTATTTTTTTCTAAAAAGTTGACTAAAAGTTCCATTTGACTTTTGTTTGTTTTCCTACTACGAGCCTGTCTTGGAGGCATTTTAGTATTTTTTACTAATGATTAACTACTAAATTACAAATAATAAGAAAAGAAAACTGAACAAACAAATTATTTAAAATATATAAAATCAACAAAGGATTTCCAACATTCTAACCAAATACTTCTTCTTTTTTATATATAAAACATAGAACATTAAAAACACCTTTCATTTACAGTGTTGTCAGCTCTAAAATGTTTAATTTACATTACAGTCATAACAATGTTGCTGAGACCAAAACTAATAACAAATATTGCTATATCGGTCAAAACAGAATACGAATTTAAACATCCATATTGTTATAACTTAATAGGTGTAACAATATGGTTAAGTTTTATAGCAAGATTAAACAGAATCGACCCGATTATCTAAATTTACGGATTTCTCTTATTTCTTGCATTTTTTTTAATTAATCATCATTATGTGAAATAATTTTACTTTAAAATTGCATGATGGGTGGGATAAATATAAGAAAATATTTTCGGTATAAATTATAGAGGGATTTCATTTGAAAAATCAAAGCATTAATGTATTAATAAAAGAAATTTTGACTTTTTTTACGTCTTTATTATGACAATATTTTTATTAATTTATATTTTACAAATTGTATAAATTTTACAAAAACAGTATGTCGTGTTTATTAATGTTTGAAAATTAAATATGTTTTGTAGATGCGTTAAACAATAGTACGTTTGTTCAACAAGAGTGGATATGATGGTCTGTAATAAAGGAATATCAGTTCGATGAACAAAATAATAATTAGTTGTTTCCAATACAAATAATGCAATGTCATTAATTCTAAAGTTCATTGTGTCCAATTCTGTTTAGCTAGCACATGACCTATTGAAGCGATATTTGACTGTTAGGGAGTAGTATTTAATTAACCTTATAATACACATGTAAAAAAGGTATATAATTTTATTATGTAATAAAGGGCTGGTATAAACTTAAATGTTTTATCCTACAAATGCTAAAATTAAGGAAAAGAACCTAGAATTATTACATGGCGATCCTGCCAGCCCTTAATAATAAAAAGTAGTGTTTTTTTTATCGCAAGATTTATAATAGTAACACAAAATGTGCAACTCAAAAGTTAATACAAGAGAGGATATTCAGATTCAAGCTGCAGGAACTGGTTCGAACAATGCTTCCCAGGTAAACTCAAATACTTTTACACGTACTGATTGGATGCTGTTGGCTTTAATTTTGTTGGTTGTTGCTGCGATTTTATATTTTGTAATCCAAAAATTACGAAGAAATGTAAAGTCATCAGTAAGGAAGCAAATCCAGATGCATGAATGGAAGAAATCCCGTGATCAGCTCAACGATGGAAACTAAATTAGTATTTTGTGGTAGTGTAGCTATGTAGTGTAAAAACAAAAATTAAGTGTTTAATGAGTGACGAAGAAAAATTTCTCTGTGAATTTCGAGCTTTCGAAGAAGAAATTGTTAAATTCGAAACTAATTTGACTAAGGACCGTATTGAAAAACGAAAGGACAAAAATAACACCGAGCGTCGGATAAAAAGGTTAGATACTTATAGAATAGGTTTTTTAGATTTAAAATCACGATTTAATAATAAAAGTTTTTCATCAAATTTTATATGTAAAATTTCAGTTTATGCAGAAAAGATAGAACAATTCATTAAAACATGTAATGATATTTTAGAAGAAAGATTAAAAAAACAGGATAGGGAAAATCTGCAATTACAATTTAATGATGGAGATTTATTACTAAATTCACCAAATGTTGAACTAGGCCAATTTTTTATTGACAGTGTCGAGAATAGTTCTAATCCAGATAATATTGTAAGTTTTCTACCAATTAATATGGCTAATTTTGACTTTAAAACGGCTGCTAACTTGTTGCCAAAATTAAATTCTAGCGATTCTGAGTCAGTTTATAACTTAATAGAAGGTATCCAGCTTTATGAACCCTCTTTAAATCAAATTGGTAAACCCCTTTTGATTAATTATATTTTAAAAGCTTGCATTTCACATAAAGATAGCATTCGTATGAATAAAAGTTATGATAACACAGTAGAATTAATTAGTGACCTTAAAAAACAATTTTTACCTAGACAGTCTTCAACTGCTTTGGCTGCTAAATTACAAAGTACTACTCAAGGCGAGATGGATATCGAGAAATATGGTAGAAAAATTAAAGAGTTAATGTCTCAACTCACCATTGCACAGACTGGTGATAATGATAATGCTTTGCCAATATTTCAAACAGAAAATGAAAAAATAGCTGTTGATGTGTTTGCAAGGGGAATACGAAACACAGAATTGCGTACTATAGTTAAAGCAGGTCGCTACAGAACATTAAACGAAGCTATAAACGCGGCTAAAGATGAGGTATTTATTTCAAAACAAACTTCAACCATGTACCACATGCAAAGAGGTATTAGTAACAATTTTCAAGCAAATAAATTTAGAGGTACCAACAATAGAAGCCATAACAATAATTTTAGAGGAAATATGAATAATAGGTATAATACGAATAGTAGTGGTAGATATAACAATAATTCAAATAACCATTATTATTCTAGAAAATATAACTACCAAGGTTCTCGTCCAGCTCGAAGTAGGAATAATTATTTTAGAAATAGTAGAAATTATCGTGGAGTAAATCGCCCAGTTTATACAGCAGTGGAACGCGAATCAACTTCGGTTGCTGGGGGTATGAATGAACCAAACTCATCTCAAACTCAAACGTTTTTTCGTGCCTCCTCGGCAAATAACTAATTATAATAATATTAATCAATCTACGGTACAGTACAAGTATAATCTACAGTACGTTCAAATGACCTATGGTAACAGAATAGTTTGATTTTTATTAGATGCCGGAGCTTCTATAAGCGCATTTTTTATGAACAAAATAAATAAAAACTTGCAAAGAATAGATTACTCAAATATTATTAACATAGACGGCATTTCAGGTTCGACAAAATCATGTGGAAGTGCTCAGATTACCCTAAACGTTAATGGAGGTCAGTTTTGTCATGACTTTGTTTTGATTAATTCATTTAATGAAAACATTGATGGTATTTTAGGAGCAGATTTTTTTGAAAATAGATTATGAAACTTATCAATTCTCATTTATACTTCAGAATGAAAGAATTCTTTTACCTATGGTATCAAATTTTGAAAATGTAATTAAAATACCTCCAAGATGTCAGGCTATAAAATATCTTAAAGTAAATAATAATAAAGATTGTGTTATATTTCCACAAGAAATTGCTCAAGGTATTTTGGTTGCAAGTGTTTTAGCTCGCCCTGTAGATTATGCTATACCTTTTCAAATTTTAAATATTAATGATAGGGAAGTAGTTATAAGAAATTTTCAACCAAATGTGGTTGATGCTGATAATTTTGACATTATTAATTTTTGTGACAATAAAACACAAACTCCAAATCGAATTGAAGAAGTAATTAAAACTATAAAAACTAGTCATCTAAATAAAGAGGAACGTAGTTCATTAGAGCATATTTGTGCGAAATATGCCAACGTGTTTCACCTACCTAGCGATCCTCTTACAGTAACAAATGTTTATAAACATAAAATTGACCTAGAGAATAATGCAACACCTGCATATTCCAAACCTTACAGATTACCTCAAGCTCAAAAAGCTGAAATAGACAAACAAATAAATAAAATGTTAAAAGACCGAATCATTGAACCAACGCAATCGCCTTGGTCATCACCTTTACTTATTGTACCGAAAAAATCAGAAAATGGTGTAAATAAATGGCGGATTGTTATAGATTATAGACTATTAAATAAAACTATAAAAGATGACAAGTTTCCCTTGCCAAACATTAACGAAATTTTAGATTCTCTTTCAGGCGCAATGTATTTTTCCCATCTAGATCTTTCGCAAGGTTATCAGGTTGAATTAGATTCTTCAAGCAGACCGGATGACCAGACTTCCTATGGGACTGAAGGTCAGTCCCAGTGCCTTTTCTAGAGCGATGACAATTGCAATGTCAGGTTTAAATTATGAATGCTGTTTTGTCTACTTAGACGACCTAATTGTGTTTGGAAATAATTTAAAAAATCACAATAAAAATTTAATAAAAATTTTAGAAAGATTGAGAAAAGTAAATTTAAAGTTAAATCCGAATAAACGTGACCTTTTGCGCAAGGAAATTTTATATTTAGGTCATATTATTTCAGAAAATGGCATTATGCCTGATCCAGAAAAAACCCGGACAGTCCAACAATACCCTGTACCTAAAGATTCTCAAGAATCTAAAAGATTCGTAGCATTTGCAAATTATTACAGATCTTTTATACAAAACTTTTCCGAAATTGTTAGTCCTTTAAATAAGTTGACGAGAAAAGGTGTTCCATTCATTTGGACTCCTGAATGCCAAAACGCATTTGAAACAATTAAAACCAAATTACTTAATCCACCGATTCTTGAATATCCAAATTTTTCAGAAAGTAATGTTTTTATTTTGAAAACTGATGCATCGGGTGTCGCCCTCGGAGCGGTATTATGTAACAGTAATAACAAACCCGTTGCTTATGCTAGTCGCACACTTAATAAAGCGGAAGTTAATTACTGTGCAGTAGAAAAAGAGCTACTGGCGATTGTATGGGCTGTAAAACATTTTCGAGTCTATTTATTTGCTAAAAATTTTTTTATTGAAACTGATTCACGACCATTAGTTTACTTATTTAGCATGACAAATCCGTCCAGCAGACTTACCAAATTTCGACTTATTTTAGAAGAGTATGACTTTACTATTAGATATATTCCAGGAAAATCAAATGTCGCTGATGCATTATCACGTGTAGAAATCCCAGCTAGCGACCTAAAAGAATTAGCTAATTCAACACATTCTAAAATGTGTATTATGACCCGAGCTCGAACTAAACTTCAAAATGATTTAGCTAATAAAATCAAAAACCCAACTACGAACGATTCAGTAACTGATACTAGGATTGGCCATCCTGGCGTTGTTGAATTGTTAAAGAAACCTAAAAATATAACTAAATTACGACCGGTTGCAACCAAAGAATTTTTGAAATTAACTCACGAAAATAAAAATAATTTTATGATTTTTAACGACTTTATTATTGATGCAACGTTGCAAATAATTTATTATAAAATGGATGATACTTACTCAACGTCTGAACTTCGGTCAGCGTTAAAAGATCTCCAAAAAATTTGCAAAAAAACATAATATTAGTGAATTATTATTAATAAAGAAAACATGCGCATTAAATAAAATAAATGAAATACTTAAACTTTCATACATACTGACATGTGACAATATAAAACTAACAATTATAAAAGATGTTAGAACTATCGATAATTATGAAATAAAACAACTCATTTTGAACGATTTTCACTTACTACATACAGGAGAACATGCAGGAGTCAATCGAATGTTTAATAATATTAAGAAATTTTATTATTGGAAAGGTTTGTTTAGAGATATTCAATCATTTGTACGTCGTTGTGACCAATGTCAACGATATAAACATTCAATTCCGAAAATACTACCTTTAACTCTTACAACAACGGCTTCCACAGCTTTTGAGAAAATATTTTTGGATTTAATGGGTCCTTTGGATCACGATATGGATGATGATAAGTACGTATTAACTATTCAATGTGATCTAAATTTGTTGAAGCCTACCCTGTTAAAAACAAAGAAACAGTTACAGTTGCAAATTCTTTAGTGAATAATTTTTTTTTAAGATATGGAATACCTAAAGAAATTGTAACAGATCAGGGAAAACGGAATTCATGTAATTAGTTTTTAACGATACATGTAAAATTTTAAATATTAGTCACCTTAATTCTACTGCTTATCATCATCAGACTTTAGGAAGTATTGAAAACTCACAAAATCATTTAGGAGCTTATTTGAGAATGCAAGTTTCTAAGTACAACAATAGTTGGAGCAGTTGGCTTCCTTTTTGGTGTTTCTTTTATAATACTACTGTTCATACGGAAACCAAATATACTCCATTTGAATTACTATTCGGAAAAACCGCTAATTTACCTTCAAATATAACAGAAAAAATTGATCCTTTGTATTCATTCGATAATTATCCATTAGAATTAAAATTCAGATTACAACAAGCTAGTGCCGAAGCCAAAGAAAATTTGGAAAAGTCTAAATTGAGTAGAAAAGTTAGATATGATAATTGTAAACTGTTACGCCACTGTCGGGAATCCAAGTTCCCAACGCATCGAAGCGGCGTGAGAGGGCGCAGGTATCGGAGCTAGGCGTGAACTACGGTACCAGCGAGAAGGCGAGAGAGCGGTGTGGCAGTTTGGTACCTATTCGAGTTCCACAGTAGGCGTGTGTTACAATTGAATTTATAATTTTTGGCGATTGGCGTTGTTATTATTTTTCGGTTAATAAAAGTGATTTATTCGGGTGTGGTGCTGTTTTAATATACCCGTAACATTTCAGAAGTGGTGATAGTGTTCCCCGTGTTGTGCAGAAAATTATTTTCAAAGGCGATATTGGCGTGATTTCCTGTACTCGTACCGGCGTTTGTGAAATTCCACGAATTTGTAGGCGATAGTGAACAATTTGAATTAAAACGGTGTTGTGGCGATTGGAGGCGATTGGAATAATTAATAAAAGAATCTGTAAAAATGTCGAAATCTAACGACGAAATGGATCTCGTAATCGACGAGCATGTCGACCTCGGTGACTCACCAACATCCGACCGTAGGCACGGAAGGCGGTCTACATCCCCAAGGCGAGGCGGTGCCAGATCCGATTCGAGGCGAGGAGAGGACCTGTCCGGCATACCGGTGGAGACCCTGGTGAAGGCCCTATTGGCAGGAGGATTGTCAAAGGCGGTGGAGAGGATAGCCAAACAACAGGCGGCTCTAGTGGTGGGAGAAACGGTAGACCCTGCTACCCCAGGACCTTCTAGTATGAGAACCGATGAGGTGAGCGGCGCTGGAGGACGAAGATCCATGTGGTTCGTGGCTGACATGGTCGAGCGATTCGACCCCGACGATGCGGATTCCAACATCGAGCGGTGGTTGATGAAGATCGACCAGATGGGAGAAATCCATGGATTGTCCCCCAATGAAAAATCCATATTGGCCCAATCCAAGCTGGAGGGATCGGCTAAACGTTGGTACCACCAGTTGGAAGACTACGACCTGACTTGGGACCAGTGGAA
Organism: Psylliodes chrysocephalus; assembly: GCA_927349885.1. Classification (NCBI taxonomy): domain Eukaryota; kingdom Metazoa; phylum Arthropoda; class Insecta; order Coleoptera; family Chrysomelidae; genus Psylliodes; species Psylliodes chrysocephalus. Next base: position 18,998,036 of record OV651830.1, read on the forward strand.
GGCGAAGTTGAAGACGACGTTCCCCAGAAGGCGAGACTTCGCCATCATGTTGGAGGAGCTGGCAGCCAGGCGGAAGATACCAGGTGAGACAATGACCACCTACTACCACACCAAGCTGGCCATGTGTGACCGCATCGGCGTCAGAGGAGAAAACGCTGTTTCTTGCATCATCCGTGGGTTACCAGAGAACCTGAGAGCCAATGCACAGGCGGCCAACTGCGACACTCCGGACAAGCTCTACAATAAATTTTTGGCAGGCCTGGAGAGCTACAGGGAGGATCACAAGGCGAGGAGGTCCGAACCGGCTGTGCAACGGGTGGAGGAGCCCTTCCTGAAGCGCTGCTACAACTGCCAGAAATTTACGACCCATCTGAGCAGAGACTGTCCCCGTCCACCATCCATCATTTGCAGGGGCTGTGGCAAAGCAGGACATCGGCTTCCGGAGTGCAGGGCGGCGACCACCAGCGGCGACAGGAGTAATGCTCCCTCTGGGAGGCAGGTAAGATTGATTATCACTCCCTCTGATAGTTGTTTTAGGCATCTGGTGAAGGTGAACGGCCAAGATGTCAAGGCCTACTTGGACACTGGGAGTGAGCAGAACCTTATCTCCCTCTCGGCGGTAAGACGGCTTGATCTAGACGTAGACGAAGGCGAAGGCGACGTCCAACTCTGTGGATTCGGCGGCGGAGCAGCAACCTCTCTGGGAGAAGTGTCATTCCAGATGACCCTTGTTGATGAGGTGCACACCGTGAAGGCGTTGGTAACTGACGACGAGATGGGCCGCATCGAGCTGCTTCTGGGCCAGCCAACCATCAATGGTCCAGGAATCACTATGGTGGTGAGGAATGGGAAGTCTTATCTGAGGAGGGACCCGGACATCAACGAGTTGATGAAGGAGATCTCCTTGGACGGCGAATCTACCAGACCGAAGGCGCTACTGGCGGAAGATGTGGTGTTGCAGCCCAATACTGTCAGCAGGATTAAGGTGAGGGTGACAAATGGCGTTCCAGGCACCATCTATTTCATGGAAAAGAAGTACTTCCCCCATAAAGTCTCCAATGTCCTTATTCCATCGGGGCTGTTGAGAACCTGTCTGGAGGAGGTGAAGGTGGTTAACGACGGCGACGGCGAGATTAAGTGGAGGAAAGGACGACTCATCGCACGAGTGGAGGCGTGCCAGCCGAGCGATGATGTAACAGGAGCGTCGGAGTCACAAGTGAGAAAGCTTTCCTTATCTAATAATAGTAGCTTAGACATTTCAGGTTTAAATGTAGGAGATATATCAGCGACATGTAGAAAACGTCTATGTTCCTTATTAAAGCGTAAATCTATGTGTTTTTCCACAGGTGAGGATGATATTGGGTTAACTAACTTAGGAAGCATGCAAATAAAATTAACTACTGACGTACCAGTATATTATAGGCCTTATAGGTTATCTCATCATGAACGAGAGCTGGTCAGGCAGAAGGTGGAGACTCTTTTGGAGGCGGGTGTGATACGAGAAAGTGAATCTGCTTATGCTAGTCCTATTGTGTTAATACCGAAAAAGTCTGGTGAGATAAGGATGTGTGTTGATTATAGGGCTTTAAATGCTGTCACTGTTAAGGACCGTTACCCACTACCTTTGATTTCGGATCAGCTTACCAAATTGGCGAATAAAACTCTCTTTACCATTTTAGATTTAGCTCAGGGGTTTCATCAGGTGCCAATGAATCCAGATTCGGTGGATAAAACAGCGTTTATCACACCGGATGGCCATTATGAGTATTTGCGAGTGCCATTTGGTCTTTCTAATTCACCAGCGGTGTTTCAGCGCATCATTGATAAGATGTTAGGTAAACTGAGATATGGCGAGGTGTTAGCTTACATCGATGATCTTTTGATACCAGCTGCAGGCGAAGAAGAGGGCTTAGCAATGCTAGAAATGGTTTTAGGGTTGATTGAACAAGCAGGTGTTAAGCTCAAACTGGAGAAATGTTCCTTCTTGCAAAATACTCTTGAATATTTAGGACACGAGGTGACTGGAGAAGGTATTCGTCCTGGAAGGCGTAAAATTCAAGCCGTACAAGAATTTCCAATACCTAAGAATGTGCATGGTGTTAGACAGTTCATTGGTTTAGCTTCTTATTTTAGGAAATTCATTAGAAACTTTGCGGTGTTGGCGAAACCATTGACTATTCTTACTAAGAAGGATGTACCTTGGAGTTGGAGCAGCGAGCAACAGGAGGCTTTTGATTTACTCAAGGATTATCTGGCGAATAGACCTGTGTTAGCATTGTACGACAATCAGGCGAATACAGAACTGCATACTGACGCTAGTAAGCTGGGATTGTCAGGTATTCTCTTGCAAAAAGGGGCAGATGACAAGTTGAGACCTGTTGAATATTTTAGTAGGGCTACCACGGTGCAGGAGCAGGTGTATCACAGTTATGAGCTTGAAACATTGGCTGTAGTTGAATCTGTTAAGCGTTTTAGGGTTTATCTAGTTGGAAAACGTTTTAAAGTGGTGACTGACTGTGTAGCGGTGAGAGCGGCGTTACTTAAGAGAGACTTGGTTCCTAGAATAGCTCGGTGGTGGTTGGCGATTCAAGAGTATGACATGGAGATAGAATATCGACCTGGTAACCGTATGCAGCATGTTGATGCTTTAAGTAGGAACCCACCTGTTGATAAAGTCTGCGTAAATATTGTTACAATGTCGGAGAATGATTGGTTTTTAACGGTGCAGCTGCAGGATCCTAAGGCGCAAGAAATTGTGAGACTACTGGCATCAGAAAACGTTGACAAACAGACCAAGGCGCTTTATAAGGTGAAACATGGGCGACTTTATCGTATAACTTCACATGGAGATAGGTTGTATGTACCAGCTATGGCTAGATTCAGTATTCTTAGAAAGCATCATGATGACATAGGTCATCCGGCCCTTGAAAGGTGTCTAATTTTAATATCAGAGACGTATTGGTTTCCTAAGATGCGACGTTTTGTGTCTAAGTACGTCAAGTCATGTTTGAGGTGTGGATTTGCAAAAGGTCAGTACGGTTTAGTCGAAGGGTTGTTACATCCAATTGAGCGTCGACCAGTACCATTTGATACAATACATGTTGACCATTTGGGCCCATTTGTGAAAAGCATTAAAGGTAACTCGTATATTTTAATGGTGGTGGATGGATTTACTAAATTTCTTATAGCGAAGCCTACAAAATCTGTTAAGTCGTCTGAAACTATTTCACGTTTAAAGGAGGTTTTCGGTGAGTTTGGTTATCCAAGGCGAATCATATCGGATCGAGGCAAGGCGTTTACTAGTAAGGAGTTTAAGGATTTTTTGGTGGATAGGGGTGTAAAGCACGTGTTGAATGCGGTGGCAACGCCTAGGGCGAACGGACAAGTGGAGAGACCCAACAGGACGATTGTAGAAGCCTTATCTTCGACTGTAGAGGCTGAAGGTCGGTGGGACGAGAAATTGTCGGATGTTGTGTGGGGACTCAATCATATGATCAATGCTGGGACACGTTTTTCTCCTGCACACTTAATGTTTTCCCATAGTCATGGCCGAGTAACCGATTTGGCGGATGGCGAGCTAGCTAGCGATGATGATAATAACGGGGCTGGTGGGAGTCTCAAGAACATGGTGGATGTTCAGGGTGTCGAGCGTGCAGTACAAAGGAGCGATGTCGAGGCGAAGGAGGTTAAGGAGGTTGAGGAGATTGGTGAGCCCGACAGGGTATTAGGTAATATCGACACCCGCTTGGTGGATCAGGGTGACGACTTTGGTCTCCAAGTTTCTAGGCGCGGTGGGCGAGGCGGGCGAGATGAGCAAGGTGGGCGAAGGAGACGAAGCTCAAGGTTACTCAACAAAAGGGCTATGACTGGAGATGTTTCATCTCCCATTGATCGAAAAAGGGTAAAACTTCAGGACCCATTAGTCAAGGCAGGTGTGGTTAGTGATGGGCTCCCAAACCTAGAGAAGGCTGTGGTATCTGGCCCATGCCCGGTCTTTTCAGACGGGGAGAGAGTTCATTCCGATCATACTAGGGCTTTGGCTAATATCACAAAATCTGCACGTAAAATGAAAAAGAATTTTGATAAAGGTAGAAAGGTTGCAACCATTTATGAAATTGGAGATTTGGTGCTTTGGAGGAATTCAGCTACAAAAAGGGCGGGCGTAGGTGTTAGTAGTAAATTGGCAAATAAATTCGATGGTCCGTATAGAGTAGGTAAGGTATTAGGACATGATCGATATCGAATTGAGGCGATAGAGGGTGTTCGAGGCTACAAGCGTTTCCAAGTGGTCGTCGCTGTAGACTCTCTTAGACGGTATCACGGGATGAATGAGGTTGAGTATGAGTCTGATACAGATGAGGAGTGCCAGGGGCAGATTGATGAAAGTGATATCGACTAAGACAATTAGTATTGTGTATGTAATTAATGGGGACATTTAATTTTTCAGGATGGCCGAATGTTACGCCACTGTCGGGAATCCAAGTTCCCAACGCATCGAAGCGGCGTGAGAGGGCGCAGGTATCGGAGCTAGGCGTGAACTACGGTACCAGCGAGAAGGCGAGAGAGCGGTGTGGCAGTTTGGTACCTATTCGAGTTCCACAGTAGGCGTGTGTTACAATTGAATTTATAATTTTTGGCGATTGGCGTTGTTATTATTTTTCGGTTAATAAAAGTGATTTATTCGGGTGTGGTGCTGTTTTAATATACCCGTAACAAAACCTAGTATTAGTAACGTTAATTTTAGTATAGGAGACTTGGTTTTAATCAAAAATGATAGTGCTTCGACTAAAATGGCAGAAATCTATAAAGGACCATACAGTATGCGACTAGTGCGCGAAGATAACACGAACATTACATTGAGTGAAGTTAATGATAAAAATAAAACTTTAGTTGTTCATAAAAACCGAGTTAAAAAATATTACAATTAAAATATTTTTCTCCTTTTACTATTTTATTCTGATTTTGAATTATACAACGTTATCTGCAAACGTCATCCCTGCGTCAAGAAATACAAAAAAAAACAGATTAGTTAAAGAATTTCTTTTTATAATATTCAAAACAATACGTTGGGGCTTCATTATGTTACATATGGGGTGTCTAATGGCAGACTTTAATTTTGCTGCAATTACCCTGGACTGGTAAAACTATAATTTATCCTTGGACGGGAAATTATTTGCATACTTCAACCGGACCACTTTTATTGTTGGAACGGCTGTTGGTAGAAGTCTTATTCTCAGTTTTGAAGTTCGGTCAAAACAATACACTTTAAAATGGCGTGAACACAAAAATTAAGAGATTTTGGCTCACAATTTGTTTTTTGCATGAACTCAAGCCATAAATTTCTTTTTTGAAAATCTTTAGGAAATCTGAAAATTGTTTACCTGGGATTAATTTATATAATTTGTAAATCTAGAATCTTTAAGAAATCTTAAAATTGTTTACTTGCAATGAATTTATAAATCAAAATTGAACAATAATTTATTCATTTTAACAAACACATAAATATCTTAAAATTGCCTAAAATATTTGTTTAAATACCCTATAAACCATGAGACTACGCCTATGAGCACAGTTGATCGCATACATACATACTTACCATGTTTGTTTACAAATTTAAAACATTAAAAATTTAAAAAATCTTTGATGTGGTTGATAATTGATAGAACAAAATACTTACTTATGAAATGTAGTCCCTTCCTTTCTACTTTTAGCTGTGCTACTGTATCCACAAGAGCAACAACTGACCATATTGTATTGTTTGTCTTTTAACGCAGAAAACTTAAAATTAACACTAATACTGACTAAATACTAAAACACTAAACAGTTTTTAAAAAGGTCTACAAAACATACGTTTGATAAAAGTTTAAATTAACACATAAAATATCCAAATTATTAACAAATTTTAAACACTAAAATTAGGAACCAATTTTAGAAACCATTTGTCATATCGCACCCGTCGAGGAATACCGTAACATCTCAAAATTTGTAAATTTGAGTTTATTACGCCATTCAACTCGGGTTTGTGAGTATATTATATACGGAAGACTGTGATAATATTATCACAGCTTATTTATATCCAGCTAAAACACTCTCGGCGGCACTTTTGATCTCGTGGTCTGCGATCAAGCGAGGTAGAAGCGTTGCTTTCTCTGTTGCACAAGAGGGAAAAGTCAGAGCCGGATTATAACAATTATTTATTGAAGTAAAATGTTTAATTTCTGCTTGACAGTACCGTAGTAGGTAATTTTAAATTTTATTGGATTATATTTTTTGAATCTATATTGTAATATTACGATAAAATTAGGTTTGGAGTTAATAAGGGTTGTTGAAAAATACATTAAAATTATTCTGAAAAATAATACATTTTCGTTATTATAGATTAAAAGAACTTGTGTGGGCAGAAAAAGGGCGATTTATAAAATTGTCAGAATAATTACGATAATGGGGTGTTTGTTATCTTACGAAAAAAATAGTGATTTATAATAGTCGTTGATGTTGGTTGTTCAAGATTATGATTTATTTTTAGGTTTTCCTCCTGAATGCTCTGTCATTGTTAACGTCCTTTCTCAGCTTTGCGAAATTCGGCTTTTTGCATCCGAATTTTAATATTCGACAAACTTGCAATTTGGCATTTACGGCTTAAAATTTTCAAATTGTGAGTATGTCAAATAATTAAATTCGGATGCAAAAATCTTATTTGGCCTAACTGAAAAAGAACCTTAGACATTATTGCTTTTGACAGTCGCACGGTGATGTTTAGGGAAAAGACAAAAATGGTAATAAAATAAAGTTGTGTAGCTTAGGTTTTAAATAGGTTTTATTACTAAATAATTAAAAAAAAATCAAATTAAAAATTTACTTATACCGTTATACCTACGTATATATAACGTATATTATATATATATAATAACAAATTATAATACATTTTGTACTATACCATTACAAATTTCTCCATATTATAAGTTTATTTCTATTTACATTTCTAAAATTACCATTTATCGTTTTCAATGTGTAATATAATCTAACTACAAATTCTTTGGGGAAATATTTACAGGGATGGTTAAAAGCTAAATGGTTACTTATATCTAAAAGCATTTGGCAAATATTCCTTTTAGTAGCAAATTTTTCAAAGTTTTCTTGAAATATTTGTTCTATTTTACAAATTAATTCCACAAATTTATTATTAGGCATTTGCAAATTTCCGAAGGTGTCCTTATTTGCATTTTCATATGCCTTAAGGAAACAGTAATAAGATGAATCATCTAGTTCATCATGGTCTTTACTATATTTACTGCATATATCACAAGTGTGAACTCTTAAAGCTTTATTTAAGAGGTACCCACACACGTACCATATGAAATTTTTTTGCAGCATTTCATTATTTGAATAGTCCATGCTATTTAGTGCGTCTCTTTGTTCCGATACTTTATCCTTATCCTCAGGTACAAAATCCTGTTGGCAGTCAGAAAGTCTTAAGAGCATCTGATCAGAATCTGCCTCACAGTTTTCTGTACCTGAGTTAAGCAAGTTGACGCATTGCAACTTTCTAAATGTTCTATGGAACTGTATGGCTGTGGGGTTAATGCAGTTACCGTTTTCACTTCTTATTTTACCGAAATGATTCTCCAGACAGTCTTGGTTTAATCTTCGTGTAAGTATATACTCAAACCCAGCATTTTCTCGAAGATAGTAAAATAATTGAATAATACTGTTGATTGAAATTATTAAGCTTTTAATAAATTTTATTTTGTTGGCAACGTTTATATTATTTTTGTCTCGAATTTCAAGACTTTTAAAAAAGGACAAGCAATCCATTAAAAACTCTAATTGAAATGAGTTTGCTTTAAAGGCAGCATTATATTTTTTTGAGGCAAAGGTTTGCGAAGAATTTAAAATATTAAAGAGTTGATCTACTTTATTAACAAATTCAGCAGTTTCTGTCGCTTCCGAGGGAAGGGAACCAAATCCTATATAAAAACTCATACCTACATGGACTGAGTAACTAAATACTTGGGTGACAAGTTTGACCTTCATTTTTTGGAAACTAGTCGGGTAAATATGAGAATCGGTTAATTTGTGTGCTGCTTTAACAGGAACTTTTTTATCTAATTCATAGAAGTCTTTAATATATTGCCACGAATTTTTTTTACAATTAACATAAAAGTCATATTTCATTAACATATTTCTCATCGCTTTAATAATATGTGGCACATCAAAGATGAAAAAGAGATACCGGTTTTCTAAATAAAAACCAGTATTGTCTGGAGATATCTTTAAAATATTTGACAATTTGATATTGTTGGACCCCATATCACAAGTAACTGCACAAACATTTAACCCCACATTTGTTGTTTTTTGCACAGCTTCATTTAATAGTTTATGTAATAGATTAGCAGAACAAGAAATATGACATAAAAAGTAGGCTATCGGCTGTTTCCATTTCGAATAAATTCCCCTTACCATAAGTACACTGACAGTTAAAGTTGGTTTAAAAATCTTTTCCCCTGTATCGCCCATTGCTAGCCCTATGATGTCATCTTGATTTCGTTCATAAAATAAATTTGCTTTTATTGACATTTCATCGAAGCACAATAAACAATATTTGCTTTGAGACTGGAAACTGTCAACTTTTTTTTTTAATAAAATGAAGAACTCGGGATTATCTAATCCTGGTCCTATCTTAACTGCTCTGATTTCTTTTAGCAAAGTGTTAGGCGAGGGAAGGCTATATTTAGACATTAAATATTTTTTATAAACTCTGGGACCAGCAAAATATATTGATAGGCATTCAATTTTAAATTCTTTGCTGTAACGTCTTCCCTTTGGATGTTTATGCCCCTGTGATACTTGCATATTAACACATTTTGCAATGTCTGGATTGCAAAATTTATATGTTAGGGACATATATTGCTCCAAAGATATATTGTCCAATTCATTATTTTTTTCAAGTACCTCAACCCTTTGTCGTAAATATTTGTTTTCGGCAGTTATGGACTTGATATGCTGCCTGTATTTAACTTTTCTTGGTGTATCGAAGGATAAACTGGCTGACGTTTGGGTAAATGTTGGAGACGTCAGAGGAGGACTGTCTGTAATTGGACTCAGGGCGATCTCATGTTGAACCTCGATTTTGAGCTCGGTTTCAACTAGATTTGTCTGGTTAGCTGCAAAAATACATTTTATTTAAACTTTAAATAACAACTTAGATGAATAAGTATAAAGAACGATTTATTTGCTTAAAAATGATTTTTTTTTATTTAGGGCGGATCAAAATTTTACAGCTAAAGATAATCATGTGATTATTAGCTTGTTTTAAAAAGTTAAAAAATAAAAAAGTTGTAGTCTTTTAAAAGTGGAACAAATTAGGTTCACCCCTCGCTTCACCCTGTATTTATATTTAATTTTAAGTAAAACACTATTATTTTTAGTACCTGAATCAAATAGTGCAGGTGTGATAGGTGGAGCTATCAGTCTGTCATCTAGAACTCGTATTTTCGCAGGAAGTTGCAAGAGCGGTGCACTATACGCGGTCTTCAGTTGTGGAACTCCCCTCGAGGGACGGGAATAGGGTAGGAATTGCAATGGCTACTAATCTTGTACGAAAGTGACTCGTGAACATCTTCTCTTCAAAGTGGTCTTCACATATCAAGTAACTTTTATATAATTCGATTACTTTTTCAAATAGGTCCTCTCGATTGGCTTTCATTGCTCATGTTCTGGCTCTGTAAATATTTAAATATATTTTTAAACAATGCTATATAGGTATTGTAAACGCCAAATCTGAAGAACCAGCGCAAATGCTCAAGTTCGTTTACTTAAAAATCGCCACGCCCATTCACAATTTGAACCTTGTCCTTGCTTACGGTCAGTAGCGTAACGACTAGAACATTGTTTGTTTCTTGTTTCTGTGTTTTGGTTAAAGTGACTGGTTTTATTTTTAATAATGTCTTCTATTGTGGGTGAAAAAAAGCGCAGATTTGTTATTAACGGACAAAGTCGTGAAGTAATATACAATGTTTTTAAATATTTTGACGCAACAAAAAAGGAAGGAGTTACTTTAGATGATATCAAACTTCAAACTGCACAAGCAACAGGTAAACATACCCTGTAGTTTATTTGGAATTAAACTTGTGTAGTTTTCCATATTTTTTTGTATTTTACACACATATCTGTGCATTTTATTTTTGATTAATATTTTATATTTAAATTTTCTAAATTTATCTTGTTTCTAAAAAAATTTGTTTCCTAATAAATGTAAAAAAATACTAAATTTAACATTATTATAATATTACGGTCTTTACTTGATGCAAATCCATATTATTAAAATGAGAAAAACCAAACATGGTAGATTTTCACATTTTTATTTAAAGAAATAAAAATTAAAAATTGCACGACAATTGTTTCTAAGTACAACTTCTTCTTCAAATGTAATTCATTTACATTTCTAATATATATCCAAAATAAACTAATTAGTTAAAATAGGTACTTAAGAGAAATATATTAATAAATTCCATTAAAATATCATTACCGGGATTATCTCACAGAAAACTAAGAACAGGTAAAGAGATTTAATTAGGCTACTTATTAATATCTAATTGATCACTTAAGAGGATATTTAAATTTTTAAATCAATTTATTTCAAGTGTTTCTAAATGGTTTAATTTAATGCCTTTATAATCCAAATGTGAAACAATTTTTGCATAAACGATTGATTTTCAGAAAAAAATATGTTTTGTAGAATTATTTTTGTTTTTAGTATAACTATTGTAATGTTTTAAATAGCTTTTTTTTAAACTACGGCCCGTTTGACCAATATTCAATTTTTCCACAATTTAATTTATTTGAAAAAGGATAATTTCCTGACCGTAACAGAATTTTATATAAATACCGAACGGAAAGCGGTAGAACAGCCTTAACCTAAAGTCGGTTTACCTAAAAATAATGATTTTTTTAATTGACTATAGAATTATGTACTAATAATAACACTAAGCAATATGTATGAACAAGTATCATTTACTATTTTCCATTTATTTTATTTCTTAAAATATACGGACCTCTGGTTTACAACTTTCTAGGTAAGCTACCAATTCTATTCATCCGTAGGCGTGTTAGTAGCATTATAAATGCGCATCCTTGGTTCTTTAGATCTGGCGCATACTGTATCTATTTGCTTCCAATTAATATTTGTTGATATACATATTTTATTATTTCGATTTGCAAAAATATTAAACAAAACCACCAATAAACCCTCTTTTACCTTAACAAGTATTAAATTAATAACTACTTAGGTATATATTTATACAGGCCAAACATAGCTTCTCATAATTAAAGAAGATTTTGTATGACTTTAAATTACTTTTACTACAACATAGCAAATAATCGAAAGTTAACTTTTCATCAAAATATGCAAAAAATATCGTGTAGGTAAGTACTTACCGGTTAGCATCCTTAGGAAAACAATAGAATTTCTTCTTACAATTATAACCTTTATTAAAACAATTTCGCACTGCACAAACATGATGATGTCCTGATAGTTTTTTGTCACTCATTTTACTACAGTAAAAAATAAACATAAAACACAAATGTTCAAAAGAATTACAAATTAAACACAAAAATATACGCACGGCTATGTCCGCTTAACGTAAAATAAGTAATACCAATCTCCCGACTGCACGGCAAAGACATCTTTTCCCCGAAAAGGCGGAGCATAAAACCTGCGCGAAGGGATCGACGCAAACCGTTCCCGCCAAGAGAGTGTTCTAGCTGGATATGAATAAGCTGTGATATTACTTCAACGGTAGACCGGGCGAGGTCGCTTGTTACACTTTTGCAATTATGGGGATATCTCCCGCGTCCGTGGAATACTATATTCAACTAGTCACCACTCTAAGGCTTTCGAACAATTCGCTCAAGCTTCTTTAGAAGTTACGGTGTTTCGCGGACGATTATTGTACATTTTAGATGTGTTATAATAATATTAATAATTATAATTTTTAGTTTGTTACTAAAATGAGTTCGCGAAGTGTTAAACTTAAATCAAAATCGTACTGTTCAAACAATAAAAAATGATAATAATACAACAGTTAAAGATGGAGCTATTTTGACAACTGTTCCTTTCGAAACAGGCAACGTTTTTACGACTATTGACCAGGACCCACACCAAATGTTACAATAAGAATTTCGTGATGAAAATGTTGAACTTGTAGAAACATCAAAAAATGATTCCAAAGTCAGTAAAAATCAAGTGAATGAGTCATTATCGTCCTCCAGTTCCTCATCCAGCACATCTTCAACCTCATCCTCCCGCTCTTCGTCATGCAGCTCTTCATCTAGCAGCACCACGAGTCGAAGAAATTCTACATCGCCGGTTGATGACAGCGATGCAGATCCCGATTTTTCACATAACGGTGATGACGAACTATCGAGTGAAGGTAAATTAATATTTAGGTTAATATAATAAATATTCTGATATCGTACATTATTTTGATTGCAGATGAAGGAAATGAAAAAGATGTCTTGCAAAAAAAAACAAGAAAGCGACGAGCGAACCCGGAAATTTGGAAATCAAATGTTGCAAAAAAAAAGACGAAACCTAGGAAAAAAGTATATTTCTAAGTCTACAAAACAACTTGTCCCTTCAAGAAAAATAGGAACAGGATGTACTAAATGCATTCATAAATGTACGACCAAAATTTCTGACCACGAACGTTTTAAACTTTTCCAAAAATATTGGGGCTTCGGAGATGTGCAAAAGCAGCGAGATTTTATAAGCCGTCACATTAAAGACATTCCACCGCTTCTTCAGAATAAAACGAGACTCGGAAATGTCGCTTATTATTTTAAAATTAATGGAAATGACATTCGTGTGTGCAAACGGTTTTTTTGTGCGACACTTTCTATTTCATCAACAACAGTCACGACTGTTAGAAAAAAACTTGTTGATGGTGTTCTTGAAATTGATAACCGTGGAAAACATGGTAATCATAGTAAACTCTCCAGCAGTATCAAGGAAGACATTCGCACCCACATAAATTCTATTCCAAGAATACCATCACACTACCTTAGGGCGCAAACTGAACGTGAATTCATCGAAGGAGGGCGGACCATCGCCCAAATATATCGTGACTATGTTGATAAATGTAAGGAACTAAACAAACCACATGGGAGTCGGGCAACTTTTTTTGAAATATTCAATGAGTTCAACGTATCCTTTTTTATACCAAAAAAGGATCAGTGCGAACTTTGTACACAATACGAAAATTCTAAACACAACGAGGCACAATACAACAACCACCTGGAAGAAAAAAACGAAGCAAGAAAGCAGAAAGAAAAAGACAAAATGGACCCAGACAAATCGAAATATGTTTGTGCTTATGACCTCCAAGCTGCCCTTGCCTAGGGGCGATATATCGATATTTTATTACAGATCAAAGTTATCGACGTATAATTTAACTATCTATGACCTTAAAAGTAATGAATGTATTTGCAACGTGTGGCACGAGGGCGAAGCCAAACGAGGAGCCATCGAGATCGGGACGTCAGTGTTTAAATATATTGAAAAAGTAGCTAACTGGAAAAATAGGAAGATATAAGTTTTGTCTTCTACACAGACAATTGCGGAGGTCAGCAGAAAAACAAATACATGTTAATGATGTACATGTATTGCCTCTGCGTCTTTGACAACATAAAAACGATTGAGCATACATTTTTGATTAAGGGGCATACCCAAAATGAAGGGGACAACGCACACTCGATAATCGAAAAAGAAATTAGAAGAAGTTTAAAATCGGGCGGCATTTATGTCCCTTCTCAGTATTTTCAAATCATGAGAACAGAAAAAAGAGCACTCCATACTTTGAGGTCAACGAAATGAGCCATCAACATTTTATTAACTTCAAAGCTCTTGAAAATGAGCTTGGTGACAATTTTAAGAAAAACGAAAAAAACGAGAACTTACCATTTTCTGATATCAAGGTTTTAAAATTTTCGCAAGATAACCCCTTCAAATTTTTGTATAAAACATCCTACCTCGCTGATGATTTTGAAGAAATAGATATATATAAAAACCAAGTTCAAAAAAATACAAGAACATCGGTCATTGCCTTGTCTGTGCAGGAAAGGAAAGAAAAAATTAAAAATTGGACCGTAAAGAAAGCATACAATGCGCCCAACCCCATAGCTCCAAACAAAAAAAGAGATCTCATGTACTTGGTGGACAATAACTATGTTAAAAGAACCTACTACGAATTTTATAATAGTCTTAGGGTATAAGACAAAATCTGTGATTATTTTCAAGAATGCATCGCTATCTTTAGGACTGTGTTATTTTTGTACCTTAAGTTTTTATTTAAATTACTCGTTACAAACGACTAAAGTTACTTGGTCACCTTTATTAAACATTGGGATTATGTATTATGTTTTTTAAACCATATGGCAACTAAAATCCAATATATGTATACTCGTACATTCTAATGAAATTGCTTTTATAATTAGAAGGTATGAAAGATTCTGTGTTGCCATTTTTTAGAATATAACTGTTGTTTTTTTTTTTCTTCATTTTATATTCATAATAGTTTTTCTGTTTTATTTGTTTCTTTTTCTTTTATAAAAAATAAATTCGTTTCTTTAAAATGTCGTTTATTTGTTCACCCTATATTACATAATTCATCATTAAATGACATAAATGACTACAATTATTTGATTGATGCATGTGATAACTTAAAAATAAAATAGAATCGTCTTAAAAACACCATAATATCCAAAAACCAAAATACATTTACAGTTCATCAAATTTCTAGAGGCTTTCGACGGCTAGACAGAGAAAGCACTACTGACAGGCATCCCGACGGATTTACGCAATGAAAGTACACTCTGCGCATCAAGTATTTCACTATTTCATTCTGACGTAAATGTCAGATGTAAATTTCGCTAAAACATTTCTTTTATTTTCGTTTGTGTTTTTTGCTCATTACAGTTTAATAGAGCCTAAGTATGGAGTTTAATAGCAAATTAAGAGGCCGCGTGATTAACAGTCAATCTCGCGATATAATAGCCAATGTTATAGAGTTTATGAGAAGAGAAGGAAACTTTAATTCACCTTCAATACCATTTAAAAATGTAAATGATCGTGTTGCTGCAGCCACAGGAGTATCTAAAAACACTGTCGTCCGCATTTCTGTAGAGAAAAAAAGAATCGATAACCGTGAGATATCGGAATTTTCATCACCAAGAAAAACCATTAAAAAACCAAAAACAGTTAATGATATAGATGAAGCTGCACAAGAATCAAATTTTATTTTTTTATTATTAGATAGCTATTTTTGTTTCTGAGTTGTGTTTATTTACAGGCTCAATTTTTTTCCGTTTCTCCTTTTTGATTTTTATATGGGGTTTCAAGTTGTTTTTGACTTATTTCGACGTAAATCACAACAACACACTTTTTTAATAAAGCAAACAAGTGTTAAGAGGTATATGTACGTGTAAACTACAATTACAAAAAATTGATATGAAACCCATGAAACTACCAACAAAAATGTAAAGTTAGCTTCCGTACTAGAACATAGTGTCATTCGTCGAGATAATTTATCGTTTTTTTTAATAGATCAAGAAATGTAAATATTCCCCTGTTATTTTTTATAAAATTATAAGAGAAATAAATTTTTTTCTTAATAGTATAGTTTATTATTTTGTAGAAAAACAAAATTTCGATAATTTTAGTAATGTTTCAGAAACAACCGTTATTAATAATAGGTACCATTTTCCTTAATAAGGTAGAAATAAAATATAAACTATTTCCACGATTTACAAAGGCCTACAAAAAAATTATAGGTATTTTCCGCTATCCTATAAAATTTATATTTTCTGACTCAATTTCAAAAGGTTGAAGGAATTCCAAAACACCTTTTATGGCATAATAATTATTTTCAATTCTACATACTATCTTTAGCTGCTTTTAAAAACGTTCTAAGAAAGTCCAATCAGACCAATTTAATCCCTAAACTATTCCACACTTTTAAAATTTAATTACCTAAAAATATTAAAAACTATTTAAAATAACTTGTTTAGCAGACTGTACAATAGCTATCTTAGTCACACGTAGCGCGTTCTCTGTCTGGGCGTCGATCACCTCTAGAAATTTGATGAACTGTATTTAGCTATAACAACTACAAAATTTGAAATAAATTTGTCAAATTTTATCATTTTTGATTAGAAAACAATTAACTAATATTCATAAGCAAACCAAGAAAAGAATAATTGACACTTTAAAATAAAATTCCGGTTAAAAATCTATAACAATAACTAATAAACACCCTTATTAGAATAACAAAATCTTAAACCTTCATTTTCCTAAAAACTACTTTTTGGAGATGTTACAGTATTTCGCGACGAGTGCGATATGATGATGAGTCATCCATAGTACAACATGGCTACCACTTCCGTCAGATTGATTAGATTAAGGCAGACATGGCATGCTCCTTCCTGACTCTATTTATTCAAAGATTAGAAGCCAGAGAAAGCTCTTCTAGTTCTTGTATTGTATAAATGTTCGAGTCCGCAGACGTATATTTAACTCCGCTTCATACTAATACGAATAAGGTCGGATAAAACCTTCCATGGCTATAACGCCGTACCGCTGTGCCGGTCGGAGTGGGGGGTGTTATTTTTTTTTTTTCGTTATGGTGTTACGAAATTTCTTAATTCGGTCGCCGCTCAAAGCCCGCGATAAAAGCTATGCAATAGCTTAAAAATGTAAAAGCAATTTAATCCGCTTCCCACTGTTTATTAAATTAGAGTTATTTTGTAGGACGATGAGTAAAGCATTTTATTCAGGTTTTCAAGACTATCAACTTAAACTAAACCTGCTATATCTACTAGATGGTACCGACAGATATGAAGAATTTAAATTGTCTACCAAAAATGAAGATGCTGCCAATTTTGATGATGTTGTTTATGAGACACCAGAAGACACCACTTTAGTTCAAGCAATACATTTTCCGGAAGTAGATGTTGACCAAAAAATAAATAAATATGATTTGTTCAAATATTTAGCAGATGTTCAAAATGTTAAATTTAAAACTGACAATATTCGAAATGTCATTATTTGCATATATTGTACGTCACCTGAAAGTATAAACAAATTTCTAAGTAACGAAATTCAAAGATGTGTTAAAGACAATTCGGTTGTTCCTTTTGAAAATGTTAAATGTTACTCTTTTGATCAAAATGAAGATCTTGAAAAATACATTTCTGAAAATAAACCTGAGATTCCCAAAAATGTAGTTAGATCCAGTTTAGATAAATTATTACTTGTACCAATATCTGAGAATGATTTGGATCAAAAAATACAAAAATTAATTGAAAAAATGCAAATATTAAGTAATGTAATGTCTCCACTATTAGCTATGATTATTATTTTGGATAAAATCAAAACGTGGTATAATGCTTCAGAAGGAACTTATCTTACTGAAAAAAATTTACTAGCATATATCGCTGAAATTAATTGTACAATTTACATTGATTCTAAAATAAAAGCCTCTTCTGAATCTTTGAAAGAAATAGCTTTTAAAGATAAAATATATTCATATTTTTCTGATAATATTAATAATAATAATTTACTTTTAATAAAAATTGAAAACAAAGAATCCTATAAAGGGTACGAATTAATAATTTGGAAACTTTTATTAGAAAAATTAAAGTCTGAAAACAGAAACGGAACTAACAAAGCAGAATATGAATTGCTAGAAAAAATGTTATTTGTAGATCCAGAAGTACCATTAGATACTAGTATTACAATAAATATAATCGAATCATTTGAATTACCGAAATACAGTTGTTTAGTTATCCCGATTTTTGGTGACTTTAGACAACTGTACCTTATTAAAAGTGAGTTGAAAAAGGCTATTAATATTCAAAGAGAACAGACTAGTAAAAGAATTATCGCCGTCTCTAATATAGCACGCCGAGCACATTTATGTTATTTTTTTTCAAATTTTAAAATAATTGACGAACCAATAGTAAATGGTATGATTCGTTTTTCCAATCTGTGTATCAAACTAAAGGAAACTAATGAACGGAAAAATAATAAAATGAAAACTGATAAACGGATAAAGAGTAAAATGGAAGCTAATAAGCTTGAAAGTAATGTTAATAAAGTAACAAAAATGAGTTCAGTAGTAACCAAGGACCGGAAAAAATGCCTATTTTAATTCAATTGATTTGCGAAAAATATGCAAAAGTATTTAAGAAAAATGCAATGAAAAAATAATAATTAATAATCCTCACTTTATATTTGTGTAACGTTGGATATAATCACATTTAAAGAGTATAAGGGAAAAAGGGACCCATTGACAATTTTGGCTTTCCAAATTAATTACAAAATTAAACTTTACACGTGATTACAGGCTTTAACATACTCGCAATTTATAAATGAGTAAAATATGTCAAATCTTAATCATTTCTGAGACTTTCTATTCAGATTTTGTTTGAATAATCGATTTTTACTAGTAAACACGTACTAGGCAAAAAGGGGCTCATTATTCTCAACTAGGTATACAGGGTGTCTGTAAAAGGTCTTTACAAAAACATACCACATATTCCTTAGACCAAAATAAGTCGATTTAAGTAAAAGTACCTTAGTACAAAGTTGCTTCGTTTGGGCTCCAGAGGGCCTTGAAATTACAATTTTTAAATCGTTTTTCAAATATAAACATGGGCGAAGTTATGTCATCAGATCTGGGGGGGGGGGCTAAAGCCCTAGCCATATAATATATAATAGTTCTGGAGGTATACCTACTGAAATTAAGTAAACAATTCTGGCGAATCTATGAAAATGGATAAAATATCATATATAATATATATTTATATTAAGTGAAAAAACTGAAAAATTTTCATCACAAAAATTTCCCTCATTTTCACAGTCATTAAATAATAGTTTGTGCAACAAGAGTAGATATGGGCAATCCACTTGAGTTATACAGTATATTTACTAAACCCAGGACATGTTTTATTTTATGGTTTAAAGGACATTTCAAGTACCAAACTTTTATTATTGTTGAACTTATTTAAAAATCTTACTAGATTTCTTCTTATATTATGAAGTAAATTATGTAGAACTTTGTATACATGTAAATGGTAATAAAAACCGTCACAAATCAGATTACAGTTTCGATTCTATACAAAGTTTTGCAAAATTTTAATATTGTGAATTTGTAGATATCCATTTATGGTAAAAAACTAAATTTTACGACTTGCACTTGGAAAATAATGAATACTTTAGTTTTGATTTTGACATTAACACCATATCGATTGCAATTTGCTGGGGACTTTTTCGCAGATTTCATTTTTAACATAAACACTATCACATACTATAAGAAATAAACAAATTTAACACTAAACGTAAGAAAAACTCGAATTGTAATTGATACAAATTAAAATGTAAACAATAAAAACGTTGCCAAATGATGAACTGATTTTAAAACAAAATTAATAAATGAACTGAAATTAAAAAAAATTAATATAATAAATCAGTTTTATAAAACAATCCTTAAATAAATATAGAGTATGATTACATATTACTATACACAAATTTTGATTATTAAATAAAAGGTCTTAGCAACTTCTTCAAGAGCTTAAATCCGACGACGTAGCGAAATTTTGCTACTTCTGGCAACACTGAACGATATCCTACTTATAGGGACCTTCTACAAATTTCCTGCAGAGGGCGTATCACTTAGCTTGAATCGCGAATAAAGATCCTTCCAATTATATCTTCTCAAGGAAGTGTAGGATGTGGAGTGGCTTCAAGTTAGGTAAATCTCCCTCTTCTATTTGATATGCTCCTAGGTATAGTGCCTTTGGATTCTGAAGTGATACACATTTAGTTAGAATGTGAATGAAGGTTTTTTTCCTCTTCCTCCTCACAAAATCTGCGCTATCTTCTACTACTCTCAGTTTACTAAGGTGTCATTTAGTTGGTAATGCCCAGTAAAGATCCCTGTTACAAGTGTTCTCACTACTAGAAAAATGTATATTATGATAACAGCTTAAAATACAATCTGGCTAATATGGAAACACCCCGAAAGCCTTGCCAGACTCGTCTAATGACCGTCAGGCGCGCTAAATTCGGCACGTTCGATTACTATTCCTCTCCTCGTTTAACTACCTGGCTTGTCAGGTCCGACCGAAATACGGTTTTATAACCGAAACAGACCAAATTTCGGCTCCTTTCTTAGTTTCGGCCGAAACAGAAACAAGAACTTTCTTTTAAGGCAACCTGTTATTGAAATTTGCAATATCTTATTGTAATCCTTATTTTAGACTAATTAACTCGTATTATAAATTTTAGCTACATTTACTTATTACCTATTTATTTATGTGATCAAAAGAAGCCATTAATAAATTTATTGACATGTTCACTTGAAACAAAGCAGAGAAGTTTGTGTGTACGTGCACTGTGTAGGAATGGCACCCGGCACAGTCGCCATTGTACGAAAACTTTTAAAAGTAGACTCGCTGTCGGCTGCAGTTTTGGCCAGTTTTCCGCCGAAACCGAAACTGTAGTCGAAACTATTATTTAAAGCCAAAGTTTGCCGAAACCGTAACCGAACACTATTTGTGAGTCTGGCAGGCCTCCGTAATTGTAATTGTCAGCCAGACGTGTATTTTCACTTACGAATATTTTGAAATTTATCCTGTGTGCAAAAATTTACTTTTAATAATTTAGGCACGTTTGGTATTGGGTAAGAAAGTTTTACACCAAAATATCCAAATTTCAAAACTTGACAGACATGCATTAAAACGACTAAAATCAAATTTTCAAAGGTAGCCATACCACAGAATATAAAACATATGTTTTATATGCTGTGGTCATACCATGACCATTTGTCATATTTTAAGTCGTTTAGTTGACGCGAAAAACCTAATTATTATTTTACATAAAATAAATGTACGAGTAGTATATTTCTACCTAGTTATAATTGGTATTAAATAAAATATTAACCACTGAAATGGTAAATTTTTTATATGCATGAAAGAGCTGCTCAACTGTCAAAAACATTTTCAGTATAATTTCGTTCAGGGTACCCACCAAAAGAAAAATTTCCGGAAATTTTTCTGGTTGTCACGGAAGTGTTTTAAAATAACCATTTGATTGGCTATAAAATGGAGGTGTAAAATTATAATTTAATCTATCACGTAACAAATTTTCAAACCCGGGAAAATAAAAGCAAAAATATTATATTTTTTCGATTTAGAAGACTCATTAGCCAATTTCGTAAATCAGCCAGACTTATTATTATAATAAACAGTTCATGATTTTATCAATTTATAAGCTCAATTTTCTGCCACACTTACTTTCCACTATCTGAGATAATCCAAACTGCTATTTTTATAAGCTTTATGTTCTAGTTTAGTAAATGTAAAATAATTATGAATGGGAAAATAAGTGTCAGACTCAAAAATTTTGTTTTTTGTCACTAAAACAGTTTATTTTTCATATACACCGACTGGAAAAATGAATACGAAAAAACTCACTGCCTCCTGAACTAAATGTAAAATTGCAGAATCAATCAAATGGCACGATTCTTTTTATTTTTTAATTTCTGTTCTGAAATCTGAAATGTTTGGGTGGATGTGCGATAAATGTTCGAATTATTTTTGGGGGGGCTAATTTGGTTTTTGGGGGGGCTTAGCCCCCCCCTTAACTTCGCCCATGAATATAAATTTAAAATGGCATAAGAGATTTTGCTGAAATTTGGTATATTGGTAGAGTTTTATGTGGCAAAAAAATGGTATTAAAATTTTGTCCGATAATAATACATAGGCGCAGCAAAAGTTGGGTGGCTAGGTAGGTACATGACGATTTGAAAACTTTTCAGAATACACTCTCTCGAGCATTTCCTTCACAATATCCTATTGTCAGTAACATATAGGTATATTCTGCATTGGTATATTGTACAGCCATATTAATAAACCACGCATTTGTTTTTTTTTATTATTGAGTCAGATAGAACACTTTCAATCGTTAACAAGAGATTAGATGTTAAAACTTGACAATATTTTTATTTAGATGAAACTATGGAAACCAACAATAAATGTTTTTGTATACGTATTGCAGGCAAATAATTAATATTCCTCAAAAAATCGTACATGGCAAGAATCGAGTTTTTTTGTTAAAAGTCTCGATTAGAGGTGTTGAAAAAGATATGAAAAAAGTACATTTTTATGTTTTTCATTGTATAAAATTTTGTCTGATAATAATACATATGCGTAGAACTTGATTTTTTAAATAATTGCACCTTTAAAATTCTACGCCAATGGCAGAAAAGGGGTTTGAATATGAAATTTGGATTGGGTACTCTTTTACTACAAAAAATTACCCTTGATAACACTCGATTTACTCTTATAGTTTTGACAAAGTTTGTATTTTAATAATTATTGTTTATGTTCTAAAATTACTAAAATGCAAATTTCGTCAAAACCATGAGAGTAATCGAGTCTTATCAAGAGTACCTTTTTTAAAGTAAATGAGTTGCGCAATCTAAATTTCATATTTAAACTTCTTTTCTTCCATTGGCGTAGAACCTGTAGAAAATGAGGAACAACTCTGGCAACGTATTCAAGATGCAATAAACAATCTTAGAAGTGATGAAGAAGTTATGAAAAGGATACATTTTAATTTTCTTCGACGTATAAATCTTGTATGCGTGAAAATTTTGAACAATTTTTGTAAAATCTCTATTTTGATTATGTTTTAAATAAATATTTTTGTAAAACCTATACACTCTAAATTATTAAAACAGAAATTTAGCGAAAACCATGAGAGTAATCGAGTTTTATCAAGAGTACTTTTTTTAAAGCAAACTAGTTGCGCAATCTAAATTTCATACTCAAACTCCTTTTCTTTCATTGGCGTAGAATTTTTAAAGGTGCAATTATTTAAAAAATCCAGTTCTACGCCTATGTATTATTATCGGAAAAAATTTTAATACCATTTTTTTTTGCCGCATAAGACTCTACCAATATACCAAATTTCAGCAAAATCGCATATGCCGTTTTAAATTTATATGGGAAAAAAGATTTAAAAATTGTAACTTCAATGCCCTCTGAAGCCCAAACGAAGCAATTTTGTACAAAGGTAATTTTACTTAAATCGACTTACTTTGGTCTAAGGAATATGTGGTATATTTTTGTAAAAACCTCTTACAGACACTTTGTAGAATGTCTCAGCTTTTCTTTTGTGAATATTGTTGTCTATAGTAATGATCTCAATTTTTTTTTTGTTATTTTCTCGTCGTCTTCGTCGTTGCTTGCTGTTCTTTTTTCTGCTTCTAAACCTTTTAACTTTCCCACAAACTCCTCGTATGTGCTACATGTATCAGTACGTGGGTACCCGAAAGCTATGTTGAAATCATGATTAAAAATAGTTCTATAACTTTCGTAGAACAGTTTAATAGTTGGGTGGAGCTCACAAAACATGTTCTTTATACACAAATTTTCGGAGAAATAAAGTTTTAAGGTCTTATTCAAGCTGTAATGGCTATTTTTCCCTTAAATGAATTAATAAATAATATAAAAATATGGAAAAACAAAAAATAAAAAATCAGAAACAATTATAGAATACAAATATAAGAAAAACTAAGACATTAACTGTTTATCATCAAAATGTGCAAAGTATATCAAACAAAATCGATGTTCTGGAAATTGAGATGTTTAAACATAATGTAGATATTTTTTGTATGTCTGAACATTGGCTAAAGGAAGGTCATGATGAAATAATCAACATTAAAGGTTACAAGCTTGTCTCTGTATATTTAAGAAATGTCAAAAAATGTGGGGGAGTTGCGATTTTTTACAAGAATGAATTGTCAAAAAATATTAAAGAAATAACGAAAATAAAACAATTCTCTGTTGAGGAACAATTTGAAGTTTGTGGAATTAAATTCTCGTTAGACAAGGAGATAATAGATATTTATTGCATTTACAGTAATCCTTTAAATTCTAATGAAATAATTTCTAATTTAGATTTATTTCTTGCAGAAATTTGCACCGCCCATGACAATAGCAATAAATGTCACAAGTTTTTATTCTGTGGCGATCTAAATATCAACTACCTATAGTCTATTTTTATGTATGAGAGAGTATTAAAATAAAGCGTTCGTAATCCATAGGCGTACCACTTCTTTTAGTAGACAGTTAAAATATTTTTTAAAGTTATTCCTTGAGTATACATTTATTTTCACTAATTAACCTGCTTATAACTTCTAAACAGCTGAAGGTAAAAAAAGTGCAATTTTTTCTAAAATGTTTTATTTTTCCACAAGGTATGTTAAGAACATTGTGTCAAACGAGTTATGTAGGTATAAGGGTTTAAACTTTAACTTTTAAACAACGTTAGGTTCATAAATAATAATTTTAATATAAAAACTACTTCTTACCTACAAATCCAAATCAGAATCGAAATCAGAAGATGAACTGTCACAACCAATATTTACAATGAGTGGCTCTATCATTTCATCAGTAATATTGAAAACTTCCACATTTTCTCTTCTTCTTTAATCGTATGATTTACTGCCTTTTCCCAGTTTTCAGGCTTCACATTATTTACAGCCTCCAAAAACAACTGTTTAACATCACTCATTTTAAAAGAATGATTTTTTCTTGAAACTTCTCCCTTTATCTGTGCCCATATCAGTTCAATCGGGTTTACTTCGCAATGATATGGTGGTAATCTAACCACCGTCATCCCACGATTTTTTGCAATTTCATCAATTTCATATTTTTTGAATTTCTCTTTATGAAGGGAACACAAATGATACAGTTCTTTTTTCACAGAACCGGGATGGAAGTTAATATTCTTTGAATTTAGCAAATTCTGTAAATATTTTTTTAACCACTTGGTTGTGGGCATTTTTTCTATAAGTCTCCAGTGATAACTTGCATTATCCATTACTATTATACAGTTCTGAGGAAGAAGATCTATAATTTGTTTGAACCACTCTTTAAAGATATCAGCATTCATGTCCTCATGGTAGTCACCGGTACGAGTAGATTCAAAAGTCAATAAACCACCTTTAACAAAACTGTTTGAACTACCGATGTGTATTATTATTAGTCTGCGCCCCTTTCCTGATGGTGGATTTAAACCAGTAGATAAATTATTTAAAAAAGCCTGTCTTCGACTTGTAACAGTTTCATCTTGCCAAAATTTATTTGGTTTATGTCCCTCGTTGATCCATGTTTCATCTAAATAAAATATATTTCTTCTTTGGTTTCTCATTTCTTTTATAGTCCTTAGGTAATTTCTTCTCCATACTACAATATCGCTTCTTTCTATTAAAATAGACTTTCTGCTATGCTTTTTCCATAGAAAACCTATTTCTTTTAAAAGTTTCCATAGTGTGCTTCGACTCATTTCAGGGTAATCCTTATCATCTCGAACCGAGACAAGAACTTTGTCTACTGTCGAAAATTCTTTTCTAAAGAAGAACGCATTCACTTTCTTTCGAAGTCTTTCTTTCAAAACATTTTCTAATTAAAATTTTGGTTTTCTTGGAGCTTTACGTGCTGTTTGAAACTCGCCACATTTCTTTTCTTTAACAACTCTGTAAATCGTAGATTTCCCAACACCAAGCGTACTACTAACTAATTCCACTGTGTTATCAACACTTTTACATAAATGTTTATCTGTAAATGATTTAAAACAATTAAATATTAATGTTTTTTTCATTAACTATTAAAGGACCGATTTTTTGTCGTTTACGCGGCCCTTACAAATTTTCCATGATCACACTAGAATTCACATTGCACCTTGCAAATTGCAACTAAACAACATTTAGTAAACTGTCAAGAATAGACAACTTGGACCTCCTTACTAAATGGAAAACCTATAATCGCATTTTCAGTGAAATTTGTTGGGAAGGTATTTATCTACTTATAATTCGATTACTGTAAGAAATTCTTGGAATTAAAATAAAACAAAATTGGCAAATAGGTACTTATTGAAAATAATCTGAAGATACGGCTATGTAATTTTTAATACACAGGGCTTTTGGCCTGTCCAAATCTTTTTCTATTGTTATGTACAGCTTATGTTTATAAAGGACCAATAAAAGACCCAAAACTTGTAATAGCTCAGGTACATTGCTGCTGTTTTATTCATACATAAAAATAGACTATAGTAAATTCCTTAGAACGTAAACAATTATCAGATGTTTTTGAGTCTTTTGGAACGTTCAACCATATAAATAGTGCAACGAGGATCACGCCTACATCAAAAACAGCAGTTGATTATATATGTAGTAATTTTATTGGGAATATATTTGCTGATATTAGTTTTAAAGGCTTATCGGATCACTTTTGTCAAGTGATGAGATATGAAATTATTTTTCCAACTATTATAGAAACATTAATTGTAGAGTATTCAATGACACAAATTATCAGGTATTTTATAATCACTTAAATAATGAATCATGGAAGGATATATACGAGTGTGTCAACGTTAATCGTGGTTTTGAATCCTTTGTTAATACCTTCAAATATTATATAGATATAACATTTCCATTTAAAAATATAAAACCAAATCAATACAAAATAAAACCATGGCTGACATCAGGAATATTGCGGTCTTCTCAAAGGTTGAAAGAATTTTACCATTTAATGTGTTTAACAAATAACGAAGTAGATGTTTATTACTATAGGAATTATAAAAAAATATACAGAACAGTTGTAAAAGCCGCGAAAAAAATGCAAAATGATAGAATATTTAATAATTCATCTAATAAAAGTAAGTGCGTATGGAACATAATAAATAAAAACACAAATAATAAGACAAATAATTCTAATGCTATACATTCAGTAGCCGTAGATAATGAAGTAGTGACAAACCAAAAAATAATTGCGAACACTTTTAATGATTTTTTTGTTAATATTACACATCACTTAACGATTAAAAATAATGTCGATCAAAAGGACTATGAGTTTAAACAAAAAAAGATCTATGAAAATATATTCGTTCATCCTGTATCAAACACAGAAATGTTTAAAATTATTTTAAGTCTCAAAAAGTCTGGTTCATTGTGTTTGGATCATATTAATAGTAAAATATTGATCTCGGCAGTAAACTATTTAGTATATCCTCTTACTTTTTTTTATTTAATTTGTCATTAGTTAATGGATTATTCCCTGATGTATTTAAGACGGCAAGAATTGTACCGATATTTAAAAAGGGAGAAAACACTAATGTCCAGAACTATCACCCAGTTGCAATTCTTAGTTCAATCTCAAAAGTATTAGAAAAAGTTATTTATTCTAGAATTATGCAATATTTAGATTCTAACAAAACACTTGTAAATAACCAACATGGTTTTAGGAAAACGAAAAGTACAATTTATAAATAGAGTGTATAACGCGTTAGATAACGGACACAAGTGCATAGGCCTGTTCATGGACTTAAGCAAAGCTTTCGATTTAGTCAACTACAAAATCTTAGAACACAAATTATACAACTATGGTCTGCGTGGAAAATTAAGCGATTGGTTGATGTCTTACCTGGACAATAGAAGACAAGTTGTTGATATTAATGGCATATTATCAGACATTTAAGACACATCAATAGGGGTTCCACAAGGGTCCATTTTGGGCCCTTTGCTTTTCCTAATATATGTTAACGATCTTCCGGAAATTCCTAACTTTGGCAATGATCTTACAATATATGCGGATGATAATAATTACCTATGCACTGATGATACATTAGATAATTGTCTAGTTAAATTACAATATATGATTAACAAATTTAAAAAATGGGTTTCATCAAATAAGTTATGTATGAATACGGAGAAAACAACATTTGTTCATTTTACACCTCGACCGATAACTGATGAATGCCATTTACTAAAAATAAATGGCAAATCCATACAACAGAGCCAAAACACAAAATTTTTGGGAATTCATATTGACGCTTCGCTAACATGGGTGCAACATATAGATGAAACGTGTAAAAAAGTATGTTCCTCTTGTTATGCATTGATACGTCTTAAACAATTATGCAATGAAAAAATTCTAATTTCCTACTATTATAATTTGGTATACTTCCAAATTAATTACGGTAATATATTTTGGGGATCATCGCCCCATTTAATTAGACTTTTTAGACTTCAAAAACGGCCTCTCAGAAATATCGCTGGTATTTCTAGATATTCATCTTGTAGAAATATTTTTAAACAATTAAAAATATTAGCGCTGCCCTGTATATATATGGTTGAACTGCTAATATACGTAAAAACTAATTTAAATATGTTTATGAAAAATGCAGTTATTCACGATTATGGTACCAGAAATAGCGATTCTTTAGTAATTCCGGCTCACAATTTGTCGTTATATGAAAGAAGTCCTTATTTTTTAGGAAATCAGTTGTATAATAAACTGGATCTGACTCTTAAAGAAATAAATAGTCCTAAATACTTTAAACGTAGAATAACAGTCTTATTTTCAAGGAAAGCATTTTATACTGTTTCTGAGTTCCTTGATTCGTAGATAAATTATCTCCTTCATAAATATTATATTATATTTTGGTTTATAAATAAGTTTGTTTTAGATATTTTTAAGTTTAGTATCTATTTCAGAATTTTAGTACTTTGTATTTTCTATTCTACCTCATTAAATTGTACACCATGTTTTGAATTTTCTCCTATCTGTACAAGGTCTCTTAGAATTAAAGATTTATTTATTTACTATTTATTTATTTATTTATTTATTTATAATATGTTCACGGACTGCACTTTTTGTTTCAATGCTAAGCGAGTTCTCTTGTAAACCCAGCCAACCCCCGTTGGTCTTCCGGTGCTGAACCAGTCGACTTGATACTCAACTTCTTTTTCATGATACCATAAACAGATATACAAGCTTTAGGATATATTTCAATTCTTTCACAGCATCTTTAAACGTTCCTCTTAATCGATATTTATAAGTGGCCTCATAATGCTTACTTACTTCTTTTTTTGATGTTCGTTGGACGGGCAAGACGGATATTAGTCCACAAAGGTATACATTTTGTGCGTTAGTAGAATTTTAACCCTAGTCTCTTGTGGCACTAATGCAAAACACTTTTTTCGGCACTGGCACTCTGGTCCCATTTCATGTGACATAGTTTTAATTTTTTTTCTAACATCTCTAATTCTTCCGGTTATTTTCCTTTTTCTCGTTTTCTTTACTCTACACCATCTTCAAACTCATTATCATCACTACTGATACTTATTTAAACAAACAAGTCAATATAACCTCTAAATCAGTGTGTCAAACAGTCAAACATGTGGCAATAGCCGCACATAAAATAATTTCTGGCGCAATAAGCCCCTTCTTGTCTGCATCTTTTAAATGAGCCCGTTCTTGCCCTGTACACCTTTTTTTAAAATACAGATATAGCTGGTAAGTACAATATGGCACAATATCGGTATTTTTCGGAAATTGCCAATGAGCCCCTTTTTCCCTTTCCCCTACTTCATTTAAATAATTTTCGCAATGCTGCAATGTGTTTTGATACATTATAATTTATTAGGTTATATTATAAAATTAATTTTTGATTAAATTTTTTTAGTAATATCTACCACGTACATAACAGCTTCTGTGTAGTTCATGTTTATGACTAATTTTTAATTATTGCTCAAATTTTTTATATTATATAATATTTTATATTGCTTAATTAGTTTATTGGTAAAAAAAAATTATGTATCTAGTTAATGTATATTATAATGTATACTTTTTTGTAGGTTAAGTGGAAGAACGCTCTTCTTCATTCTGATTTTTTTTTTCAGATTGAAGAAAGCGAACTTTGCCTGTTGCTCTACAGGATACCTTGTATTTATCATATTTTAAGTTTATTTTATTTATTTTAATGTATTTGCTTATCTTTAAATGACATTTTTTATACATTGTATTTATTTTATGTGAATAAACAATATTATTATTATTATTATTATTATTATTATTATTATATTATTATTTATTATAAATTAAATGAAAATTAAATTAGTATGAAGGTAGGTTAGGTTAGAGTATATGTATAATAAGTACCATGGAGGTATAATACTAATGAAGATGCCATGAGGCAATTGTTTTGCATATGATACGTTTGATTAAAAATGACCCTACTGGGCGTGGCTTAAATGGTTGACTAAGCAGGGTCATAATTAAATATAATTAAAGTCCGAATGCAGAATTACAACTTTTAAATGACTTACTTACCTAAGATTTGTTTCAACATGATCGATTCGAAATTAATTTGATGACATTGTGCAATTATGACATACACTATTTACTATTACTTATTAACCGTTTTCCGACCAAGCCAATGCCAAGACCATAAAAGAGATTAATATTATTATATTGTTCTGTCTTCGCCGAAACCATCCGATATATGACCTGTGTGATCGAAAATCAACATTCGAATAACACTGTGCATCAGATTTGTTAATCTCTTTGTGCTTTAAAACTAAAACCCGAACTACGATTTTTCGTTCAAGGACTCTCTTGTCTTCATCAAAATCTGACAATGAGGAGAATTATGACATCAAATTAACAAACCAAAAACCAAACCACTACGTGAATTGTGAATAAATATATTTCAGTAAAAATAAAGCCGAGTTTGTAGAAAGGACAATTAATTACTTTTAAATGTAAAACATGTAGGTCTTTCTGCTGCAGATGACATACATTAAAAATATGACCCGCTACAGTCAAAAGTTTAAAAAGACCAAAAATTCAGCTAGGTATGACTTTATGGTTAAAAGTAGATGGAAGGAAGCCATGATCAAAACTACTCTGTCAAAACCAATCGGAACTAAAAAGACTCAGATAATAGTTGTTGGTTTTATTTTTGTTTAAAATAATTAATTATATAGGGTAGGTACATATATTACTAAAATTGCAAAAAGTACTTACTAAAGATTTCTATAATTGGTACCTATGTATAATAAACAACAATCTCACAGATGCACAGCATACAACTATACAAATGGAATTATAGAGATAATTTATTTTAAAAATAGGCATTCAGTTGCGATTTGTGATTACAAAAAGAAAACTTTAACCACTTTTTCTGATCAAAAATGTTAGTGTTATAGTGAAAAAGTTTCTGGAAACTGGTGTTTTTAATCCTAATAAAGCATTGTGAATTTCCAAGAAAATTGCATGATGAAAATTGTTTTGACCAAAATTTTGAATGTCATGCCATTTAAAAAGAAACCCTGTGGCTGTGGATAACATTTGACACAAAATCTTATCCTAAAAATAACTGTTTGGTTGCATTGGAGAAATAATTTCTTCATTGGTACTTTTTTAGGGTGCAAGGATGACTTGACATTACTAAGCTTTAATTTCTGATACACCTGTATTGTACATACTTAAAAAATATAAAATTGTTTAAGTGGAAAGTTTATATACAAGGTGTCTCATTGAGAAAGGGATACAGAACAACTGAAAAGTCTGATTAAAAATAAGACTATGCTTAGAATGCGAATATTCTTCAATTTAATTTTGAAGTTTCTTGTAAGTTCCCAACAAAAGTACCTATACGATTTACTTAAAAAACATCAAAAAATATATAATTATAGTTCAAATAAGTGTAACGTATCTTATGACACCAAAAACTTTTGCCAAATTTGGTAAAATTATAGGTAACTCTTCAGTTTTTCTTAATAAGACACTAAAAAAAAAAATTATTATTTAAAAAAATATTTATTGACCTTTAAACAACACTATTTTGTTATTTTGATGTCTTATGCTAGCAGCTTTATTAACTCTAGTTTTAGTGAGATATGTTAGTCGGATACTAACATATTTATCAACTATGCACTTGATTATCCGACACTAGTCCAAACTTTGCTGCATAATATTCGAAAAGACATTAGAATTTATAAATTCTTTTAAAACTAATGTGCTGATGATGATATCAACTGATATTTTTTTATATTTTAAACAAATGTTTATTACATTTTCCAATGGATATTGCAAACCATTTTTATTCTTTATATCAATGAATGAAAATAGAAACAAATCTCTAGTTTTACTTATTAAAGCATCTAGACATTGTTCACAAATGATTTTCTTTTTTAAATAATAAACAACATATCCAGAAATATAAGTGATTATATATTTAGAAAAGGAGGAGACTGGATCTGGTAAATAATCATGATCATTTTCAATAACATTCACTTTCTCAAAATCGTCAATATTATCAGACATTGCATATTCCTTTGAAGTAACATTTAGCTGGCTTGTTATATTGTACTTTAAAATAGTTAATTCCTCCAAAGGAATACAATTTCCACGGAAACTATCTCTTAATTCAACATGAACTAAAAATGTTTTATATGCAGACTGGAATTGCCTGACTGTAGGATTATTGTTAAAACCTCCATGAGACCGTATTGAACAAAAAAATAATTCTACATTGTCTTGTGAAATTTTGTACAAAGGCAAAAATTTTAAAAACTTATTTTCTACAATTAAATTACTGTATAGTAATTTTAGGCTTGCAATGCATATTTTTAAACCCAGAAATCGTGTTGATCTATCAGTTTCTAATAGACGTTTACCATCAGCATGTGTTTTTAAAGAACTAATATATTTATCGACAGAGTCAAGAAAAATACATGTAATATTGTAATTATTTTCAGATAGAGGTTTCTTATAATTAAATTGCAAAAGATTTCGTGAATTCAGGATGTTAAACAGAATGTTCATTTTTATAATAAAATTAATTGTCTCCCCAGCATTTTTAAAATCTTCAGTATGTAGAACGTTCGCACAGAAATCTAAGGTAGTTGAGACGCTTTCGCTAAATAGTTGGGTTGCAAGACGAACTTTCATTTTTTGTTTTTTAAAAGCTATATGTTGCGAGTTTAGCTTATTTGCTAAGTGGAAAGATTCATTTTCCTGTAATTCGTGAAGTTATTTGAAATACTTCCACTCAACAATTTTATTTTCTTTATTTACAAATGAATACTTTTCTGCTAAAGTATTTCTAATTAACTTTAGCATATGTGGCGGATCTAAAAATATAACAATTTCTTCATTATTTGATGGATGCTTAAAACTAGTTTTTAAGGTTGTATGATGTAAATTACAGTCCAAGAGTTTGGCCATTGTTACATTATTAGAAGCACCATCAAATGTTAAAGTTACAACACTAACCGACTTCATAACATTCCTTTAAGCATTCTAATACCAATCCCTTTTTCTGTTCACCTGTCATACTTGAAATTAAAAAATATCCTACTGAAATTTTCCAGCTTCCATTTACACAATTTAATAAGAAAACACGAGCATTGTTTGGCAAGCG
Source organism: Psylliodes chrysocephalus (assembly GCA_927349885.1). Classification (NCBI taxonomy): domain Eukaryota; kingdom Metazoa; phylum Arthropoda; class Insecta; order Coleoptera; family Chrysomelidae; genus Psylliodes; species Psylliodes chrysocephalus. The sequence goes on from OV651830.1 coordinate 19,031,370, forward strand.
TAGTTTCATTTGCACCCGTTCCTACATAACCATAACTTCTACGTTCGCTTCCAACAAACTCCTCATGTTGACGAATGGCCATTTCATCCATAATAAGTGCACAAATTTGAATTTGATTTAATTTGTAGGGCATTGAAAGCCTCACTTGTGAATCCAGGCCCACCTTTTATACTTTGATACCATCGACTGATTGTACGGACATGTGGTAAGCAAGTGTCAAATGTTCTTCTTACATAATTATAAGCAGCAGGTGAGTAATAGTGGAGAGTTAAGGAAAACACTTTTAGCTCTTCTGAATACTTCTTAGGCAATGGTAGGTTAGACTTTTTTTTAATTGCCTGCTACATATCTCTGATACCTACCAAATGAACTTGGTGATTCCACCAAAATTTTTAAACTAAAAAGAAAATTATTAAAGTATTAACTACAATTAAAAATGTTGTCTACTACGGTTACACAAGTTTCGGTTGTTCCGGTGTCAACCTTCGGGCCTTCGACGTCGCTCAGACGGCAGGTAGGGGGTGGATAGCTTACAATAATTCCGGAAATAGTAGACAAATGAGTAGGCGCCAACTGGGTCTATATAGTGGCCAAACTATGATCCTATTTCCCCAAAAACCCAGTAAATGAGGAAAGAAATAAAAGACAAACCTCAACTTATGTTCCTTTATAAAAAAAAAAAAAAAAATATTTACTAAATATATCGGCTTTAGATTTCAACAATTATAATGAACAAACTAATTACCTAATGGCTTAGATAATCCAAAAAAAGTTGGAGGAAATAAAAGGGAAAATTTACACTGTATATGTATATGCGTAACCCAAAAAAAATTAATAATGTATCAAAGTATGGCACGGTTCGTCGTTAGCTTGGTACCAGGCATGACGCTTGCGCAAAATATTAATTTCCACCTTACATAAAAAATAAAATATAAAATAATAGTTAACTTAAATCTTGTGCATAACCGCACCTATACTACATCATATATTATAAACTAAACAATAAACTTATAATCCTTATAAGCTTATAACCCTCTCCAAATTGGAAGGCGATATCAGCTTAACTTTTGGTTAAGACCAAACTACCCAAAAGAAAATTATTAAACCATGAAATTTTATAATTAAGTATAATTCATACAACTAAATAAAAATATCAAAAAAAATAAGAATACAATGAACATATAAAGGACTTTAGACACAGAGGTAGGTTATTTACTTAAACTCCCAGATTGGAAGAGGTTACTTAATCTCTGCCCCCACACGGGTCTTCTGAGATTGCTTAACTTAATCGTCTGGTCCATTTAATAATGAATAAATTGAATAAAGTAAAATTATGGCAGTAGCCCTTAATAACTGAAGAATTACAACTTAAACGTGGAAGCAGTCCAAGTGTTCTGCGACCCGAAGGATTACTACATCAGCATTAAGTGCTTAAATTAAGTAAACATTTAAAATATTAATCAATTAAACGATGTAACATTTGATAATACTTAAGTTATGAGTGAAAGAACCCTAGAACATTCTGTGCTCAAAAGTATAAATAATGTTGAGAATACCTTGACAACATTCGGTTGAAAGTGAATGTATAGTTTAACAATGCACGCATTAAACCTTCAATATAACGTATAAGAAAAACCTGATAGTAGGGTGTCTTCTTTCACAGCATTCCCATCTTCCTATCCAGAACGAGAAACATCCTTGTAAATCTAGTTACAAGTAAACTAGGTGGTTAGCATACCAATGTTCTGTGTTCCCTCGATGAGTCCACGATGAAACCGTTGAACTCCAGACGATATAACCCTCTGTGTACAACTGTTGAAATCCTGGGTCAACAACCCCCTGGGTGAAACTGTCGTCTAATCCTGGGCTAACAACCCCCTGGGTGAAAATTGTTGTCGTATCCTGGGTTAACAATCCCCTGGGTGAAACCCTTAAAATATTACAAAGAAAAATGTCAATACACATTGACTCAAGTATCCCGAACTATAGGATTACCAAAAAATGTACATAAATTAGAAACTATTCAGCATCTAGGATGAAGAAAAATTACATTGGCTCAACAGTGAGTCATAAACAGTATTATGAGCTCAAATAATTAAAATTCTGTTACACCATGCCATAACATAAAAGAAATTGACAGCCACATGTGCGTAACATAACCAAATATATACAAAACATACCTTTTTCGTAAAGTGTTAACTAGGTAGCCTTCCAAGGATGAGAAACACGTGAGATGATCCACAGCACAACAATATTCCACACTCCAAATGCTGTGAACTTCCAATTATTGCGTTAAAATACTATAATAGATATGGGCTGGACCAATGATCATAGGAATTTACCAATACACTAAAATTCCTCTCAAAATACGAAATGTCCATTTACCCACAATTAACCATGAAGTAGAATCTAAAATCCCCTTTAATTAGGGTAAGCCGATGGGGCTAAATATTAAGAAAATTCTATTTCGACACAAAAATCGTCTTTCTCGTGACTCAACACCCACTGACTGAAACAATACGTCAGCCGTCCAAAATGGCCGAAATCCCTTTCCGATAAATGTCAAGTGGGTTCAGAAATTCATCCTCAAGAATTCCCCACTATATAACTTAAGAGACCATTTACGAAAGGTACCCTAAAAACTATATTTATATACAGTATAACTACATTTGGGAAACTGTTCCCGACAAAAATTAATACAACAGCGATCGCAAAAAAAATCCCTCGCGACTTAAAATCGCTCATTGTGAAACTACCTTACCTCGGGTTCTGAGCCCGATATTGGAACATCCCACCAACATGACACTTGTCGGTGTTCTGTCGTCAAATGACGTTTATGTCATTCATGTCATAATTAAAAAACATTAACCCAGTACTGACAGCTATAAACAAAAATAAACAAAGAAAATCTTAAAGAATGGTACCTATCGTAAATAATTAATTACCCAAAGGTGAGACTATAATACATAATATATATAAATTTACAACGAAACTTGGTCTATTTTTAGGAGAATCTGGCAAATTAAAACAGTGAACACTACACTGCAAATATGACCATTGTACAAAGTATTATACTAGTGGTGAGATGAAATAAATTGTAATAATGATGTCCGAAAGTTAGAATACAGGTGAAATTAGTTAATGACAAAAATAATAGTGATATCATCAATACGATTTTACCCTTTTTTTTCGTATGATTAACCAGGTAAGCCAAAACAATTTTATTAATTCGTGGGGCCAAAAATGAACGTTACAGGGGCCCCCAAGTTTTGACATTATATCTAACTCATCTTCTTGTATCAAACGTTTTTTACTTAAATCATTTAATATATTTTTTAAGTTGGCAATTTTATTCACTTTTCGAGAAAGTTGTCGTCTTAGCAATTTTAATTTTTGCTTTCTTTTTGCACTTGTTGCCCGGACAGAGGAGACTGTATGTAATATTTTTTGTTTCTTTGACGTCAGCGGTTCTTCATATGGAATATTTAGAGAAGAAGTAGAGGGTACAGGTAATTCGATCTGACTGGTTTGATTTGCTGGTTTAATAAGAATATTTGATAGGATCCTGATTTTTTGGGGAGGAGGTGTAGGTATGGATGGGTTAGTCTGGAACAAGATTTGGTATGTTATAAAGCCTTAAATATAGATCCATGATACAAAAACTATACTAGTTTAAGTTCCCAAACTACTAATTTTTAAATATCAATAAAGTTGGCAGGTTTTTAAATTAAGGAACATCAATTTAATGTTTGTTCATTTAATATTAATAATAATTGTAATGTGGTATAGGAGCGGGCATATTATTTTATATCATGAGGATGAGGAGGTACATAGCAGTGAGTGATGGCCACAAATCTAATTAAATAATAAAAATACATCACCAGTATTCAGTATTCAGTATATCAAAACGGTATAATAATAGGAAATTAGCATCTTATAAAAACTGCTTTTAAATACTTGAAATTTTATTCTAAATTATGAGTTACTTAAAAAGTTAGTCATTTAAGTGTAATTATAAGTTGGTTTTTAAGTTTAATTATAAGTTGGTTTTTAAGTTTAAGTTTAATTATAAAGTTAGTTATTTAAGTTTTATTATAGTTATCTAAGTTTTAATATAGTTATTTGTCTTTATTATAAAGTTAGTCAAGCCAATGTTCTTTATTAAGTTAGTTATTTAAGTTTTATTGTAAATAAAGTATATACTAACTAAACATTCATTTATTGTCGGCACAGCATTCTTCTTCAATCTGGCCCTAAACTCACTCTTATCAAAAAATTCTTCCTTGAAGTAAATAGAGCACAACATGCTATTCGGTTTAGGCTCAAATTTGTCTTTTCCCACAAATTTATTTTTAACTAGTTATATTCAAAAACAAATGTCATTTTTAAAACTATGTTTAACAATAACCGATGAGTATACAACAAGGTTCACAGTTTAAACTAAGTCTACATTTTAACTGCCTATTGTACAACCCGCCATATGTACAATTAAAAATTAATTGTATTTCTTTAAAATGCACCTTATTCTGTTGATCAAAACCATTCGATAAAAAAATTAAAAAATATTGGTATAAAGGTGGTTTTTTATATCTATGCTATAAAGCATGCATTGGGGTAGCATGTAGATTATCTAAGTATCAGGTCAGTGAGATTAAAATTAAATAACATATGTAGTGGGATTCTCATCTTTTGAGTACGTCTCCTATCGAGACTCCTATCTTTGTTCGACAGACAGCGATTTTGATGTAATGTCTCTCTATATTCTGTATATATGTCGAGTTGGCACAAAAGAATCGCTGTTCTGATCAGAAGAAATTAACCACATCAAAGGAAGAAAATTAGGTTCCCTGTTATTTTTAATTTATATTAATGATCGTTAATGTTGCAATAATTAATATGACATTTACCTGTTTGCCTTTGATGTCCTTATCTATGTTTCTTGTAAGATGTAAGGATTCAGATAACTAAGAGTTAATTGTCAATGAAACTCTGCAAAATGTTTATAAATGATGTTGCAATCATTTGTTAAAAATCAACACAAATACCTAAAACAAAATATAAGCTGATAAGTAATAACTATATGCAGTTTGTGGACAAACAATATAAGAAATTGGAAGAAAATCTATACAGTTAGTAGAAAAATTCAAATATTTAAGGGTAATTATTCGGAAACAGATGAAATTCACAGACCATATGCAAATACTGTTATCAAAACAATTGCAGTTAAATTACATTTCCTATTTAGAATCATAGAATGTTATTAAAATAATTGTTATTACATTATTTTTTATTAAATTTGAATATTGTGATATTAGCAAACTAGCCAAATAAATAAAATAAAAACCGAAAACATACCTGGATCTACAATAATATATATAAATAATATAAGTACATTGCATCTTTTAAATTATTAAAGTCCATTAAATTGAAATGACACGTCAAACCATAAACGTCAAACTTTCAAAACAAACATGCTTGTGTTCCAAACAGAAAATAGCATTTATAGAATAATTTATTTCTTGCAACCTTTCCCCACACACCACCTCGCCCCTCACCCATAAACATGGTCAAATTGGGCTAAGCCATTTTACATTCGTCTGCATAGGGAGCGATGTTGCAATTTTTCAATTTTTAGTGTCTATTCCGTCTGTTCAGATGGCAGCATCTTATGGGCCCTACATTTTTAAATCTTATCACAAGAATCCTGAAATAATTAGGCAAAAATAAAAGAATGTATGTTGCGTTTTAACTTTTAAATACTATAAAAAATGATGGAAAGTCCATAACTTTTAAATATTTGTTAAATATCACTTATTAAAATATTTTGCATTAAAAGTAAAACAAACCATAGACTTTCCATCATTTTTTACAGTTTTTTGAACCCATTTATGAAAACAGTTTCTGAAAATATTATCGTTCAGAGCTGTATTTCTTGTGATAAAAAGTTGCCGTCACTTGTCATTGAACTTGGCCTTAATCGGAAATCGGAAGTTACCGTTCTCCTACAGTGATTTATGATTCTTCGAAGAGCGTAGATCATGGAGGAAAGATTATTAAGAGTTGCCGTATCTTTATAGAAATTTGGCAACAAGTTTGCTTGCAGCGACCTGTGGGGGCGGGTTGTTCAACTAATCCTACTCCGTCGGTAATATAGTTACCTGCAATATTAGCTGTTCAATCATTACTCTGTTGGTAATGCAGTTGCCCGTAATACCATATTTAATTTGAAAATTGGCGGGCTTATTTTACTTCCATTAAGAGGAGCATTTATTTTAACAATTATTATTTTCCATCTAATACGAAATATAGGCATCCAAAATTTCAGTTAATTTTTTTCATTTTTAGTGAAAGAAAAACATGTAAGTGAAGGTAGACGTTCAATTTTGATGGCAAAAATCGCAAAATTTTGTTTCATAAAGACTTTCTCAATTTTTGAGAAAATAAATCAGATTTCGGAATAGTGGCTCCAGAGAAACAATTATTTCACTTTTACCTGAATGTACATATTATTATTCATTCACTAAAAATTAAAAATAAACTAGAAATGTCCATAGCTCTATTTCGTATTGGTTAGAAAAAGATAATTGCTAAAGTAAATTTTTCTCCTCTTAATTATATTTAAAATTTTGCTTTTTTATTAGCTGTTTGTAAGAATTATGAAACGTCAATATAAATGTAAAATTCTATGACAAATAACTATGAGGGGTAAAATAAATACCATACAAAGTTTTATATAATTATATTAACTAAAAATCCCAAGAAAAAATAAATAAAAAAATATATCAAATGACAATACAAAAATAATAACAGAATTTCCTACACTTCACCCCCATACGAGTGAAACCCCAAGCAGAGCTTGTGCGAGGCAAGAAAGCCTATTATTATTATTTGCAATGGCGCTCCGGGACGACTTACACATGATGGTGCCATTTAACTTACAGGTGAGGAAAACCCGGAAAACCCCACCCACCATCATTATATGAATATATATATTAGACAAAGTACAATCTATTTTTACAATTATTTACTAGTTTCTATAAAAAATAATCCTAATATCACAAAAATGTTATTCTCTAAAGTTTAACTAATGGCTTAAAAACAAATTCTTATTATAAATTATCTTCAAATATATCTATATATTATATATATATTATCTTTAAGAAAGTTACTCTAATATCACAAACATTACTATTTAGGTACATTAACTATCTTTGGTTAAAAAAATGAATATCCGAAATTGCACAACAAATAATTTACTTGATATGAAAATTGATATGAAAATGCCTAATAGACTATATAAATAAAAAAAAAAATAAAAAAAAATTCTTGAATCTTGGGAATTAACACAAAAAACCATCCACATAATCTGAAACAGAAAAAAATTAAAGGCAGCAACTTCAAATCATTTTGTTTGTTTTTTTTGTCTTTTAGACATTGCCACAGCCCTCATACTATCATTATAATACTTTCTTATTATTAATGGTAGACAAGTTTTGACTAAATGAGAAAAGACGTCTGTTTTATGTTCTTTACATGTAAACCATTCAAAATCAACATGGTCTGGCAAAAAAAGTGCAATTTTCTGAATTATATTGTCAATATGACCCAAAAGTGGTAAAATTGTATAAACAATTTCATGAATTTTTGAAAGAAATTCAATAACATTTCTTTGTACATAAATCAAACGTCTTTTATCATCATTTTCTTTAAAATAAGTAAAAGTATGATGGTCTTCTAACATGTCTGTTTGTAAATTAGCTTTACACTCTTTGCAGTCAAAACTATTAAGTTTTTTAACAACAAACCCTGCAACATAACTAGTGGCCTGACTCTCAAATTCTGCATCATTTAATAATTTTGTTTCAAAAAAGTTTAAATCTATATTGTCTAACTCATTACTGATATTACAAATTAATTCTTTCGGTTCTGTAGAAATGCCTAAAAATGAATTTAAATTATCTAATATGCTGGTTTCATCAGCTTCACAATTGGAATTGTAATTTCTTCCTGAAATTAAACTATTTAAAATGGATGTTTTAAAAGCTGTTATAAATTGGTAACAATTTGGAGAAGTATTGGCAGCACCATACTGCCGAATTGCGCCAAACATATTTTCAACCGGATCTTGGTTTAAAGCACGCGTTCTAATGAATTTGAATCCCTTTTTCCAACATTCATTCATAAGTAGTTTGACACCCCTAATAGTAATTAACCAACCGGCCTTAAAAGGCATTACCTTCTTCATAGGTTTACCATTTTTTGGTAGAAACTGCCAAGATTCTATTTTTGGCAATATAGAATTCCAAAATTCTAGATGTTTAGATCTTCTTGAAGCACACTGCCTAAGAGATTTACCACCAACGACACTTGGGTTATTACCATTAAGGCTGTCAAAGAGCTTATCAATGTCCTCAATAAATTCAGCAGTATAGATAGCTTCAGATGGTAATTTATTAGGTACTATTAGACTTTCGATGGCAGCAGCCATGGTGTGGCTCATTACTTTTGCTGCAGCTGAAACTTTCATTTTTAACTTACTATTTCTATTAATATCCAAAAAAGATTCTCTAACTTTATGTAATGCTTGAAATTTTTTAGTTTTATCAAGATAAAAAGCTTGCTTAATATAATTAAATTTAGCACATTTAGAATTATTATCAAAATAAATATCATAATTAAACAAGGTATTTCTGGTACATTTCAAAAGATGGGGAGGATCGTACAAGGTAATTATCCTTTTTCCATTGACAAAAAAATAAGGACCAGGTTTTTTAATATTATTTTCTGCTCGTAATTGTTTCAGTGCAGTACGATTCGTATTCCCCAGATCGCAAACAGTTGCCATTACATTTAATCCTACTTTTTGTAACTCTAAAATTACTTCTACAATAATGATTTTCAAATCGTTAGTTTTAACCTGATCTTTAGTGAAATAATAAGCCACTGGCTGCTTCCAAGCCTTTCGTAAGCCATTTATTACAAATGCCAATGCATGGTCAGCTGTTTGTAATTTTCTTCCTAAATTGTTACCAAGGTCTACGAACCCTACAACTTTATCACTAGCTATATCCAAAGTCAGTTGTTCTGTAAGAGCTATTTCATCAAATAATAAGACACAGTTTCTATCAATTTGCTTCATTTTAGCAACCCTTTCTTTAAGCCTGTTAAAAATTGATTTATTAATGCCCGTTTTAAATGGAACTGATCTCAAAAGTGACTGTAAAGTGGATTTACTAGGTAGAGAGATAAAACGCTTTAAAAAATTATAAGCTCGTGGGCCCTTCTTATATAAAGCTAATGACAAGACTTTATCTGATGTTGACCAAGAAGGTTTCATCTTTTTTGAATTAGATGTAGCACTGTTTAAAAATCTCATGCCTGCTGGATCGAGCTTCGAATTAAATTGTTGAAAAATCTTTGACTCTGAAATTTTGACTGCATTTTTAACATTACGTTTTGAATTAATTAGGGCCTTCTTTAATTTGCAAATTTGACTTTTCTGTATTCTATTAAAAAAATATAGTTTTTTCTTTCTAGGAGATAAACTATTAACTCGAGTTTCATTAATTTTATTTAAAAATCCACTACCTAAGCGTTGTTTCTTAGGTAATAATTCAAATTCATTTGATGAATGACTATCATTGAAATTTTGATCTATACTATACTTTCTCTTCACAGGTAATCTGTTTGGAGGAGTGACAATAATATTACTAAGTACTACTATCTTTGGTGTATCTGGTTTTAAGGGGGCTAAAGGTAAAGCAAATTTTAGCAGTCTTGAACGATTTGTGTTTGTAAACGATTTTGTTTCAAAATGATCTTCACATAATTTATGATTGGTTGTAAGTGGAATGTTTAAAATCTGGCACCATTTCTTTCTTTGATCAATATCGGAAGGAAAATTAAAAAAATATTTATTCTTAAAATTTACGTTTGAAATGGACCTATAATATTTACTATTACAATTGGAGACTATGCATTTATAATGAATTTTCCCTGGTAAAGACATGTTAGAGCATCAAAATACCTTTATTTTATTTTTAAATTATCCTAATTAACTTATATCTAAAACTAAAAACTAAAATAAATAAAATTACTCTCACTCACATGTTTTCGTCGGCAACCATAACCATATTGTTTATTTTGTTGACAGCGCGCGCGCGGCACCGTGTTAACGGGCACGCGGGGTGGCCAGCAGGCATGCAGCGGACAGAAAGCTAGATTCACATTGTACAAATAACTAAGTGAATGCATGTTTTTTTAATTTGTTGTAATATATAAATTAAAGTTATTAAAATAATACTTTTTGTGTGTTACTGAGCGAGATCTTATTAGATTATTCAGTGTGCTTTACATTTTAATACAATTTTGTTATTGTAAAACGGACTTCAGAGCACCCAAGCGCCGGGTGGTCTGCGCAGTAAACAAGTTGGCATATTTTGAATATGATATAAACCCCCGTGGCGTAGATGTTGTGATTTTTTAAAGTCTTGTGGTTTTACGCCAAAACAATTTAAAGTTTGCGTTTGTGATGGATTATACTCAGCCAGGTATGTGCTTTATGTAACTCTATTTTTTCTAATTTATATCCACCCTATTTTTTTATTTACGGTCGATAACATAGGTACAATAAACTAATAAATAAATAACTATATTAAATATTTAGAAGGCGTTTTAATATATTTCTAAACATTTCTAAGCTATGAAAAATACTGTCTAGTATGAAGTACTTAATATTAAAGACAGTTATAAAAAAATCAGCCGCACGAAACCGCCCCACTTTTTTAACGATTTTTTTAGTAGTAAATAGATACCTACAATTCTCGATGTAAAGTAAGTTTTTTTTATTATATTACCAGGTCCCTCTGGATTAAAGATTATGACTCGAAATGAGTTGTATACTATCATGCAACGCTCTAACGAGTCAACATTTGATGGAAAACTTCAATTTATGGAGGAAGAACTGTTAAAATTATATTCTGGAGATGATAAAAGGTTAGCTGATATAAAGCAAAAGCTCTCTATAGTCAAACACCAGTTTAAAAAAAAATGGTTAGCTGCTCGTAAAATGAAAGCAAGATTCGAGGAAAATAATGCTGAATGGCTAAACGGAACTATATCGCTACCTAGTGCAGGTACGTAGAAAGCTATACTAGATGGTTGCAAACTCTTTACTATTATTAATATTCATATTATGTTGTGCGCTTCTGTGTAGGGCAAAGACTTTTTTTACAAGATTTGAGAAATATTTTTTGTTTTTGTTACAGGAGTCAGTCCCGGTCGTCCTATGAAATCTTTTTTAGACTCAAGTGAAAGAAGTAAGAGAAGAAAAACCAAAGAACTTCGATCAAAAGACGTGAAAGAATTGACTTATGCTATGAAATTACCCGCACAGAAATTGAAGGCATTTCCATCAAACATAAAATGTTATTCGCCATGGTGGACGGAAAGGTGTGCAATACCGCAACACATACCAAATCCACGATGAGGTGTTTAATAACTTAACAAAAAAGAGGACATGCAAGGAAAAAAAATTAAATTTTGGTCTTTCCCTTCTACATGCTCGCATACGTTCTTTCAAAAATATATTACATGCAGCGTATAGACTGCCTGTAAAAAAATGGAATGCCCGCCTTTCTGCTGAGGAGAAACAATTGGTAAATAGTAAAAAAAAGAAATTCAGAATGAATTTAAACAACTCGGGCTTTTAGTCGATATCCCTAAAGCAAATTTTGGGAACACCAATGATGGAAATACCAGCAGAAGATTTTTTGAGAATTACTTAATATCGGCGACAATAACAGAAGTTGATAAAAATTTAATATATCGGCTCAAAGTGATTTTGGATGCATTGTGTTGCGGATATAAAATAAATGTAGCTGAATTTGAAAAATATTGCCAAGAAACGGCAAACTATACGTGGCTCTATATAGTTTTTACCCCATGTCCCCTACACTGCATAAGGTTCTTCGTCATGAAGCAGATGTCATACAAAAAGCTATTCTTCCGATAGCCAACTATCAGAAGAAGCTGCTGAAGCTCGCAACAAACATATAAGGTTGTATAGATTGAACTACACAAGAAAGTTTTCACGGGTATCTTGCAATAGGGATGTCCTGAATAGACTTCTATTAACTTCCGACCCCCTACTAATTGGTATGAGATGCATCTCAAATAAGAAAAAAAATCATTATCGTCGGATGTTTTAAAGTTACTTTTAGAAAGTGATATAACAAATATGAATATCAGTGAAGATAGTAATAGTCGTAGTAGTAGTAGTAATAGTAGTAGTGACAAATAAATGCTTTGATATCGAAATAAGTCTTTATTTTACCATTTTATAGTATAAAATCCCAATAAAACGTATTATGTAGTAGTTAGAGGTATAAAATATTTTTGACCAGGTTTTGGGTCTAAGGGTGGAATTCTTAAACAACCCTTAAACTGGGCCTTAAAGCTTCCTTTATAAAGGTGAATAAAAGGAAGGTAACTTCCTTTATTTAAAATAGGTATTCGTAAACCTTCCTTAATCGCTCCTTAACGGAGGAAGGTTCCTTAATTTGAAGTTAGTTGTGCCAACTTAGTAAAACGATAATACGATAATCTTAAATCCTAAAAGTTAATTATTTATAGGACTATAAGCATGAAATGTATACAAAATAAGAATTAAAAAAGAAATTTCTAGTAACCTAAAAATATCAATAAATCGTTAAAGTAATGATTTTTTCTACACCCGTATTATAATAATGCACTTATATGCCCATAATCCGTTTCATAATGATACCCATTATGATACAGATTTTTCATTATGATACAGATTTTTAATCAATAGAAACCTACAATTTTTCAATCAAGCATGATGTTTGACGTTTGTCCTAAATTCCTATGTAATTGTTTTAGTTGTCAAAACGTATTAAATTTTCGTAGATAGCTAAACTTCGATAATTATAATATTAAAATGTCTGATATCAGCGATATAGAAGACTCCTCCACACATATCGGAGAAAGGAGAAAATGCAGTACAAAATATTTTGCCCCAAAAATCTGTGGTAATACCAATACCCAAGGTAATACCATTAATTACAATTTTGTAGAATTTTTTATAGAAATACGAGTAATTACTGTTATTGTGTTCAATGCCAATATAAATAGAATATTTATAGGTCTTGATTATTTATCGGGTGTAGAAAAAATAGCGTATGCAACTCTCATGTAATGGTTATTAAAACACTCGCATAAACCATACGAAACTCGCCTTTGGCTCGTTTCGTATCCCGGTTAATGTTCGTGTATTAATAACCATCATTACATGATCGTTGCATAATATACTATTATAATTTGTTGTAATTGAAATCGTTGCTATGATACTATTTGTTGCCAGAGTTGACATTACATCGCCAATTTTCTGTCAGTGTCAGTTACGAGTCATTTGAGTTTTAAATTTGTATTTTGGTTTCGTATTTTGAGAGATGGATAAAAAAAGAATCACGGAAGAAGAACAACATTTTTTGATTTATTTAGTAAATAAAAATAAAGAGACCGATGGTGCTAGTTTCTAGCAAAACAGAAATATTTGGAGACAGATTACTGAGGAGTTAGTAAAGGGGCAGCACGGGTTCTGCCTCATTCCCCATGTTAAATCCCATAAGAAATCGCTAAGGTTCATTCTAGCAATTTTTGTCTAAAAGTCCAAAGGTCAATCGAAGTTCGAAGTCTGGGTTATCAGTAAACATGATAACGTCGAAAATCCAAGATGGCGGTAATAGTTGACGTAAACAATGAAAAATAAGCAAAAAATTCAACCTACCCTCCTTCACCCCCACGACCCCCTCATGCTTATAAAATATGGTCGGTACATATGATACGTCGTTGAAAAGGTCTTAACGTACAGAGTAAGGGAAAAATAATGAAAAAATGTCAACTACCCCCTTTCATCCCCGCGAACCACCCCCTCATTGAAAAATCGATCAATCATAGTGTGTGATACCTCGTTGGAAAAGGTCTTAACGTACAGAGTAAGGGAAAAATAATGAAAAAATTCCCAACTACCCCCTTTCATCCCCGCAAACCACTCCCTCATTGAAAAATAGATCAATCGTAGTATGCGATACCTCGTTGGAAAGGTCTTAACGTACAGAGTAAGGGAAAAATAATGAAAAAAATTCCACCTACCCTCCTTCACCCCCACGACCCCCTCATACTTATAAAATAAAAAAATTCTCTTTTAACAGAAAAATCATGCGCAATGCCACAAGGGCCTTAGCGTATATCACGTGGTCCGATTTAAACGGGAAAAAGGGCATTACGTAAAGAACGATTAACATACAAGAGAAAAATCATGCGCAATGCCACAAAGGCCTTAGCGTGTATCTTCACTGCTATTGGTCCGATTTAAATGGGGAAAAACGGCATTACGTAGAGATCGTGGTATAGATTAACGTTGAATAGATTCACCCCCACGACCCCCTCATGCTTATAAAATATAAAACATGTGATACGTCGTTGAAAAGGTCTTAACGTACAGAGTAAGGGAAAAATAATGAAAAAATTAATCTCCTTTGACAGAAAAATCATGCGCAATGCCACAAGGGCCTTAGCGTGTATCTTCACTCGATTTAAATGGGAAAAAATGGGGGTATGTGCACCGAAAAGTTTGACGTTTGACGACTGACGTTTCACGTTTGACGTTGTGGAATAGAAAAAGCATGCGCAATGCCACAAGGGCCTTAGCGTTTATCTCAGCTATACGGGAAAAACGGCATTACGTAGAGAATGATTAACGTAAAAGAGAATTTTTGTGTAAAGCCAGAAGGGCCTTAGCGATTCAAACGGCTACGTGTAGAGAATGGCATCTAGTTGTCATTTCGCACATGCGCAGTTCATAATGCCATAGATTAACGTAGAAGAGAATTGTTGTGTTAAGCCAGAAAGGCCTTAGCGATTCAAACGGCTACGTGTAGAGAATGGCATCTAGTTGTCATTTCACACATACGCTGTTCATAATGCCGTTTTCATATCTTCGTTAATATCGATCGGATTTGAACGTTGAAAATGGTAGATGACAATGTCATCTAGATGACATGTGCACATGCGCAGTTCAAGGTTCAGTTCTCGCTTGTCACTTTATATCTTCGTTAATATCCATCATCGTTCACGTGAACTATCCATATACAAGATGGCGGAGTCAAAAGGACCTGTCAACCGTCAAGGTTCGTTGCTATTGGTCGGAAAGGAATGGGGAAACAGTTGATGTATTCGTTACGTTTCGTCACGTTTCGTTACACGCAACGCACACAACACAGGTATGCATTACAATGATCACGTCAAAGGGCCTAAGCTTATATTTTGATAGTCCGATTCGAACGGAGCAAACGATTAAAATGTTGTTAGCGATGTAGCATCCACATCCGAAAAGATGTGATGTATCATCAAAGTTGTCATCGAAAATGATATCATCGCTTCACCTATCATCTATACATAGAAATATACAACCCATTGTCCTTAAGAGGCGGTCACACGCTTCACATAACATCTACCATACATAGGGTAAAGTCTAGACAAAAAAAAAAAAAAAAAAATATTTTCTCTTAAAAATATATTTTAGCAGTAATCATATTTACAATAACTCAATAAGTTGTCTCTGTAGTTCAACTTTTAATAATTAATAATAATACACGAACCAGCCACTCTTAATCGAAAAAACAAACTAATACTCCTATAAAAATGGAGTATGACCAAGTTGTCATGCTGTCCCGCCAATTCAGCAATTCAAAGGCTCTGGGACTGGGGGAAGGAGAGTGACAAAATAAAGTCAAAGATATTGAATTAATTAATAATTATAATTAGTAACATTACGATTGATTATTTAAAGGTGTTATAGTCAAAAACGGTGATATGAGTCATTTTATTTTTCGACAACCAAATATTCTAAATACGAACGACTTTTCGAAGCGTCTCCACAATTTTCTGTACCTACATAGTTGAATACGTCGAAATACAAATTGATTTTAAAAATTAATAAAATTTGAGAAATATTAAACTAAAAAAATAGTGTTTTTGTGATAGTTTTGTTCCCTTTTTAGCAAAGGACCTACCTCATTAGAAAGTAAGTTTTAAAAATAAAAACACTAGATCAAAACATTTTTATTTTTTTCTATACAAACAGAGTTTGGTATGAATTGAAGAGTTTGGTATAAAAGTTATAATTAAAAGAAAATATACTAACTAAAAAAAAAAAATATTAATTTGAAAATGGGTCCACATCAACCTCCATATCACTGGGTATCGAATAATGGCCCCAAGGCAGCGTCCTGTATGATTCTGGAATAAGATAACGTTTATCATCGAAGGGTGAAAGGGCGATTTTTTCCTGCACTATAGAATGAACCTGATGTTTGGAGGATCGAATTAAATTTTGACTAATAACCTTTGCTGACCAGCTATCGAGACATTCGATGTAATCATCAAAATTGATCTTAGTCTTAACCACCGATGACTTCACACCTTTCGCCTTCTTCGTCACGCCAAAATTCCTTATCATTTCCTCAATTTCCTCCTCATCATACTCCTTCTCCTCAAGCTCCTTGCGCATTTTCAGCACAGCATCATCCGTTACCAATACTTTTAAGGAATATAATTTTGCTCTGAGTCCTACAAAATCTGTCATCGGGATCCCATTATTCTCGTCCTTCATCATACCAAGCACTTTTTTGTTGACCTGAGGGATGTCAAAGATGTTCTGCTCAGGATAGTCTGACGTATCGAAGTATTTATGACAGTCACGCTTTATAACTTCGTACGGGTCTTGATGAAGCTCGTAGATAAGGGAATCAGTGTCGGTGTATAACACGGAACAATCAGGAAAGGCATCTACCATATATCCATAATGGAAATCATAGATCGTCGTTTTCGCCAAATCGAGAATTGACTGCCCAACGTAGATGGGTTTGTTGAGCCAGATCTGCAGCTTCTTCATTTCCACTGCAACCAAGTTCTCGTTGAAAATGGTGCAGTTTTTAAATTCAGGTTTCGATATCATCGCCTCTGCTCCATACCGCCCACTCCATTCGGTCAGAAGCCGGATATTGACCCTCTTTCGGATGTTTTCCATCGTTTTACCTGTAACAATAGATTAAGATTAGATAAGTTTTAAAAAATAGATTAAGATTAAATAATATTTATAGTTGAAAAAGTTAGACTTACCAAAAACAGCATTATTCATTAGTTTAAAAAGATTCTTCTCAAACTCATTTGTAGCCTTCTTCCGCAGCTCCGTGTTGAGGTCAATGTAGCTTTTAAGCCATGGAGCCTGCTTAAATCTCAACACACGATGGATCTTGGTAAGTATCAACCCGTGGGATAAAGCTTGTTTGAGGGTTCGGTAATGGATGTTTTAGGCTGAAGGGTAGCCATCAACTTGGTAAGCTCCTTTGTTGTTCTACGGGGCTTACCAGTCTTCGGGACGATATGCTGACCACAAAAAGGTAGATCTTTATGAAGATCGTGTAGATGTTGTGGATACTCGATATCGACTTCAAGCATATACCCTTCAGCTGCGTCATCAGGGATGGACATGACATCGATGTTGGTGTCACTCCATTCGAAGCCGCCATAGGGTAGATATTGCGACATCGCCCAACCATACTGATTGTTAACGTCAAAGTACATTAAGTATTTGGAGGGCTTTGAGGAATCATAATTAGGTATGTACTTGTTGTTGGCGTGTGCTCGTCTTTTCGAACAGATTTGGCTAAGACCTCCTCGGATTCCTCGCTCGACAAACAAAAACATGTCAACATCAGTCAGCAGTTCCATCTCCTGTTTTGTATGTTTCAACATAGCGTCCCACGTAAATCCAGGTAAAGTATAATAGTGGGCAGGGTCAAGACCGTATGTTTTATGGCAGCTAGAACGGAACCGTTCAAAGACGTCCGCAAGCAGCATAATATCCGTCTTCATGTATAAGTCAACGTATTGCCCAAGATCTTTGCATCCAAACTTATTCCATACATGCTTCGCTCGAAGGTAAAGCCTACGAGGACACGGCCTATCCTCTAACTTGTTGAAGAATTTATCAATATGCGGCAAAGAAGTTTCCCCAAATCGATCGAATGAATCAATGTAATCATAAGGCATTATTCCTTTCTTGGTTAATAAATTAAACTGGTCTTCTGGCAACTCTTGGAACTGAGATTTTAAATTTGGATGTTCAGGTAAATATGAAGCAAGCTTATCCAAAGAAGAGGCCATAAATCGGAAACTATCGATAAAACGGAATTGAATAGGATACTCATCAATATGTTTGGTGAAGGAAATATACTTTTCCTTGGTGATAGGCAGCAAATCGATAGTTCCTTTCATTCGTGTGGCTATATCTGTGATTACAAAGTGGGCATCATATCCTGATAAATTGTGAAAGACAATCGGCACAATGTGAGTGTCTTTGTAATTTATATTACACCCTTCATGGGCGGGACCTCTATAGTTGTTTTCGGGGATTAAATGAAAATGATCGCGCACTTTCTTATCTTCAGTTGTGAATGGTTCCTCGCATATATGACAATGAGTGGCTTTTCTAAACTGATCTTCCTGAGAAGGTGTCATACTAATATCATAAGGACACCAAAAGACCGTTGCCATATCTTCTGCTAGCTGTGCCATCTCATCAGCGAACCACTGCATACAGTCAACACCTCGATAAGCTCGATAGAACGACAAGGAGTCATCATAGCTGCACTTTAAATAGTATCCAACAGCAGCAGGTACGTGTTCCTGTGGTTTCTTAAGATCGTTGGTGGGTCTTAGGACGCTCTCTAAATCGGCATACACACTGAAAGGAACCTTTTCTTTATTCTTATGATTTTTAAACTTGAGAATGTTTTTCCCAGGTTCAGGCATCTTGATCGCAGTCTCATTAAACTTTTTGCAGTCCTCAAGATGTTTATCGAGCTTTTCTTGCGATCGAAAGTAATGGAGACACCGATCACAGAAGTATTTTTGACTTTTCTCCTTACTGAGTTGTTTGGAAAGAAGACGAGAAAGATTTTTAATCCAAACAAAGTGATATTTTACATTCTCTCCCTCCTCATAGTACCTATCCTGAATAAGCAATAGGTTCACATGTCGATCTTGTTTATTCTTAGTGAGGTAAGTTGGTAATGTGGCAAACGACTTTTTTTCTTTTTGTAGGATATAAACGTTAACAGATACATCATTCTGACGCTCGAAATTAGGGATCTGCTTGGCTGTCATAGGAAATTGAATTCCTTTGAGCTTAAGGACTGTGGAGTAATGTGGGTATGAAGAAACTCTATCAGAATTTTTATGTATAGGATATAAAGCAGATGTAATGGCCCAAGCAAAACATGCCTGATCATCGTTCTTAACGTTCACGCATGCTTTTTTATTTGTAATTTGAGGAGGCAGCTCGACATAGGAGGATCCAAGTTGGGGTGTAAACTTGTTAATGTTCACACCTAAATTGATCACCTTCTTTAAAGCCCAGCCACTGTCACGTTCTTGAAACTCCTCAAGCTCATTTAATATGGGAGCAATAACTTTCTCATCAAACCACGTATCCAAATCCGTGTCCCTGTAGATTGGTGAATTTGGGGTAGTGAAGTACTTGTGCTCTACCTGCACACGATCTCCCTTCACTATCTCAAACTCTCCTCCGAACGTTGTGTTAACCTTGACAGCAGCATCTTTTTTTAAAGTTGCCTGTATCCTCCGCTTAAATAAAACCTTAGCATCAATCAGGAAAGCTTTTGGATCCTTATGGTTTAGATTACTGATTACACCCGTCAGGATGCGGCTAGCGAACGCCGACTCTGAGTCATTCCAGCGAACATGATCCCTTGCAGTTTCATTTCTAGATTTAAGCCCGGCCCCCTTTTTTACCATAGCTTTTACCTGGTTGTGATAAGTCTTTATATTTCTTAAGCATGCCTCCAGATGCTGCTTCTCACCCATCGTTTTGGCATTTTTCAATGCATAATTTATACGCTTTATCCCCTTTTGACACTCTCGTAGTCCCTTTTGGGCTACCGCTTCATCATAACTCGTAGATAGCAGACCGAGAAAACCAGCAATGTATCGAACCAAATCCGTAAACAGAGCCATTATATTACACCAAAGTATATTTAATTCTTAAGATGCGTGTTCACTGCACAATAATCTGAAACAACATTATTAAAGTTAGCTGTGTAAGCATGTTTATTAGCTAAAGTTATGTATGTGTCGGTGGATTGTAGCAAATAAAATAAATTTATGATTCTTAAAGTCGGCTGATCAGATAAGCTGAGTCACAAGAAGATTAGAAACCAAATGAGTGTGATCAGATATTGTAAACTCCTACTTGAACGAAAAACTAAATGGGGGTTTTTTTGCAAATTGAAAGACCCCGTTTGTGCGTTTTTGTCATAACACGTAAAAGTTGTGCCTATTTAGACGCTAGGATGGGATACTTTTTAATAATATTTCCCCCTTTTGTTTAAAGTTGAAGCTGACAGGCTTCTAACATTATAGAAAACAACAGTAATGCCTTTTACCAATATTAATCAATTTTAATACTTATTATCGTTGAAATACAAAATAATTTAACTTAAAATTTATCAAAAATTACTAACGCAAAATTTTCAAAAATGATTAAAACTCAGATTTAGTTAACACCTTAATAGCTTATTCAATAGAAATAAGAAAATGTATACTTACACGTAAAAGTGATCAATATTACAAATGTTGTAGGTAGGATGCGCTCTAATGTTTTAACAAGAAAATGTATATTTCAACAGTTGGATATGTTCTAATACTTTAACAATCTGAAACAAAAGTTAAAAGGTATGAGGTAAACTTTTGGTCGGACGGAAGACTAAACGGTTTAAAAAGTTTTCAAAAAGGCCTCTGAATTTATCAAATTTGTGCGTTCTCCCCCATAAGAAACCATGTAAAAATGGTGCATTTTAACTCTAATCACCCATTTTTATACTTTTTAAGTGAATTTAATATTAGACATAAAATGTTGTCACGTGGGCGTTTGTCAATATGAGTATGAGCGTTAATTGTTTTCAAAAAGGCCCCTGTCTTCATCAAATTTGTTCACGTTTATCCATAAGAAACCATGTAAAAATGGTGCATTTTAACTCTAATCACCCATTTTGATACTTTTTAAGTGAATTTAATATTAGACAGAAAATGTTGTGACGTGGGCGTTTGTCATTATGAGCGTTAATTGTTTTCAAAAAGGCCCCTGTCTTCATCAAATTTGTTCACGTTTATCCATAAGAAACCATGTAAAAATGGTGCATTTTAACTCTAATCACCCATTTTGTTACTTTTTAAGTGAATTTAATATTAGACAGAAAATGTTGTCACGTGGGCGTTTGTCATTATGAGCGTTAATTGTTTTAGACAGAAGGTAATGTTGAAGAAGTGTCACGTGGGTGTGTGTCATTAAAGCTTTAACGCTTAAAATTTAATCATTCTTTATCTAGCACTCATACAGAGCAGTCGCATAAGAATGACTAACCTTATTCGTGAGTATATTAGACTTAACCTTATTAAAAGATGTATCGAGCAAGAATTTATTCAAGCCAATTATTGTGGAGTATGCTTAGCTGGAAGTTTGATATTTTACGAAGTGGCTAAGAAATAACAACAAAAGTACAAGTGGGCACTAAACTTTTCTCAAATGGTACTAAAATAACACCTCATTTTTGGATTGAACATAATGATATAATATATGATCCTACAGTAGTCATTACTCAACATTATCTACCGCACAATCTTAACGTTACTTATACACGAGAATATAAGTTAAAGAATGCTGAAGACATAAAAATTAATAAAGTTTATCAGGCATTTGAGAAGAATAAATCCGAAACCGCTTATTTTAGTGAAGCCCCCAAACATCTATTAGAACTTCGTAAAAATATTTATCAAAATGTAGAAAAAATATTTAATAAATAAAATTTTAATGCATCTATTTGTTTTTTATCGCATAATCTTGGTATTATTCCTCAAAAGACAAAAGACTACCGAAGATCCCCATCATATTTAACCACCAGAAACATCTGTAGCCAGCTGAAGTCTTCTGAAGTCGCTATCTGAAGTCAGCTGAAGTCACCTGAAGACTCCTCTGAAGACATCTGAAGACCACAGAAACACTATTTATAGGGGTGTCACATCAAAATTCTTCAGTTATAATAGGGCAATGGATACGTCACGTAAACGAAAAATTGTAGAACTTAGACGTATCATTCGAAAAAAGTATAACACCTTAAAGAAAATGGAAGATAATAAAAATGAACGAATAGAAAATATACTAGACCCTATTACAGAACCTTTGAAAGAAATAGCTGAAGTAAACGAAAAAAACGAATATCTAGATAAATACAATGAAAAATGTATCGATTATGATAACTGTTATGGACCTGTTTATATAGATAATAAATGGCTAATGGGTACTAAGGAACTAGAATTTGATAAACATAATATAGTTCTAGGTGATACCAAGTTTAATGCTACTCCTGGTTTATATGAATTATTATTTTCTAAGAAACCTACAAATTTTACTCCTAAGGATCATCAACTTTACAAACAAATTTTGGATATAACTAGCGCTCATCTTGATTCAAGAGGACATCTGAGGCATCAAGCTGACAAATTAAAATTTAGCACAATCATTAGACCTCTATTTAAAAATAAGACAAAATCTAAAAGTTTTAAAAATGCTGTTGAACGAAACATGCGAGATGATAGGCAAAACATTAAGCAAATACCGGGGAATACTAGACGTGTAAAACCCATAGAAAGATTGTATGAAGAAGACAATAAATATATTTACCGGGACGATCCTAACGAACTTTGCGATCGATTGAAGTTGTTGATGGCTTCGAAGAATGCAGGAAATACTTCGGTAAACAACGAAATCGCTAGAATAATCGACGAACTTCGAGAAGCAGATATCATATATTAGAGTACATTACATATTATAATCATTTTCATCATGAGTCTCGATAAGTTTGGACGTAGACGACAAAGTAATGGTGCTCCAACGAATAATATAACGCAGTTGGAAAGCAGATTCAAAAATGTTTTTGATATGAAAAATTCTACGCTAAATTCAAATATCAGCAAGTTAAACGATATTGTGAACGTTATCAACAGTAAAACAAAGGACCTTGAAACATTTACATCGAGAAATCCACCTACAGCAGGTAAACATATGGCAACCAAAAAATACGTAGATGATGCGATTAAAACAAACAAAGGATTCCTTCGTAGTGATATAGCAAAACTTAAAACTGACACAGACAACGAATATAATACCAAAATACAATCACTTAATACAGTTTTGGAAGAGATTGAAAAAACGTTGACGCCTCTACGTTCTGATATAAATCAAATCCAAACTCAATTACAACACCTGTATAATGAAGATCTAAAAAAATTACGTGATGAGCTTTTGATTAAAATTACTGATATTACAAATTTAATGTCAAAAAATATTGAGCAGCTTAACAATCAAATTAATATAGTTCCAAATGACGTAATTGATGATGTAAAAAAAGAGGTGGGATTATTACAAAAAAATCTAAATGGCATTAATCAAATTACAAAAACCAATGAAAATGAACTAAAAGTATTGCAAAACACTTTACAAAGCACCAATCAAATAACGAAAACCAATGAAAAGGACCTATTATTACTACGTGAAACTGCAAATGTTCAATTTTCAGAAATTGACTTGAATATCAACGATTTACAATCACGAATTACAAAACTAACTGCAACACCTTAATTTACATCAGTCATCATGTCAAAGGAAAAGATTCAACTTGTTAACGAGTTGCATAGACCTGCTCGAAAAAACTATCCTAGACGTCGTACAATTATTAAGGATTTGGATGATTTATGGTAAATGGATTTGACTGAAATACACCCTTATGCACATTAAAATGAAATGATCTGTAATTATTATTACTAATAAAATAAATTGGGTATACTCGCTTGTTTTAATACATTCTCACTAATAATGTTGTAAAGTATATTTCACTTATAACCCCCGTATATGTAAAATTTTAAAAAGTAAATTTCTTAACTTTTCGATTACTTTATGAACCTTAATTTTTGTTCTATTGTATTTTTTTTTATCATCAATATGTCACATGTCAATAGTTACTGAAGGCGACGACTTACTTATAATTTCCTCCTGAACTCCAGTACAGGGTGCTGCTGGGTTTTGCTGTTGGTGGTACTGCTGCTGCTGTTGACTGCTGCTACTGCTGGTGATGCTGTTACTACTGCTACTGCTGCTACTGCTGCTGTTACTGCGGCCTGCTGCTAGTGCTGCTGTTGCTACTGGTATTGTTAAAAAGAATTCATTAAAAATTTATGTAGTGTCACTTTTATTTATTAAAAAGACAAACTAAATATCATGGTAGAAACAAAAACTATTTTAATGAAAAAGAAATAGAAGTATCAGAACCGTAAGTTCTTGAAAATTGTCAATAAATATCAATTTAAAATCCTTAAAATTATTTAAATTTCTTTAGCGCTATATTAATTTCATTAAAATTTACGCTACTGTTTAAAATCTAATGAAGTCTCTGTCTCTGATTCCCCAAAATTTCTTATTTGCCCTATAACTCTCGTATATCTATAATTTTGTAAAGTACATTTTCTAACTTTTTGATTACTTTATGGACCTTAATTTTCGTTCTATTGTATTTTTTTTTTATCATCAATATCTGAAGACAAGTACTGAAGATCGCGGTCACATGTCAATAGTTACTGAAGGTGAAAACTTACTTATAATTTCCTCCTGAACTCTAGTACAGGGTGCTGCTGGGTTCTGCTGTTGGTGGTACTGCTGCTGCTGTTGACTGCTGCTATTGGTATTGCTGTTGGTACTGCTGTTGGTGCTGGCGATACTGGTGTTTAGAAAAATATTTAATGAAAAATATGTTTTATTAAAAGAGTGTGGCTTTAAAACTTATAAGAGTGTGTCTTAAACTTAATTTTTTAAAAATTGACACAGTTAGTTACTAAAAGAATAAGTTTCCTCTACTACTTTTTCTGCTCGTATCTCTTCTGCTTTTGTCAACTACGCTGCTTTTTCTGGTTTTGTTCTATAAAAAAAATCTGATGTGTCCAACACATGACTTTCCTATCTAGTTATTACAAACTTTTTTCGGTTATTTTGTACAGCCTATTGTAGCACCTCTATAAATGTTTAGAGGATAAACTATAATATATACATTTTCCACATACATCTACCTCAAAACATTTTTCTATAGATATTCATTGAAAACGAAAATAATGAAAAATTTAAATTTAGCACTTTTCCTCCAATTTTTCCATTACGGTCCATTTTAGAAAAATCATGTATAAACAAAAATTATAGAGAATTATATTACAAACAACTTTTATTTGAACAATTTTTTTCTCCAAACATAAATAACATATATTCAATAAAATATAAAAATGGCCTCCCATAAAGTACCCCTCCAGAAGTTCCGACTTTGTCCAAAATCTAATCATTTCATGTCAGGCCGAAATGAAACTTAAGTTTAAAATTTATTGTTTTTTTCTTTATCCGTTTTTGAGTTTTCTTCAAAATTCGAAATTTACACATTTTCTCAAATATCTCGAATACGGTCCATTTTAGATAAATTATGTATAAAATAAAAATTATAGAGAATTATATTACAAACAACTTTTATTTGAACAATTTTTATAAAAAAATATTTTTTTTACATTTTGTCAAATTTCTCGAATACGGCCCATTTTAGGAAAATTTTGTATAAAACAAAAATTGTAGATAATTATATAAGAAGTAACTTTTATTTATAGAATTTTCTTCTACAAACGTAAATAACAGATATATTCCATAAAATATAAAAATGACCACCTATAAAGTACCCCCCAGATGTTCCGACTCTGCCCAAAATCTAATCTGTTCATTAGACGCTGGAATAAAGCTTAAGTTTAAAATTTGGTGTTTTTCTGTTTATCGGTTCATGAGTTATCGTAGATACACACACAGACATCATCGCGAAAATAGTCAAAACGGATTCAGGGGACCTCAAAACGTAAAAATCCGTCGAAAACTCGAGGTCGAAAAAAATCATGATTTCTATACTTTCCTTATATCTGTATACAGATAGGAAAGTAATAATAAAATATTAATAGTACATATAAAAATATGATTGACTAATATCTAAAAAAAAAATAGATTTGCCAAAAGTATATGTAGAGCCTTTTAAAAATATGATTGAATAATATCTAAAAAAATAGAATTGTCAAAAGTACAGGTAGTACCATTTAAAAATATGATTGAATAAATAGAAGGAGCATGCTCATCTATACATATAGAAGACAAGAAGTACCTGAACAGACCATGAATTTATTCAGGGTTAGTACTAGCCAAGAAAGCAGCCAACCAAATACTTTTTGGACCTGGCCCTTCTATTGGCCCGACAAAATCGACAGCCCTAATCAGACCTTGTGAAATTCAAGATGGGATGAAACAAGAAACTGTAGAGTTGCCATGGAGATTTTAAGTTATCATGACAACACTACAGCAAACAAATACTTGACTATGACTAGTCACAGGCATTCTGACTGGTCATTGTCAAGTACGTAAGCATCTGTCAGGGCCGTCAGAATCCGCATTCTGCAGAGGGTGCGAACAAGAAGATGAGACCATCGCGTATATTCTTTATGATTGCTCTCATTTATTAGAAGATTTGTATATTGACTAACACCGACCGATATAAGAGCCTCTTATACGACGTTGTCAACTACATTAAATCTGACTCACGAGCTAGGAGGTGCCTATATATTTAGGAGGATGCACAATGGGACTAATGAGGCCTAAGTGCCGTGGGGTAACCCACCCTCTACACGTTACAGATACAGAGATCGAAACGAAAAGTAAAAATAGAATTGTCAAAAGTACAGGTAGTACCTTTTTAAAATTTGATTAAATAATATCTAAAAAATACTACACGTAGTGCCTTTTAAAAATAATTTCTAAAAAATAGAATTGTCAAAAGTACAGCCTTTTAAAAATATGATTAAATAATATCTAAAAATAGAATTGTCTAAAGTACAGGTAGTGCCTTTTAAAAATAATATCTAAAAAAATTGGTAAAAGTACAGGTAGTGCCTTTTAAAAATAATATCAAAAAAAATAGATTTATCAAAAGTAGTGGTAGTGCCTTTATGATTAAATAATTTCGAAAACATAGAATTGTCAAAAGTACTGGTAGCGCCTTTTAAAAATATGATTAAATAATTTCTAAAAAAATAGAATTGTCAAAAGTACTGGTAGTGCGGTGTCTGGATTATAAAATCTAATAATTAAAAAAAAAATAAAACAAAACATGGTGGCTGAATTTAAATCAAAAGTATACTTAAAATCGTTTACATAAAAATAAATGGTTAGAAATTAAAAAAATATGTTAAAGTCTTTTCAAAAACAGAGAGACCGAAAAATCTATTTGAATAAATAATTATTATTAAATCTAATAATAAAATACATATTTCTTACCTTAGTATTAATTTCCACACACAAACAACTATTAGTATTCACGTTTTACTTCTTGCTGGATACTGACAAACAATGGCTAATTCTGGTGTTATTTATATTTTCGTAGTATCAGACGATAATTCTAGAAATTTCCAAGTTCACCAACAAGAGATATATTTTTCCTGTTAATACGGTCTGAGAATTTTGCTATCAAAAAACTTTTACAAGTTTTGGTTTGGAATTATACTTTTATCATTTTTTCACGGAAATGCTTTTCCGGTATATTTGGTCTCGGTGTTTGTTAATTTTCCTATAAATTTTAAAGTTTCAACAATTGTGGCCTGTTATCGGTGTATGTGTTGTTTAAAATTTTATAAATGTATGATACAGAATGTCCCATATTATTGCAAATCAATATCCATTTTTGTTTTTGATCTCTATGATATTTCAGGTGGTTGGACCGGTTGTTGGACGATATATGTATTGTTTAAAATTATGTTTTATAAATGTATGATACAGAATGTCCTATATTATTGCAAATCAATATCCATTTTTGTTTTTGATCTCTATGATATTTCAGGTGGTTGGACCGGTTGTTGGACGATATATGTATTGTTTAAAATTATATTTATGTAGACAATATTAATATTTGTCTAATAAAGCACCTTTAGAAAGCTATTTACGTTAGTTTTTGGATGCATTTAGAACACCTTCATAAAAACAGACTTATTTGATTTATGGATCAAACTGATTAGTTTGATCTGTATCTAAACACTATGGCTTAAAAAATATTTCTAACACCATGTTTTAACGTCAATTCCTTGAATAGCATACTAAACTACACTACAAATTTAAATTTTAGAGCTACATGCTGAATGGTCACGTGGTTGACCTAATATATGTTGTACAGCGTTAATTGTAAATGCATACCTATGTTGTGTGCGTTGCGTGTAACGAAACGTAATGAAACGTAACGAAACGTAACGAAACGTAACGAAACGTAACGAAACGTAACGAAACGAAACGTAACGTAACGAAACGTAACGAAACGTAACGAAACGTAACGAAACGTAACGAAACGTAACGAAACGTAACGAAACGTAACGAAACGTAACGAAACGTAACGAAACGTAACGAAACGTAACGAAACGTAACGAAACGTAACGAAACGTAACGAAACGTAACGAAACGTAACGAAACGTAACGAAACGTAACGAAACGTAACGAAACGTAACGAAACGTAACGAAACGTAACGAAACGTAACGAAACGTAACGAAACGTAACGAAACGTAACGAAACGTAACGAAACGTAACGAAACGTAACGAAACGTAACGAAACGTAACGAAACGTAACGAAACGTAACGAAACGTAACGAAACGTAACGAAACGTAACGAAACGTAACGAATACATCAACTGTTTCCCCATTCCTTTCCGACCAATAGCAACGAACCTTGACGGTTGACAGGTCCTTTTGACTCCGCCATCTTGTATATGGCTAGTTCACGTAAACGATGATCGCCATCTGATGGATATTAACGAAGATATAAAGTGACAAGCGAGAACTGACCCTTGAACTGCGCATGTGCACATGTCATCTAGATGACATTGTCATCTACCATTTTCAACGTTCAAATCCGATCGATATTAACGAAGATATGAAAACGGCATTATGAACAGCGTATGTGTGAAATGACAACTAGATGCCATTCTCTACACGTAGCCGTTTGAATCGCTAAGGCCTTTCTGGCTTAACACAACAATTCTCTTCTACGTTAATCTATGGCATTATGAACTGCGCATGTGCGAAATGACAACTAGATGTCATTCTCTACACGTAGCCGTTTGAATCGCTAAGGCCCTTCTGGCTTTACACAAAAATTCTCTTTTACGTTAATCATTCTCTACGTAATGCCGTTTTTCCCGTATAGCTGAGATAAACGCTAAGGCCCTTGTGGCATTGCGCATGCTTTTTCTATTCCACAACGTCAAACGTGAAACGTCAGTCGTCAAACGTCAAACTTTTCGGTGCACATACCCCCATTTTTTCCCATTTAAATCGAGTGAAGATACACGCTAAGGCCCTTGTGGCATTGCGCATGATTTTTCTGTCAAAGGAGATTAATTTTTTCATTATTTTTCCCTTACTCTGTACGTTAAGACCTTTTCAACGACGTATCACATGTTTTATATTTTATAAGCATGAGGGGGTCGTGGGGGTGAATCTATTCAACGTTAATCTATACCACGATCTCTACGTAATGCCGTTTTCCCCATTTAA
This sequence comes from Psylliodes chrysocephalus, assembly GCA_927349885.1. Lineage (NCBI taxonomy): Eukaryota > Metazoa > Arthropoda > Insecta > Coleoptera > Chrysomelidae > Psylliodes > Psylliodes chrysocephalus. The sequence continues at coordinate 19,061,186 of OV651830.1, forward strand.
ATCGGACCAATAGCAGTGAAGATACACGCTAAGGTCCTTGTGGCATTGCGCATGATTTTTCTGTTAAAAGAGAATTTTTTTATTTTATAAGTATGAGGGGGTCGTGGGGGTGAAGGAGGGTAGGTGGAATTTTTTTCATTATTTTTCCCTTACTCTGTACGTTAAGACCTTTCCAACGAGGTATCGCATACTACGATTGATCTATTTTTCAATGAGGGAGTGGTTTGCGGGGATGAAAGGGGGTAGTTGGGAATTTTTTCATTATTTTTCCCTTACTCTGTACGTTAAGACCTTTCCAACGAGGTATCACACACTATGATTGATCGATTTTTCAATGAGGGGGTGGTTCGCGGGGATGAAAGGGGGTAGTTGACATTTTTTCATTATTTTTCCCTTACTCTGTACGTTAAGACCTTTTCAACGACGTATCATATGTACCGACCATATTTTATAAGCATGAGGGGGTCGTGGGGGTGAAGGAGGGTAGGTTGAATTTTTTGCTTATTTTTCATTGTTTACGTCAACTATTACCGCCATCTTGGATTTTCGACGTTATCATGTTTACTGATAACCCAGACTTCGAACTTCGATTGACCTTTGGACTTTTAGACAAAAATTGCTAGAATGAACCTTAGCGATTTCTTATGGGATTTAACATGGGGAATGAGGCAGAACCCGTGCTGCCCCTTTACTGGAGTTCAATAATGAACCCGATCACACAGAGGTTTGTAAAATCAAATACATTATTTAGGTTTAAAATTATATATCAGAGGTAACTTTTCTTATTTTACCCAACTTTTATTTCTTGAAGTTATTATTTTTAATATTATTCTTTTTATTTTAGAGATCAATAACACAGCCACAAAAATGTTGGGACAACATCAAAACGAAAAGAAAGAAGGATTTATCTGCCGAAAAAAAGAATTATTTTTATCTGGAGGAGGAACGTAAAAATAAAAACCGTAGAAAATGATGATTTAGATCAATTTATTTTGAATTCTTTTTTTATTTTTTTGATGAATGAGGTACTCTCACAGAAAAGGTAAAAAAATCTAATATTGTACTCAATACTTCAAACGCAAATCAAATTGCAGATGGTGAGTTAAAAAATTAATATATAACAAAGTTGACTGATTGGATATTTTAATTTTTTTAGATGAAATGTATGGTAGCCACATTCCTAGTAACAGCAAAACAAGCAGATATAAACTGCGAGCTGGAAGCACGTCTTGCCAAAGTTACTGGAGATAAGGAAATGTTAGGGGTCAGGAAGAAGAGGCTGAAGTAAGATTGAAAACAGCAGAAGAAAATTTAAAAACTGCATTAATTAAAAAAGAAAGTGCCAAAAATAAAATGATTCTTAAAAAAGAATTAATAAAAATAAAGTTAAATTTTGAAAATGAAAAAAATAAAATTGAATTAAATAAATTGCTTGATAAATAAAATGTATATTTTCTTTATTATGAAACAAAAAAAATTATAATTTTTATGAAATTTATACAAAGGGTAAATTTCAAAACAAAACATCTTTAAATAATAAACTAAAGTAACAAAATTATTCTCTATTAACGAAATGGCGTTGGACAAATTTATCTTTGATAACTTTTTCTCTATCACTTTTTCTCTATTTTTCAGCATCCAATACTACATTTTTCCAGACATTCGCATTAAGTAGTTCATCCTCAAAATCTATTGGAACATGAATGCGATAGATATTGTGTAACACTGCACATGCAGCTATGATGCTTTCACTTGTTCTTAACTTATTACAGAGACAAGGAAATCTTATTTTTAATATGCCAAAAGTCCTTTTTACTTTCCTCTCTGTATACAGATATAATATATAGAGCAAGAGCCCGTGAGAGCCAGACCTTCGGAATTTTATAAAAGCTGAGAGTTCTTCTGTGTATGTCCCCAATACAGGTAAGAATGATCCCCGCCCATGAAACCTGAGTAGTGGTGGCTTTGGCAGGTAACAGGTAGCAAAGGTGCATAAAATTCCACCTCAAATTTATTAATTTATAAAACTCAATTTTTTTATATTTTATTCGTAATAATATTAAAACTCGCGTTGCTCATTGCCACACACTTGATATGGTTACAACCCTCTGCCAGACACCCCTGAACTATTATAATTTGTAACTATACTTACGTTATATTATAAAAGCTAAATGTTATATATATTATTTGGACAACTATTAAATAATGTTTCCTTAATAGCCAGACAATTTCGAGGGTTATATCGTCCTGCCAGACGTATTAAATGTGTACAATAGTTATGAGTTAGAGCAGCATATGCAGCAACGGGTGTGAGTGAAATAGAGCGTGCAGTCTATTGCGATCTTTTACTGCGCATCTACTGTTGTTTATTCCGAATTATTTAGTAATATTTTTTCTAATTTTTTGAGAAATTTCATTGAATAAAATTATTACAGTTTGAATAATAAATTTTTAAAATAATATTCCGTAAAATTTTATAATAAAATATCAATCATATCAAAAATCTAGTAACTCAATTCATGTTATTTTTAAATTTTATAAAGTTTATTATATTCAATTCAACTGAAATTTCAAAGTCATCAAAATTTTATTGTTTATTATACGAAAGAATAATTTTTTTGTGAGTTAGAAATTACACAGAAAAATAATACAACGTTTAATATACGTTTAATGTACGTTTACTATGAGCATAACCGCGCACTACATAATACACAATGAGCAGCCGATGCGCAGTAAAAGATCGCGATGCGCTAGTTCAGTCATGATGTAATTATGGTTCCACTGACAATTAAAGTGACAGTAGATTTTTTGAGTGCGTTTTGTTCGTTTTGTTTACCTAAATTACGAGGATGTATCAGAAAATAACGAGACTGGTGCTATAGTATAACAACGAAACATTTATTTAAAAAAATTCAACAACTATCCTTCGAAGTACTCTCCATTCTGTTGAATACACTTATCCCATCACTTTATCCACTTATCATAAACTTCTGAGAAACCATTTTTTGATAGTCTGTTTAGTATACCCATCACAGCGTTGTTGAGCTCTAAATCCGACTCAAATCTTCTACCTTTCAATTCTTTTTTGACTTCAGGAAACAAATGGAAGTCACATGAAGCAAGGTCAGGAGAGTAGGGGGGATGAACCATAATTTCAACCCCTAATTCTTCAAATGTTCGTTGACAAATCATTGATCTATGAGCCGGAGCATTGTCGTGATGCAGCGTTCAGCCAAAGTCCTGATAAAGCAGCCTTTTTTCTTTAATTTTGCCTTTAAGGGTCCTCGAAGTACATTAGAATAGTACTCCCCTGTTACTGTATGTCCTCTAGGTACAATGTGATCGTAAATAACGCCAAATTTATCAAAAAAAATCAGGTGCATCACTTTACCAGCGCTTTTAGCAGTTTTGGCCTTCTGCAGTCTTGGGCTGCCTTTATGCTTCCATTGCATACTTTGAGACTTCAATTCAGGATCGTAATGATAAAACCAACTTTCGTCACATGTAACCACATTATTTAAAAACTGTGGGTTACGTTGCAATTGCCTTTTCCACTGCTGACAAATTGTCACTCGATTCGCTTTTTGTTCATCGGTCATCACTTTTGGAATCCATCTTGCCGCGATCTTCCGGTACTCTAAATCTTCATGATTAATTTTTTGAGTGGTACCGTAAGACAAATTAACATTGTCAAAAATTCGTTTTATGCCAATCCGGCGATCATTTTGTATCAAGTCGTTAATTTCTGCAATTTTTGTGTCATTTCTCGCAGTTTGTGGTCGACCGGGACGAGGTTCATCTTCAACTGATTCACAACCGTCTTTAAACTTTTTATGCCACTCAAACATTCTACATCGTGATAAACTATTATCTAGATATGCACCTTTAATCATTTCAAAAGTTTCAGTTGGTGT
>OV651830.1:19070099-19172599 GCA_927349885.1 Psylliodes chrysocephalus
ACGTGTTTTTGATAATTACTTTTATCTACAACTATCATTATATGGATGTATTATATGCGTATCTAAGGCAACATAAAGCAATCCATATATCGCTAGTGAGAATATATTCATATTACACGATTTTTGTCAATTATACCCCACTAGAATTAAAAATCATTAGATCTAGTATGCGTTTGACAAGTTAGTTGATAGCATGTTGATAGTTATTCGTTGTTCCCGTTTCTTTTTTGAAATTAAACTAAAAATATTAAGCCCGTTTTAAGTGTTTATCAATTAAAAAAAATGGAAGACGATGATTACATGCACGGAAAAAAATCTCCACTGAGTTCAAGGTTACGTATCTTGGTTTAACGCCAAACTATTCTTAATAGTCCTCAATAAGAAGTTATTCTTAGAATAAATACAAACTATTTCTTAATCTGAGTATGCGATATGTCGTCAACAAGGATAACATAACTTAGTACAAATTCACTATAAAATTATTTAAAGACATTGTATATATTTGAACCTAGTAAGGTTCTATACTTAATGCAAAAATAATTTTTAAATCTACACAAAAATAACTTTATTTTTAATAAACAATAACTTTATTTAGGTTAATTAAGAGAATTAGTTCACTGAACAAAAACATATCCTTTGTCCAACACCTCACTGTATACTTGCTATAAGAATAAGAAAGCACTTGAATGTAATTCATATAGTATTTAAGCAAAATATAGTATATATTTATTGTAATATTATTGTAGTATTTCCGCAAATGTATATGTCGCTTGCAACAAATAATCTTATTTTTTGTAACAAAAAGAACCTATTATTTAGTTGAGTAATTATTTGCCTTGCATATAATTTTGGTTCTTGAAGGAGGTCCTTTCGCCACCAATGTTAAATAAAAAATATTAGATTATGACTAAAATTAATTTTTTTCTAATAGTTAAAGTCCTTATTTATCTAATAGTGATTTTTTAACTATACCTTACCGTGCAAATTTTTAAGAATTTTTTTTTTTAAATTGTGAGTATTTGTACAGTGTCTTACAAGAAAGTAAGACCTCAACAACAATTCTTGAATTATACTATTATTTATTGATTAGATGGAGTAGAAAAAAACTAAAAATAAGGTTTTTGATATATTTTGGTTCTGTTGTTTACAATAAAATATATAGGTTACCGTGGATTTTATTGAGAAATTAATATTAAAAAAAATTTCAAGTAACCTAAAATTTTTTGTGATTTTTTAATATTAATTCTCAATAAATTCCACGGTAACCTATATATTTTATTGTAAAAAACAAAACCCAAATATTTCAAAAACCTAATTTTTAGTTTTTTTCTACTCCATCTAATCAATAAATAATAGTATAATTCGAGAATTGTTGTTGAGGTCCTACTTTCTTAAAGACACTGTACAAATACTCACAATTAAAAAAAAAAATTCTTAAAAATTTGCACGGTGAGGTATAATTAAAAGTTCACTATTAGATAAATAAGGATTTCAACTATTAGAAAAAAATTAATTTTAGTCATAATCTAATATTTTTTTATTTAACACTGGTGGCGAACGGGGTGGCGAAAGGACCTCCTTAAGCAGTTTGACTAGTTCAGTGATACTAAAAAAAAAAAATGAACGTGAGAACACATTTTCATTTAACATTGTTTACATGGTTTTGAGCGGAACGTCTCCACCTCGCCTGCTGCGTGCTTATGTGGTTTTGAGCAGCGGGCGAGGACGTTCCACCCAAAACCAGGTAAATAAACATAAAATACGTAATTTCATTTAAGGTAAAACTATAGTTCTCACTTTCATAATTCGTTCAGTATTTCTGATTTCATCAAGACTGTTACAGCGAAACTGACAAGCCAGAATCTTGCTTAAGCCTCTAATTCCAGAAGTAGTTCCATGATTGAATTCGAAGAAAATCAGAAATTTTTGACCAAAAATACGAACTCTCCTATTTACTGTGCGTTCCAGACACAAGCTCAGATCTGAAAAAAACTTATTGATTATATTTGAGGATACGTAGGTAGGTAAAAAAACAAAAAATATAATACCAAAAATATTTTTTATTCAAATTCAAAAACAAATTAAATAAAGCCCCACTGAGGCGTCCTAATATATTGCTTAATATATTAATAAAAAGAACATAATAAAACTAAAACAAATTAACACATTTTTACACTGTTGCCTTACATCAGTTTTTTAGCCTTTAACTAAATGCATTGCCCCGAGGCTACCACTACTAATACTATAATACTCCAAAATGGCACTACCAAATGGTGATACCTTGAGCAAAGTTTTTAAATCAAAATCCATGGGATTTTCTGCCATTTGCAGAAGTAATTGTTCCTCCCCACAAAAGGCATGCATTCTGTTATCTTCGGGAATTAAAATTAACTCTGTATTTGTTAAATTTGTTATAGTGCCGTCACTAGCGGCAATAATCTAAAATTCCATGTAAATTAGTAAGTTTAAAAAATGAAAATGACTAACTTTTCAAAATATTATTTATATTAAAAAATTGCTAATAACTAAACGTTTATTGGATGTTACATTTTCAGTGTCATGTAGCATGCAGTGAATTATGTATGTAGGTATATCTAAACAATTTTCTAACCTACATAGTTTTCATATACCTACATTTTTAAAAATATATTATGGGACAAGTACAAAAAAAATTAAAAATGCTTACCACTGGCATATTTTCAACTGCATGGTCTTGAACTGCTGGGTCTTGAGTAATAATAGGACTTTCCCCAATATTTTCTACATTTTCATAATGATTTTCCCCAAGGGAATCATCAGGCTGAGATGGAATTGATGGAAAATCCATTTATTTTTTCTGAAAAGGATGTTGTTTTCCTATATCTTGACATAAAAAAATGATAGACTAGACTAACCCCAACCTATACTAAACATAGGTAGGTACTGATTTTTTTGTACCTAACAATAAATCTAATATTTTTTATTTCTTTGACATGAAGTGCCAAGACTGCAAGGTAATGCAAAGCCCGAAAATCGCAAAAACGACGAACGACGTAGTAATACTTTTATAGGAATTGTTATTTGCTTCTTGATGAATATATCACCCAAAAATAAGTAAATGCCGAACACCTCTTTAAAAAAGCTAATGCATGCTATAAGCAATAAACACACTTACCTAAAAACACTACTGGTGAACAAAACCAACGCTAAGTACACCCTACTTGCCACTTTCGTTTCACGAAATAAACTGACCTGTCGGCACCCGTTGCGTCGTTCGGTGTGATGTGCGTAGTAAGCAGGCTTCATCTATTTTCAATAACGTAAAAGTTGCTTCAATAAATACTATTCTTAAAATGAGATTAATCAATTATCCATTTGAAGTTAATTGTATATTTGTGTCGAGTCAGACCAGAGTTGTTTTAATAAGCATTATTCTTGAATTAAAAATAACGAATTATTCTATAAAAACTATATTGATTATAAAACCAAGAATAGCACAAAGTTTCGTACAAATATAGGTATTATTTTATATGAATTTCTAAAACTATACTTGATCCTATAAAAAAATTCTTCTTGTTTTAATATTTATTATAATTCGTCTAATAGATGAGGCGTTCTTCAAACAATATTTTTATATTCTTGTGTAAAATATTTTAGGCATTGTTGCAACTAAGTAAACAATTGAACTTTAAGAGTAGTCAAATATTTAAATCAGTAATATTATTTTATTCACCAAAGCAGATTAATGTTGATTTAACTCTTATTTTTCAAGTAGTTGCATAATCTTGAATATGGAAGATGATTTTTTTCCGTGTGGAACTAACACCTCCTGAAATCCGCGACGCTGCTAAAGTGGCGTCGATGGAATTATTACCTGAAATATCGAGGAAAAATTATGAGATTGCATACAACAAATTTATGTCATGGAAACAAACAAAAAATGTATCCTCTTTTTCCGAAGACACTGTGCTTTTATATTTTATGGAAATTTCTAGTAAATACAAATCGTCTACTTTATGGACAAACTATTCCATGCTAAAAAGCATGTTAAACAACAAGCACAATGTCGACATTGATAAATATCCGAGATTACGTGCTTTGTTGAAAAGACGATCCGAAAATTACGAACCTAAGAAATCTGAAGCTCTGACTGGTGAACAAATTGAGAAGTTTATAAAGGAAGCCCCAGATTTTAAATATCTTGGAACAAAGGTAAAAACTCGAATCGAAAATCAAAATTCTTTAACTTAATCTACACATTTTTTTAAGGTTGCCTTGATTATGGGGGTCATGGGTGCTTGCCGATCCTGTGAATTAAAGAATATGAAAATTGGGGATTTAAGATGTTTTGAGGGATGTTTTCTAGTAAACGTGCCACACAAAAAAACCAAAGTCACAAGGAATTTCACAATTGTGGATAATTTTTTTTAAAATCGTTAAAAAATATATAGACCTCCGCCCGAAAATGCACCACAAGATTTTTTTCTCAATTTCCAAAAAGGAAAGTGTACAAAACAAGTGATAGGAATAAACAAGTTTAGCGCAATGGGAAAGCAAATTGCTACGTTTTTACAATTACCAAACCCTGAGAGAAATACTGGCCATTGCCTCAGGCGTTCATGTGCAACATTGGTTGCTGATTCTAGAGCTTCAATGACAACATTAAAACGTCATGGAGGCTGGAAATCCGCCTCCACAGCAGAAGGGTACATCGCCAATTCAAAAAAGAACAAAATAGAAACAGCTCAAGGAATTTTAAGTCAAATCAATAATGAAAATTGTGTTGGTCTTAATAATCCATCATCTTCTGACAGTGATCATCATGATTCTGTACTCATCAATAGCACCACTAATTTTTCTTTAAAAAACAATAATCTTAATGATATTGCCGGAGCTATGAATATTTCAAATTGTAATGTTACTAATAATTACATCAATAAATAACTTTAAAAGAGTTCCTGTATAAATTGGCGTTTTATTTCACACGGTGGCTTGAATACTCCTCTTTTAATTGTGAACAATCTCGTCAATTCTATTTATAACTTCAAAGAATTTTTTCTAAAAATCCCCTTTTCGTTTTCGGTGAGCCCCCGTATTCAGTTGTAGATAAAGTATAGTATTCAATTCGTGTATAATGAACCATATTACACTCGAATATTTACAACACTCGTGTAATATGGTCAACATTATACACTTATTGAATAATATACTATTAGTGTTCTAGAAGGTAAAAATATTTACTACAAAATAAATTATTGCTATATTTATTATGTCTAATGATAATACAAAAGTTATTAGATGCCATTTATACAGTATGATTCATAAATATCGACATAAGCCAATATATGTTTTTATAAAAAGTATTAATGGGAAAATCAGTATTTTTACAGGATTTTTGTGTATTTATGATATGTGATATACAATTCGTTGACTACAGGGTGATTTAATAAATATATTGAAGTTAATTTATCGAATGTGTCAAAAAACAATTTTTTTTAGGCACCCTATACTTTTTGATTAGTCCTGTAAAAGTATACTTACATTGGCATATCATCCATGCTGTTGAAGATATTTTCCAAAATTATAGCTTTTTTCTATGATTGGTTTTTGAGATACAGGGTGTTAAACTTAAAAAATTACCCATTTTTATTACCAGTTACTACAGGAAAAAGCTAATGAATTACAATTCTATGTATCTAATATTATTGTAACATCCTTTGAAACTCTATGAATATAAATAGAAGTCCAAAAATATTTGTCTAAATAAATAAGTAAGAACATGTTTTTTGATAAATACTTTCATTGTTTTAGAAGTTGAAAATATATACAAAAAATTAATTATTGCCATATTATTCATTGTTAATGATAATACAAAAGAATTTAGGTGCCATATATACAGAGTGATTTGATGTTTGTTAATAAATGTGAAACTCAGTACCGTAAAACAGGATTACTCTGCACTCTGATGGGTAACTTTGCACCAACGCTGTAAAAGTATATTTTTATTTAACATTGACCTCTAGTTGACATAATTGAGACCTCATATTTTTCTGGCTATAGAGTACACTGTAGTGAATCATATCAGTGCACTACTACACATTCAGTTAGAAAGTGAATGGAGGTTTCGTCCTCCTCCTCACAGAATCTGCACTCGGTATCTTCTACTACTATCAGTTTACTAAGGTGTCCTTTTAGTCGATAATGCCCGGTAAGGATCCCTGTTACAATACGAAGCCCGTTCTTGCTTAGGCAGATGCAGGCTTCCGATCTTTTCTGGTTATATTCACCCAGAAGTATCTTAGCCTGTCTTAGCCTTAAGAGATTGATCCAATTATCGGTTCTTCTACTGTCCAATTCTTTTTTTAATCTCGTCGTGGATTAGTTACCTAAAACGAGAAAAGTTAGTAAATGTGACTATTGCCTTTTAAGCGGATGCTTTAGATGTTCTTTAGACTGTACCTGTGGAAAAAACAGATGACTTTGTGTTGGAATTTGAATGACAGGCCTGAATTCAAGTTCCAACTGATGCGACCCCAAAGAATAATTAAAGGCTAATTCGGTACACGTAGAACCATCTAGCGTCGAGGGGGCGGAGTGCGATTAACGCAAGGTAGTGTTCTACGCTTGTGGCGGGCGCATTTCGCACCCTTGCGTAGCTGGGCGGTCAGAAATGCAGAAAGTGAGACCGGCGCGCGAAGGCTCTCGCTTGGTGATGTAGCAAGGCACTTTTTTGGGGTGTTCTGTTGTGAACAGACATGCGAAAAAGTCGATTTGTTTTTTATATCATGTAGAAACACAAAGTATAAGTCTCGAGTGATAACTTGCATGATCCATTACTATTATACAGTTCTGAGGAAAAAGATCTATAATTTGTTCGAACCACTCTTTAAAGACATCAGCATTCATGTCCCCATGGTAGTCACCGGTACGAGTAGATTCAAAAGTCAATAAACCACCTTTAACAAAACCGTTTGAACTACCGATGTGTACTATTATTAGTCTGCGCCCCTTTCCTGATGGTGGATTTAAACCAGCAGATAAATTATTTAAAAGAGCCTGTCTTCGACTTGTAACAGTTTCATCTTGCCAAAATTTATTTGGTTTATGTCCCTCGTTGATCCATGTTTCATCTAAATAAAATATATTTCTTCTTTGTTTTCTCATTTCTTTTATAGTCCTTAGGTAATTTCTTCTCCATACTACAATATTGCTTATTTCTATTAAAATAGACTTTCTGGAATGCTTTTTCCATAGAAAACCTATTTCTTTTAAAAGTTTCCATAGTGTGCTTTGACTCATTTCAGGGTAATCCTTATCATCTCGAACCGTGGCAAGAACTTTGTCTACTGTCGGAAATTCTTTTCTAAAGAAAAACGCATGCACTTTTCTTCAAAGTCTTTCTTTCAAAAGATTTTCTAATTGAAATTTTGGTTTTCCTAGAGCTTTACGTGCTGTTTGAAACTCGCCATATTTCTCTTCTTTAACAACTCTGTAAATCATATATTTCCCAACACCAAGCGTACTACTAACTAATTCCATTGTGTCATCAACACTTTTACATAAATGTTTGTCTGTAAATGATTTAAAACAATTAAATAATAATGTTTTTTCATTAACTGTTAAAGTACCGATTTTTTGTCGTTTACGCGGCCTTTCCAAATTTTCCATGATCACACTAGAATTCACACTGCACCTTACAAGTTGTAACTAAACGACATTTAGTAAACTGTCAAGAATACACAACTTGGACCTCCTTACTAAATGGAAAACCTATAATCGCATTTTCGGTGAAATTTGTTGGGAAGGTATTTATCTGCTTATAATTCGATTACTGTAAGAAATTCTTGGAAATAAAATAAAACAAAATTGGCAAATAGGTACTTACTGAAAATAATCTTGAGATACGGCTATGTAATCTTTAATACACAGGGCATTTGGCCTGTCCAAATCTTTTTCTATTGTTTTGTACAGCTAATGTTTATAAAGGACCAATAAAATACCCAAAACTTGTAATATCTCAGGTACATTTATTACAGTTTTAAGAAATATTTAGATTATTCTGTAAAAATATTTAAAATGACCGTATTAAGTTTTGCATTAGAAATGCTGTTTTATTACTCTCTTATACATAAAAATAGACTATAGTAAGAGAGTGTTGAAGGTCTCATGAAACTGTTGCGGATAGCAAAGCAACATCCAGTGTGAGGAAAATGGCGGGCAAGAAAATGCTTAAAGTTCAATTTCCCTTACTTTGAAAGACTTAAAAATCAGATTACACACGGTCACTTGGAGTAGGTGAACCGATTACAATTAAAGGATCGTAAGCAGAAACGAGACGAGTTTCCAAGAATACGAATTAGATATTTCCAGGATGATGCGATACTGGCAACCATTTTCCTACTACACAATTTACAAATTAAATTAATTATGTGACGTGTAACTCATAGGCACCCAGAGCAGTTTTAAACTGGGTGCGGAGCACCCATAGCACAACGTAGACAAAAAGTGCCAATAAGTGAAACGAAGAAGCTGACGTTGGTATAACGACAGGATGCCTCGATAAAATATAATCGTTCGGAGTTGTATTTTTTGTGATAAAAAGTCGCCTTGAATTGTTATAGACAGCGCGTTGAACTTGGACTTAAGGGTTTATTATTCTTGGTGTATAAAACCCTATGACGTCAAAAAAGAACGACTAATAACGGTCTACAATTATCAAGACAAGAGATCTGTACATATACTGTTGAGCAAATGCTTGAGGGGAGAAGGGAGAACATTTGAAAGTTGCTTCCGATCAAGCATAGTTAAAAGAAAACGTTTATTTAGAGTCAAAAACTGCTCACTAGTAGTGCTGGCGAGAAACCAGGTCATCTAGATACTAGAAAACGTTCGGACCCGTCAATTTTGATTTTAGGGGGAAACATCTTTTGGCCAGTTGCATCCCCTGATAAGGAACCCTTTATCGGGGGTGAGACTCACCAGTAAAATCTTAAATGAAAAGATGGGTCAAATTAACTTATTTTGAAGGTATTTTTACCTAGATAATAACCTCCAAGTTTTATATCGCTACTATCTATGTAGCCATGGGCGTCGTTTGGGGGGGGGGCAGTTGCCCCCCCCCTGGCTTTTACGACTATACAACGCGTAATGGCTGTATGTCACAATACTAAATTAAGTACTAAAATTTAGCCCTAAATCAAGTTATTAATGTAGTACTAAACTTAGAACTAAAAATTTTTTTTTCCTTTTGCAACGATACCAATTTTAAGTACTAAATTAAGTATGGGCGCACACGCATTGATGTATTATTACGTGAAATTAGCACAGAAATAAAATATTCTTTGTAAATGAGAGAAGAAAATTAAAAGATGTATTTATTATGACTTTGACACTAATTGACTTGACAATAACTAAATGCAGCAATGCTACTAAAAACCACGAAAAAACACAATAAAACCTACAAAATCAAACACAAGCGAAATTTGTCAAAGGCGATAAAGCAATAACAGTATCTGTGTTGTAAATTGTAAAAATACTAGCAGAAAAACAGTGTAAATTATATAAATTTTTAGTAGCAAAATGAAAATTAAATCAAAGAAATAAATGGATAGCTGTACAATAAGAAGAAAAAACCTTTGTTTTTGTAATAATAACACTAATACTGGAAATAGTAGACATCAGAAAATTGAAAAGTTTTAAATAAACAATAAATTATCATTTTACAATGTTGTTCAACATCCCTTAACTCTTAAATATTGAGCAAGGATTAGATTTCTGCCTTTGATTATTGTATGTGGCTGAAATCCAATCTTGTGACTTATTGATAGGAAACTAATTTTATTAATTAATTTCTATGGATTTTTTCGAACTAAAAATAAAGAAAATATGAATTACAATCGCAAATTTACCAATTATTTTTGTTAATACGTTTTGAGACTACGTTATTATATAATGGTAATGTTTTTGTTTTCACATTATTTAACCTTTTCTTCAATGTTAACTTATTAGGCTTAGGCAACATATACATTTTCTCGTAAATATATAATCTTATAATAATAATAATAATTCTCTCCCTAATTCATCCCCTTATGAGTGAATTATAACTCCAAAAGCTGAGCTTGTGCGGGGAAAGGGACGGTTATTATTATTATTTGCTGTGGCGCTCTGGGACGACTTAAAGATGATTAATGGTGACATTTGACTTACAGGTGAGGAAAACCCGGAAAACCCCACTTACCATCATCGAAAACGGTAATGCATGGTGATTTTATTTTAATAATCTGGATGTCATATCAACAGAAATTAAATTTCTGCTAATATGGCATCCATCAAATCCTATAGAGAACCAAGCAAATAAATTCACATGGTCTTCCGTATGATCTGAAACCGTGTCTCGTTTTACCAGAAAATTGGCTGATAAATGAATGCCGCGCCGTAGACACCTACACCACCGTAGCCTGCCTATGTTTTATTATTGAATATACTACTTTTATTTTAGCTGAAGTACCTAATAAAAATATATAATAATTAATTTTTTCACTTGTTTTACAAATCTATATTCTTTTATTAAAATCAACATATATATTTTTTAATTCCATTAAAAATTGTATTGTCAGTATACGCAAATATCGTCCGTTAGTTCATAAATTAGTTGGCGCTGCTGTCACGCACAGAGCGAATAATGAATAAAAATAGGCTGACTGCGCTTTGCATGATGAACGTTCATCCAAAAATAATCGCAAAAAACTAAAAAGAAATCATGTTTTCTGTTATCGATTATTTTAGGTAGAGGAAGAAGAAATTAAAAATTTACGAACACTAGCGTCGACGTGTTTGAGTGAGTTTTTTTTGTTTTTGTGTTTCTATAAATATTTTATTTTTTTTATACAGGGTGTCCCGAAATTAGACGGTCATATTTAAACAGCATAATCTACATCCTAAAATAGGAGTAAAAGTTTATATAAACATAGGTCCGAAAACGATTCTTTTCCGAGATACAGGGTGTTAAAAGTGAAGTCCTGATGACACTCTTTTGTAAATATTTTCTAAACGTTTAAGGATAACTAAGTGAAATTTGGTACAAATGCTTACCTTTTTATGCTCTATTTAATGGACTAGACCTCAGTTTTTGATAATATTCATAGGTGGGTAAATTAGGAGGGGCTTAGGGTAAAATTGCCCTAAGTTTTTTTTGTTGACAGTTTTTAACATTTTTGACTATAAAATTTGAAAAACCAATGTTTTCTTTATAATAAAGCTACTTGTATTGCATCTCGCTAGGGCGCACCATTTTCAAGAAAAAAACATTTTAAAATTTCATGATAAGTTATTCGAAAGTGTAAACAATAATTAGTAGACATGTGAAATCAGAAATGTTATTTTTTTTTTTTACTTTAGAAAACAGGTGACTATAGAAATTTTAGAAAATATTTACAAAAATGTGCCATAAGGACTTCACTTGTAACACCCTGTATCTCGAAAACGAAACGTTTTCGGACCTATGTTTATATGAGTTTTTATTTATATTTTAGGATGTAGATTACGCTGTTAAAATATGACCGTCTAATTTTGGGACACCCTGTATATTATGTATGCCTCTGTCTCCTTGTTCATATTTTTCTTTTATCTCACACCTTCTATTTGTTTTTTAGAAATATGTGTTGTAAGTTTCTTGTTTTCGTTTATTTTAATTTTTGTCTTTTTTGTTGGGTTATTTTATTTATTAAAAACTTTTGTTAATTTGTATTACTCTTTTAGTTTTCAATTTCTCTGTTTTTCAACTAATAAACATTCTAAATATTTTCAAAATTTTGCCCCCCCCTAGAGAATTGTGTAACGACGCCCACGTATGTAGCCCATATAGTGGTTTACCAGGAGTACAAAACCGGTTTAACATAATTTTTACATTATTAAAAATCTGATGTGTCCAACACATGACTTTCCTATCTAGTTATTATAGGCATTTTCCGGTTATTTTGTACAACCTATTGCAGCATCTCTATAAATGTTTGGAGGATAAACTAAATATATACATTTTACACATACATCTACCTCGAAACATTTTTCTATAGATATTCATTGAAAACGAAAATACAGAAAAATTTAAATTTAGCACTTTTCCATTACGGACCATTTTAGAAAAATCATGTATAAACAAAAATTATAGAAATCGATATCGCAAACAACTTTTAGTTCAACAATTTTCATAAAAATCAGAATTTTGCACATTTTGTCAAATTTCTCGAATACGGACCATTTCAGGAAATTTTGACATAAAACAAAAATTATAGATAATAATATTAGAAGTAACTTTTATTTGAACAATTTTCTTCTCCAAACATAAATAACAGATATATTCCATAAAATATAAAAACGGCCTCCCATAAAGTACCCCCCCAGATGTTCCAACTTTGTCCAAAATCTAATCATTTCACGTCAGGCCGAAATAAACCTTAAGTTTAAAATTTAATGTTTTTTCCTTTATCCGTTTTTGAGTTTTCTTCAAATTTCGAAATTTACACATTTTCTCAAATATCTCGAATACGGTCCATTTTAGAGAAATTATGTATAGGACAAAAATTATAGAGAATTATATTATAAACAACTTTTATTTGAACAATTTTTATAAAAAATTATGTTTTTTACATTTTGTCAAATTTCTCGAATACGGACCATTTTAGGAAAATTTTGCATAAAACAAAAATTATAGATAATTATATTAGAAGTAACTTTTATTTGAAGAATTTTCTTCTCCAAACGTAAATAACAGATATATTCCATAAAATATAAAAATGACCACCTATAAAGTACCCTCCCAGATGTTCCGACACTGCCCAAAATCTAATCAGCTCATTGGACGCTGAAACAAAGCTTAAGTTTAAAATTTGGTGTTTTTCTGTGTATCGGTTCATGAGTTATGCGTTATACAGACACACACACACACACACACACACACACACACACACACACACACACACACACACACACACACACACACACACACACACACACACACACACACACACACACACACACACACACACACACACACACACACACACACACACACACACACACACACACACACACACACACACACACACACACACACACACACACACACACACACACACACACACACACACACACACACACACACACACACACACACACACACACACACACACACACACACACACACACACACACACACACACACACACACACACACACACACACACACACACACACACACACACACACACACACACACACACACACACACACACACACACACACACACACACACACACACACACACACACACACACACACACACACACACACACACACACACACACACACACACACACACACACACACACACACACACACACACACACACACACACACACACACACACACACACACACACACACACACACACACACACACACACACACACACACACACACACACACACACACACACACACACACACACACACACACACACACACACACACACACACACACACACACACACACACACACACACACACACACACACACACACACACACACACAGACACACACACACACACACAGACATCATCGCGAAAATAGTCAAAACGGATTCAGGGGACCTCAAAACGTAAAAATCCGTCGAAAACTCGAGGTCGAAAAAAATCATGATTCCTATACTTTCCTTATATCTGTATACAGATAGGAAAGTAAAAAAAAGAATTCATTGTAACAATTCTAATTTTATTTCGGTGGCTATCAATTATTGTTATTAGATGACATTCTTTTGTCGCCGTAAAGTAGTAAGGTTTAGTTTATTTCGTTGTAGAGTCGGCATAAAAGTGGCATATTAGTGATAATGGTTTACGCAATTGCTGAGAGGTGCAAATAATTTCCTTTTTTTTTGCGAGCAATGAATGTGCTAATAGAACTGCCCAACTATTTAGGAATCAACATCAAAATCGTGTAATCGACTGTAGTAATTTGTAATAAATATTCCACTGAAATAAATATACTAAAATAAAACGCAGGTCTGATCGAAACAACAATTTTTAATCAACTCACTCAACCCAAATCCTTCTCTAACAAAAACCTCAAAAGAATCATTCGGTGATTCAGTCGGTTACAATACTTAGAACATTATACAACTCCTATTGCTATCGGCAATTAGCGTCATATACAGGGCGAGTATTCCTTAAATTTAAAGATCGCCTACAATTGACAAGTCCATCGAAAGTATATTTTGGTGTTAGTCAAAAAATTTTGGGAAATGGGGTCAGTAGCTAACAAATAACGTGAAATGGAAAATGCCGTAGTAAATTAAGCTACAGTTGTGACAATTTAAGATCATGTTGTTCTAGAATCCACATTAAGAGTACAAGACAGATGGCAATAACATCTGGTATTAAGAGAAGAAGCTTTCAGAAGATATTGAGAAAACACAAGTTTCATCCCCACAAAATACATCTGATAACAGAACTTAACGAAGACGATTTTGATAGGCGATTACAATTTTGTGAAATTATGACTGAACGGGCAATAAATGATCAGCAATTTCTTTTCAACATGTGTTTTATCAGACGAATGCACTTTTTTCTAAATGGTGCGGTAAATCGTCACAACTGTCGTTATAGGTCCGATTCAAATCTCAGAATATTTCAGGAAGTGCATACGTAACATCCGGAAAAACTAATAATGTTTGGGCTGGCATTTTTCGTAAACGTATAATTGGCCCCTTTTTTTACCTGGAACTTTAACCGCAGAAATGTATCTGGACATATTAGAAAACGCCATTTATCCAGCATTACTAGAATTGATTGAAAATGACAATCAGTACGTAGAAAACAACTTAATATACCAGCAAGATGGTGCGCCACTGTTCGTCAGTATTTGGATCAAACGTTTCCAGGTCAATGGATCAAAAGAAGAGGAAGTATTGAGTGCCGACTACGGTCTCTGGATCTAAGCCCGTTAGATTTTTTATGGGGCAACTTGAAAATTAAGACAGTAGCGTTTTAAAACTCGGGGGGTTATAATCTATGTAAAAGTAACTTTAAAATAAGCTATTATTCGACCTCTCTTTTTATTTAAGATTTTAGGAGTAAGTTTCATCCCCGCTAGAGGGTTTCTGTTCAGGGGGTGAAACTAGCAAAAAAATGTTTTCTCCTAAAATCAAAAATTGACGGGTCCAAGCGTTTTCTCGTATTCGTAAATGACCTGGGGTGCCCAAAATTGGCTCTGTTTTGTTTTCAAACGGCTACCCTGTATATATATAAAATACTCCATTATATGTGTATTGTGTATTGTATGTTAATAAATGTTTTATATTGTGTTTCTACTTATTTCATTGGTATTCTAATACCGCAGCACCACTGAATACCAGTGGTGGCAGCATCGGGCATATAGAGTTGCGAGATGACAGATATCCCGATTTATGTAGGCGCCTCCAGCTTATCCATCAATTGGACATTTGACAATACCTTTTATAAAATCAACACTTTAAAATAGCTTTTTAAGTGCTTTTAACAAACAGGTGCTGCCTTTAAGTGAGGTATGGAAGGTGGAGGGGTGGGGGTTGTGGAAGGTGGGGGTGGGAGGATTTCCCCTATGGAGGCCGGGCACCCAAAGCAATTTTTAAGTTCCGGCTCCTATAACAATAAGATTTGACACAAAAAATTATAATCGATTAGCTTTCTCCTGAAATAACCTTTATCAAATAAGTGGTATTTCTTAAGTTTAAGTTTCTCAAAAACCAGCCATAGGATTTAAATGGTCCCTTGGACATTATTAAGAAGGCGAAAACTGCAACATATCAAAAAATTTATGACATTTAATAGTGTGATTAATAAAAAAATCTTTTATCTACAACTGTCATTATATGGATGTATTATATGCGTATCTAAGGCAACATAAAGCAATCCATGTATCACTAGTGAGAATATATTCATATTACAAGATTTTTGTCAATTATACCCCACTAGAATTAAAAATCATTAGATCTAGTATGCGTTTGACAAGTTAGTTGACAGCATGTAGATAGTTATTCGTTGTTCCCGATTCTTTTTTAAAATTAAACTTAAAATATTAAGCCCGTTTTAAGTGTTTATCAATTAAAAAAATGGAAGACGATGATTACATGGAACTAACACCTCCTGAAATTCGCGACGCTACTAAAGTGGCGTCGTTGGAATTATTACCTGAAATATCGAGGAAAAATTATGAGATTGCATACAACAAATTTATGTCGTGGAAACAAACAAAAAATGTATCCTGTTTTTCCGAAGACACTGTGCTTATATATTTTATGGACATTTCTAGTAAATGCAAATCGTCTACTTTATGGACAAACTATTCCATGCTAAAAAGCATGTTAAACATCAAGCACAATGTCGAGATTGATAAATATCCAAGATTACGTGCTTTGTTGAAAAGATGATCCGAAAATTACGAACCTAAGAAATCTGAAGCTCTGACTGGTGAACAAATTGAGAGGTTTATAAAGGAAGCCCCACATTTTAAATATCTTGGGGAACAAAGGTAGAAACTCGAATCGAAAATCAAAATTCTTTAATTTAATCTACACATTTTTTAAAGGTTGCCTTGATTATATGGGTCATGGGTGCTTGCCGATCCTGTGAATTAAAAAATATGAAAATTGGTGATTTAAGATGTTTTGAGGGATGTTTTCAAGTAAACGTGCCATACACAAAAACCAAAGTCCCAAGGAATTTCACAATTGTGGATAATTTTTTCAAAATCGTTAAAAAATATATAGACCTCCGGCCCGAAAATGCACCACAAGATTTTTTTCTCAATTTCCAAAAAGGAAAGTGTACAAAACAAGTGATAGGAATAAACAAGTTTAGCGCAATGGGAAAGCAAATTGCTACGTATTTACAATTACCAAACCCTGAGAGATATACTGGCCATTGCCTCAGGCGTTCATCTGCAACATTGGTTGCTGATTCTGGAGCTTCAATGACAACATTAAAACGTCATGGAGGCTGGAAATCCGCCTCCACAGCAGAAGGGTAAATCGCCAATTTAGAAAAGAACAAAATAGGAACATCTCAAGCAATTTTAAGTCAAATCAATAATGAAAATTGTGTTGGTCTTAATAATCCATCATCTTCTGACAATGATCGTCATGATTCTGTACTCATCAATAGCAACACTGATTTTTCTTTAAAAAACAATAATTTCAATGATATTACCGGAGCTATTAATATTTCAGATTGTAATGTTACTATTAATTACATCAATAAATAACTTTAAAAGAGTTCCTGTATAAATTGGCGTTTTATTTCACACGGTGGCTTAAATACTCCTCATTTGAAAGATCTTTTAATTGTGAACAAACTTGTCAATTCCACTCATAACAACTTCAAAGAATTTTTTCTAAAATCTCCTTTTCGTTTTCGGTGAGCCCCCGTATTCAGTTGTAGATAAAGTATAGTATTTAAATATTGAATAATATACTATTATTGTAGAAAAGCGTGCTTGTCAATTTTTATAATATTTTAATGACAGTTATTGGTATAAATAGAGTTATTATGGAAATATCTTAAAAAGCACCCCACGCTTTTCTAAAATAAAAGAAAGTTGTTTGTTAATCTTAATTTAAATTTATTGATAATTATTTTCTACTTTTTAGTTTGCTTTTCTATTAAAGCGTGTTTTTTTAATAATTTTAAACTATTATTTTTTTGCTATTGTCTTGTATTTTGATTTAGAACCTGCTATATTTACATTTTTGATTGACGAATTGATTTCGGCGATGTTTGACTTTGATTTTCGATGATAATTTTGGAATTTTCTAAAAAAATTGTAGTGAAAACGTACCAGTATTTCGGGAGTGGTTGATTCCTCGGACCAAGTATGTTAATGGTAAAATTTCAGCTAAAATTAGAAAATTTTAATTAAAATATAAGTTAGGATAAATAATAACGTAAAAAATAGTAAAAAAAAAACCATATGGGTATTATAATTACTAGGTTGAGTACAACATATCAAAGTTTCAAAAAATTTAACCGGTCGCCGCTTGCTTACTTTGTGTAAGACATCTATGATACTAATTGTACTATTACTATTACTTCCCATAACAGCTGCTGTCACCACCTCTGAAAACTTTAATATTACAATATTGTCAATAAAATTCTTCATAAAATTATCTTCTATAGATCAAGTAACTATGATTGTCTAGCATAATATAGTAGTTTCAAATTTTAATTTAAATTAATTAAATAAAACTAAATAACTCTATTTTAAATATCGCATAACGCCATGAATTAAACGTTTTTTCCACTGTGGATAGATATAAGAACGATTCATTATTTTTTTTATTTTTTAGTGGATACTATTTTGCATTTTTCAGCTTATACTATCATTCTTCATTATTATTTTCATTTATTTTCTTCTCTTTCTCTTATCTCCTCCCTCTCTTTGGCTTTTTCGTCGGTATCAAGGTTAAGGCACTCTTCAAAAAAATTCTGCATCGAGTTGTAAAGGTGTTCTATTACACCTTCTAAATGATGACCTTCGTCGGCGTAGCTCTGCAAGAAATAAACATAATTGTTAAATAATTTTCGATTTTGAGTTCCAATTTAGAAAATTCATGAACGCTTTCAAATTAATTGGATAGATTGGGGTAAACCACTTTAAAAGAGGGATGAGGTAAAACAACCAGGACATATGGAAGAAACTACAAACTCTCTACTCGGACTCATGTGAGGGTAATCTAGAACGAAGAGGAAGAAGAGGAAGTAATTAGAGGAAGTAGAGGAAGTAGAGGAAGTAGAGGAAGTAGAGGAAGTAGTGGAAGTAGAGGAAGTAGATGAAGTAGAGGAAGTAGAGGAAGTAGAGGAAGTAGAGGAAGTAGAGGAAGTAGAGGAAGTAGAGGAAGTAGAGGAAGTAGAGGAAGTAGAGGAAGTAGAGGAAGTAGAGGAAGTAGAGGAAGTAGAGGAAGTAGAGGAAGTAGAGGAAGTAGAGGAAGTAGAAGAAGTAGAGGAAGTAGAGGAAGTAGAGGAAGTAGAGGAAGTAGAGGAAGTAGAGGAAGTAGAGGAAGTAGAGGAAGTAGAGGAAGTAGAGGAAGTAGAGGAAGTAGAGGAAGTAGAGGAAGTAGAAGAAGTAGAGGAAGTAGAGGAAGTAGAGGAAGTAGAGGAAGTAGAGGAAGTAGAGGAGGTAGAGGAAGTAGAGGAAGTAGAGGAAGTAGAGGAAGTAGAGGAAATAGAGGAAATAGAGGAAATAGAGGAAATAGAGGAAATAAAGGAAATAGAGAAAGTAGAGGAAGTAGAGGAAGAAAAGGACGAAAATGTATATTGTTCTGGCATATGTATTAGGCTAGCAGAGTACATTTGAATTTTTTAAATTTTACTATCGCCTTAATTTTAGGCTAATTTTATATCAACTTAACAATTTTTCCATTTCTTCCTTTATAGGAAATATTAGGTACTCTATTGCTTAACGCTTTCGCTGCCCAGGCTTTAATACCAACTACACACTCTGGCCCATCTGTATACTAATATTTAGAAATTTGCTATTATACATACAGGTTGATTATAAATACAGACAGAAATTAACACAAAAAGAGAAAAGAATATAGACTTATATAGACTGTCAAGTACTGATGCCACTAAAACTGGAATGGAAACATTAGAACTACTTCTTAAAACTCATTTCCCTGATTGCACAACAAACTCGAATGCAGCAAACCAAACCCACACGAACTGGAACTTTCAAAAAAGGGTCTCCAGCCAAGAGTGGGAAACTGCTAAACGGGTAGTTACAACAGAGAAAGTAACATGGGCAATACGCACCTTCAATCCATACAAATCACCGGGACTAGATGGGGTACTGCCCGTGCTTTTGCAACAGGCAATAGAAACGCTGGCCCCGCATATTTGTAGGCTCTACAGGGCAAGTTTGGTGCATAAACATGTACCAAATACCTGGAAACAAAGCAGAGTTGTCTTCATACCTAAACCGGGGCGTCCAACGTATGCCGTGGCAAAGACCTATAGACCAATAACTCTGACGTCATTTCTATTGAAAGGATTGGAAAAACTGATTGATCAGCATGTCCGGCAAACGACTCTGATAGAGAAGCCATTTCATACAAACCAACATGCCTATCAATCAGGAAAATCTTGTGAGTCTGCTCTACATCATCTTGTAACCAAGATAGAGGAAGGACTCAGTAGCCAAGAAATAGTCCTAGGAGCATTTCTTGACATAGAAGGAGCTTTTGATAATACCTCCTTTAAATCAATGGTAGCTGCCGCTCGCAAACATGGAATAGAAGACACAATCTGCTGGTGGATAGAAGACATGTTATGCGGACGGCAAGTACAGGCACAAATGTTCAGTGAAACCATGCAGATGAATATCCACAGTGGATGCCCACAGGGTGGAGTCCTTTCTCCTCTACTTTGGAACCTAGTGGCAGACGAACTGCTGAAAACACTAAACAATTAAGGGCTGTATGCCCAAGGATATGCCAATGACATAGTCATTCTTATCCGAGGGAAACACCTCTCTGTTTGGAGGAAGGCTAAACAAAACGAACCAAGTAAAATATCTGGGTCTAATCCTAGATAGAAAACTTACTTGGAACCAGCACTTACAAAAAGTGACCAACAAATGTAAAATGTCTCTCATTGTAGGGAGACGGGCATTTGGAAAACATGGGGAATAAAACCAAAAATGGTCCACTGGCTATATTTGGCAATAACAAGACCCATGATAACTTATGGAGCGGTTGTTTTGTGGCCAAAAGTAAACCAGAAAACAGCCCTCAATACCCTCTCAGGAATACAGAGGCTGGCATGCCTTTTTATAACAGGAGCACTGAGAAGTACACCGACAGCCTCTATGGAAATCATTCTAAACCTCCCACCCCTTGACTTAGTCATAAAGGGGGAGGCCAGAATGAGTGCATTCAGACTGGAAATCTCCAACAACTGGAACCCACTGAGACATATAAAACATACCAGAATAACACATGAAGTAAATGATTATATATTAAATATGGGATCAGATCACATGACACCCCTCCTAACCTTTAACAGACTCTTCCAGGTCAACTGTAACTGGAACAAGGTAAATAAGGAGATAGATAAATACTTGCTTAGCGGCCTCGTATGGTATACGGATGGATCTAAAACTAACAAGGGAACAGGCTCTTGCGTACATGGAGTTAAACCCAAATGCGACATCATCGTCTCACTGGGAAAACATGCCACTATATTTCAGACTGTAATACATGCAATCGAATTGTGTGTACGAGATAATTTAAGAAGGAAGTACAAAAAACAAACCATTCTAATTCTCTCAAATAGCCAGGCAGCTTTAAAGGCTCTTGATTCAAACAAAATTAAGTCAAAGCTTGTCTGGAACTGCCTAGGAATACTAAATGATCTGGCAACCCACAACAAGGTAAAACTGGCGTGGGTACCAGAGTACAAAGGTATCCAAGGAAATGAAAAGGCTGATGAACTCGCCAAAGAGGGATCAGATCTACCATTCACAGGACCCGAACCTGTATTTGGGATAAGCAAAACCTCTGCTTGACAGGCAGTAAACAGGTGGATAACCATAAAACACCAAATTCACTGGCAACAGATAAGAGGGCACAGAATCAGTAAGCTCATGCTAAGGGGACCAAACCCACGCATGACTACTGAGGCACTACAACTCGCGAGGCCTCAGATATCCAACATTGTGGGAATATTAACGGGGCTGAAACACCTTCATGTAATGGGATTACACAATGATCCCACTACGTGTAGACTTTGCATGGAAGAGGAGAAAACCTCATACCATGTGATCTTCGAATGCGAAGCTCTTACTGGGCGACTTTTCGGCCTAGAACCGGAAAGAACGCCCCAGGAACACTTGGTAGGGAACCTATTAAAACTAACCAGACACAGGCCTATTCCAAAGATAGTACCTGAATACGGGGAAAGCAGGGGAATACAATAGACCCAAGAAGCCGCAGTGTTCTGGGCCAAACCTAACCCTACCTGCTTACAACCGATAAAGATGTCAAAGAAGTATATTACCGGGCAGCTGGATGACGGTGTACTTATAAATTCATTAATCGATCAGGTAGTCAAGCACTTCGTGAATGATTGACCAGAGACTAAAAGTTCTCGGAAGCCTATCTAGGGAGTGGAATAAATAAGGAATTATTAAATCGAAAGAAATATGGTTTCTAAAAGGTGGTACAATTAGTCGCAATGAAGCTGCAGCTACCATGTCAAAATCTTGTAAGGAAGGCTGAATCATTCAAACGGGGAGTCAGAAGTTTAAAGTTTAAAATTCTGAAAGGATAAAAAAGACGTAAACTCTCGTCGTAGTTCTATAAAGGCTGTCCCATTAGTGCTTAATTGCTTGATATTTCAGTTTGTATTATAGACACATGTTTTGAATAAAAGTTATGTGGATTTGAAAAAAATATAATTTAAAAACATTTTTGGATATACAAGTTGTTACACTTTTGCCTGGATCAAGCTGTGATAAATGAATCGGTTCATTTTATACAGTGTTTCAATTATACATATACAGGGTGCCTCATCAGTGGGTAATTGATCGATAGATATTTTATCATTGGAGGTATGAAGAAATGTTTGATATAAAAATTATAAGAACATATTTTACAATTATTCTTAAATATACATGGTAGTCTATAAATGAATCACATATTTAACAAAGCCCACATGTCCACATTTTGGCCCTGTGGGATTTTTACCGAAAATCAACTTATCTAATATAGATACATCTTTTATCGTCATGTATTTTAAAAACCCGACATGTCCCGGACATAAGGGGTTTCTAAAATATACTGCTAGATGGTGCTGATAAAGGCCAATTGCAGTGCCAGGCAGTGACGTTTGACGTAAATATTTCAAATATAATTAACAAAATGTCGTCGTCCGATGAAGATGTGGTTCATGACAATGTCATAACAAAACGGAAAAAGGGTGTTAAAAGTGTTGTTTATAACTGCGAAGTTATAAAAAAAGCAAGGCGAGGCATATACAAACTACAAAGGAAATGCAGTAAATGCTCTAGTCCAAGGACAAAACTGTGTAGGGCAAAATGTTTTTCAAAAATACCCGAAGGTGATCGTGCTAAAATCTTCAAGAAGTTTTATGATTTTACTACAAAAGTGAACAGGGTGCGTATCTCCAGGCTTTGATAGAATGTACTTCAGTGACAAGAAAACGTCCACGAGTAAATCAAGAGGGTGCGAAACCTAAATCGCATACTTTCAAATATAAGGTATCTAGTAGTTTTGGTAACTTTGCAGTATGCAAGGCGGCATTTATCAGTATACATGGCATTACAACTGATCGTGTCTGGCGTTTGTCCAATCTACTTTCTCTGGGAAAATCTCCCAGAGACAAATGAGGAAAACAAACTTGTGGAAATACCATACCAAGAGAAGTCATAAGATTGATAGAGGATCACATTAGATATTTTTCTGTCAAGCGTGCTCATTACACTAACAGTGATTACTATTTTAATATTTGAGTGAAAAATTGGACATCAAGAACATGCATCAACTTCTGCTTGAGAAATACCCAGAATGTTCTGTAAAGTTTTCATAGACGAATTTTTCGAGAAAAATTGAGTTTATCTTTTGGAAGGCCCCAAGTGGATACATGTTGTACGTGCGAAGAACTTTCCAACAAGATTAAATCAAAGTGTTTAAACGATGTTGCAAAGAGGGTGCTGTTGCTAAAAAGATGGTTCGTCAAAGAAGAGCGAAAAAATGTTTCACGAAAATGGAGTCAATTCAAGAGTTATGCCAAAACGATTCATTGGTTGGAGGGATATGTACTGACTACATGAAAAATCTCTCTCTTCCTTCGATTCCTGTCCAGGATACATTTTACCTACACCAGTAAACGTCTTTATTATCCATAATTTGAATACTGGTGAGTCGTTTTTCTAAATCTATCATTAAGGTTTGGGCAAGAAAGGACCCAACGAGATTTGTTCATTCATCACAAACTACATAAGGCTAGAAATTCCCAAAACTATTAAACATCTTCATAATTTTTCCAACGGATGTGGCAGACAAAATAAGAATCACTGCGTTATAAGTATGTGTAGGGGGCTAGTAGATCTTGGACATTTTATGACTGTTAATCAGTATTTTCCGAAAAGAGTGCATTCCTTCATGCCTTGTGCTATGAACTTCGCTGTGGTTAAAAGAAAGATAAAGAAAAATGACAGATTTTTTTTTATTGAAAGAATATTCTGAACTCATCATCACGTCAAGCTCCAAAGGAAGTTTCTCCGTTTATATGATGGATGAAGAAAACAGCGCGTTAAAAAATTAAAAAAACATGGTGGCCCCAATTCTACAAGAAAAACTGCTTGTCTACAGCTTCCTTAGGTAGAGGTGTACCAGAAGATGAAAAAATTTTCTTCACTATTTCAACTTTTATGCAGTTAACTCATACAGAAGACAAGAAAGGTTATTTGCTTGCCTGCAACTACATTGATGGTCTTACCGAACATGAATTTAAATTAACCCATTAGCGCCGAGAACAATTTTTTCAAAAGTTTTTTATTGTTTTAAAAAAATAGGTACTATACGTAGCTAAAAAATTACTTTAAAGGAAATTAGACTTTAAAAAAATGAAAAACAAAAAGACTGATACCATATGGTATCCGTAGGCGTTATGGAACATTTTTATTACACAAATTTTCAAATACTTATAATTGAATTCTTATATAAAATACGTAAAAAAATTTTTCATTTGGTGTGATAAGACGCAAAACAATTGATACATAGACACACATTACACTTCTGACACATTGTTCTTTCAAAAGTTTTACAACCTACTCCGGCACATCTTCGTCTGTTGCACGAAATTACAAAATGATGCAAATCTAATATCTGGAAGTATATTTTTTGTTAGACTTATCCGCCCAGGAACTTCGATAGGTATTTTATATTTTATGAGATATACTTGCACTATCTGTCTTCTAAATTCTAATCCATTTTTACGGCTTAAATACCAGACATTGTGCATTGCTACGTCAATGAGCCATGTAAAAATTGGCCAATAGCACTTATTTACACGAATGTCAATGCGATGAGTAGCAATACCCTGATCCATCAGATCGGTTCCACCCATGTTCTGATTGTAAGCAGCCACGCAGTGTGGCCGAGAAATCATTACATGCTTCTTTTCTTTCTGGCAATACTATTTTACTGTTCCTTCTGGCTAAACACCGGCACTTGTTGAAGCAATAGTTACAACGGAATTGTCCATCCACCGTACTAAGAGAATGTCATCATTTTTTTTTAATGATATGTTCGTAATCCCCCGCTTCTGTTTATTAAAATCTTGTTTTCTGGTCAGAGGGCAAAATTTTGCTATTCTATTTTCTCGAATTGTGACAATTCGTAGCCTAAAGTTCGAAGATAAGCCAACAAGTTCATACCGGTAAACAAGTTATCAATATAAATAACGAAGGGCACTGGTAATTCTTTCAACATCAATATCAATGGCGCGGCACATTTTCCAACTAACTTGCTAATTTCCACGTCTTCTCGAGGGTCATTTCCCTGGTATACATCAATATCCACGAGATATCCATCTTTAGAGTTTAACGACCAGATCTTGTAACCAAAGCGGATTGGCTTGCCACGGATAAATTGCTGACAACCGTGACGTCCGTAATATCTTATCATAGATTCATCATACGACAAATTCTGGACTGGTTGAAAGTTTGCCAAACATTTTCCTTTTATAGCACTCATTAGCGGTCGTAATTTCCAAGCTTTGTCAGATTGATCTATTTGAGTATAGTCTGCCATATTGATGAATTTCTGAATTTTAAGAAATCTATCTCTTCTCATCGAATCTGCAACCATTTTGTTGTGGACGTCATCTTTCATATCCCAGTACAACCGTTTCGATGGTACATGATTGTATCCACTAACAATAAGGATTGCGATAAAGCAACGAATTTCTGATGCAGTAATTCCGGGATCGCCTTCATTTTTAAATTGAGCATACATTTGCGTTTGTTCAGCAAGGTACTGAAATACGCTATCATCAAAAAATATTTCAAATAGCTGAATAGGAGACATGTTTTTGTACATACAATAATCTGTTTTAGGAATTTGTCTAGAAGTCGGTTGAATATCACCAAGAATCCAATTTGAAATTGCTTTTTCAGAAATCCGATTTAAAATCCACTCCCGATTTTCTGTCGAAGGAATTTGTCTTACAGGTTCTGCCAAAATCTCCTGAAATTACGAATGTTTGTAAAATATTTAGTATTTTATTGGAAAGGTTAAATTTTACTTACGTTATCAGGAGTGTCGTCTCTACTACAATCTCCAATTCTCTCACCGTTTAATAATTTTATTTCAGCGGGAGCACACAACTGCCGATCTGCAATATCAAAAATATAACAAAAAAAAACCTATTTTATTTTTCTACTACATTACCATTGAGATTGTTAATCGTTCCTCCATTGTCCTCGTCCGCAGAATTCTCATCTGTGTCAACGTTAGACTCGGGGGGTTCTACAAAAATTTCATCTACGTTCTCAAGCAAGTTATCATCTTCCTCCAGCATATCCATAGCTTGGGAAAGCGAAAAACCTTTTCTAGAACGTTAAAAATTGTATCAAAATAAAACGTAGTGAAACAACAATATAAAGTTCCTAAACGCCTACGGATACCATATGGTATCAGTGACATTTGACTTAACATACTGCATTCACATTACATCAAACTAATTTTATTTATTTACAGATGTATTCAATCATACCTATTCTTATAATAACCGTACCATACTCCACTAATAATGATATAGAAATATCTAAAAAAATACTTACGCCCCTCGTATATCCATTATTTTGTGTAGCACAAAGTTACCTAATACGAAAACTCTCACAAAACTGTTAAAACGTCATAAAAAGCTCTATCCTCCACAGAAATGTAAAGGCGACTAACTACTGATCGTAAAAACATACGCGCGCGAGTTATGTATTGAGAATATAATAGACTCTTTTATATATTATCTTTGATTAATAATCAGTTTTACTTTATAAATAGGATTAGAACCTTATTATTGTTGTTATTTGTCTTTAGTTATTTGTACTTAGTAGTTATTTGTACTTAGTAGTTATTTGTCTATAGTTATTTGTTATTTTAAGCCGTTAATTAAAGTAGCTTTAAGACAGATATCCATTTAAGTGTATTTTATACTTAATAAAATTTTTAAAAATAAAAGTTCCATTTTGGAATTTATAACTGGCGCAGTCAGTAGGATACACGCGAGTCGTGAAAAAGTTTAATCGAGTTCGCCCGGTAACAAGGCCGAATACTAACTTTTCGTGACTTTGGAATTTTAATTCCTCAATTGTGGTTCCTAACGAAGAATTGGTGGAAGCAATCCCTTTTGTGGCGGCAGTCTGACTTTCCACGTAGAAGAATTGTCGTTTGGAAGAATCGTCGATTATTGGACATCAGCCCATGGTGGGACATCCGAAACGATAATTAGAAAACAATTGAAGAAAATAGTAAGTGCCAAATATCCTTTAATTTCCCGTTCCTTTAATTTAGAGATATTAAAAAGATTATATTATTATATAATTTTGAAACTATTTTATATTTTATTTTGATTATATTTTATGAGTGAATCAGAAATTGATACTTTGTTTAAGCAATTTGCAAATATATCGTTACAAGATAATAAATTAGATAGTGTAGGAAGTAATTTACTCATGACACCTCCAGTAGTTGAACGTACACAAGTGAATTGGGAACTTTTTAAGTCCAAAATAGATAACATAAAAACTTTTGATGTTAATAGTAATTCACTAAATAAATTTATAAATAGATGTGAAAGTTTAATTGAAACTTATAGAACATATAATGACCCAGAATTGGATGCACATATAATAGAATGTATCCAAGAAAAATTAGTAGGAAAAGCTGAGATAATGGTAGGAAACAGAATTGAAATTAATACTTGGATAGGTTTAAAAAATGCTTTGTTACAATGTTTCTCCGATCGTAGAGATTTATATTGCTTAGTGCAAGAATTAACGCGTAGTAAACCCCTAAAAGGTGAACATTTAATAAATTTTGCGAGTAAATTACAGTTGTTAAGAAGTAGTGTTATTCAGCGGATAAGTAATGATTCAAATTTAACCCCAATGGAAAAACAAATTCAAAGTAATCATTATGCTAAAACTGCTCTAAATACATTCGTTGCAGGATGTACGGGAACACTAAAAAATAATATGCATTTGAAAAAGCCAGAGTCGCTAGAAGAAGCTGTTGCTTATGTTTCTGAATTTGAAAATTTTGAAACCTTGTATAATAATAATTCATATGAAAGAAACATGTCAAAACAAAATTCAAATTTTTATAATAAACAAAACACTGGACATTTTCAAAATTTTCAAAGAAATAATAATAATTCCTATATTAATCGAAACGCTAATAATATGAATCCGAATTATGATTTTAACAAACCAAACTTTTATCAAAATAATCAAAGACCAAATTATTTTTCAAATAATTATCCCAGAAATAATTTTTAAAATTCCAATTACAGAAATCAAAATTATTATCAAAGAAATTTTAATCAAAATCCAGTAAATAATCAATACAAAACTAATTTTGATAATTTTCCCTGTCAACCTATAAATGTACAACCAATGCCAC
This sequence comes from Psylliodes chrysocephalus, assembly GCA_927349885.1. NCBI lineage: Eukaryota > Metazoa > Arthropoda > Insecta > Coleoptera > Chrysomelidae > Psylliodes > Psylliodes chrysocephalus. The sequence continues at coordinate 19,098,810 of OV651830.1, forward strand.
AATTAAATAAAAAATATTTTACTAATCAACAAGTTTTTGGACCATTAAGACCAAAAAATGTTTTCAAGCCAAATCAAATTCCAGAAAGCCAATTGTCTAAACCAGAACCGATGTCAACGACATCAAGAAACCCTTCTTTCCAATCAAAAAGACAATTTTATGACAGAAATTTCCAAAATTATAATTCAAGACCAAATTTTACTTTTGAAGAATTACATTCTAATTTTTGCAATGATACCAATTTAAATAAGCATGATTATAATCAAACTAATTTTGAAAATCCTAATCAAATTAAATCTGAAAATGAATCAATTAAAAAAGGTGACTTTGAACAAAATTTTCGGGTACCAGCCTCATTGAAAATAAAAAGATAGTAGAATTCCATAATATTTCAAACAATGCATTGCCTTATATAGAAATACGCGAACCCAAGCTCAAACTGCTAATTGATAGGACATCTTGTAGGTCAATAATAAAACCTTCAGTAATAAAAAAATATTTACCGCAAACAATTTACCATTCAGAACTTATCTTATCAACATGCATGGGACGTAGAAACATTCATTACCAAGCCTTAGTGCCCAGCGTTTGCAGAGTTTAATTCTGATAATAAGTACATAGACTTTATTGTTTACGATTCTTATACACCTTTTGATGGTATATTAGGTCTAAACGATTTGATAAACTTGAACTTGATTATAAACTTGACTCAACAAAAATTAATAGGTGATGATTTTGAAATTCCATTTAAATATAGTCCAGTCAAAGAAACAATACTTTCTTGTTGTGAAGTTATAAAAATAAATGAAACTGAAGAAAATAATTTAGGGACTAATACTTCTTTATTAAATAAAAATATATTGGAATCCAATAATTTTGAAACTAAATCTACAGAAGATATTTGTTTTGAAACAAACATGTATAAACTTTTTGAAATTGAAAATAGTGATAATAATTCACAAAAAAATCAACACAAATGTAAATAAAAATAATTTAGGAAACAATGCAATTTTTCCAAATAAAATGGACGAACTTAATACTTTAGAAACCGATTTTTTAGATAAAAATATAAATGATATTGATGAAATAGTTCAATCTCTTAAGGATTCTCTTAATCAACTAGTCTAAAAAATGTATTAAGTTAAAATTTTTGAAAAAATAACTATTTCTTTGAAGAAAAAGAATAAAAATAGAACATAATGGAAAATTTATAAAATGCTTTAATAAATTTCAAAATATACTGATCTTTGAATTTTTCAAAAATCAAATATATTTTACTTTTTAGTGCAAATAAAATAAAATTAAATGAAATAGTTCTGAAAGTATTAAAATATTGTTATAATAATAGTATTCATTCAGAGACAATGGCGTGAACTTCTATTTGAAATAAGTCCTTTAATTATTTCAATATTGATAAGGTCACATTGATAATACAAATCCTTTCGATTTAGACGATCACTTAATAATTTCTAATTATGTACAAGATCATAAACAAATTAGTAAACAAATGTATAACAAAATTAAACAACGTAATCAAGAAGTAAAAGAAAATTTAATAAACAAATTAAATGAAAAGAGATCTGAACCAGACAATTATTCTAAACAAAAGACATATTTTGTAATTGTAAAAACAAAATCGAGAAATAAAAAATTACCAAAATTTAAAAAAGCAAATGTCATTGAAGACAAAGGTATTTTATTAAAAACAGATAAAGGTACTTATCATAAAAGTATTGTTAGAAAGCCAAAAAAATAATTTAGAAAAATTGTTACAGGATATCGACGAAAATGAAATCCATTTTGATAACGACGCTGTTCCAAGTACAAGTTCTACAAGTCATTTATGTATACCAAATACATAGTACATCTGATATACAGATCACTCCGATCGAAAATGTTCTTCTTCCTATTCAGTTAGGAAACGCTAAACTTATATATAGCAAACATACGTTTTTACATTATTTAGATTTAGAAGAAGTAGTTAAACAAATTAATAATTTAGTTAATCATTTTGAAACAATAAAACATAGTATAGTTCATGTTAATGCTAGTAATCCCATATCTTATCATAGCTTATCACAAAATATGTTAACAAGAACAGAATATTTAATAATTACTGTTCAGAAAAAGATTAATAATTTAATCCCTCACGTAAGACATAAAAGAGCTCTAATAAATGCAATTGGAAAAATTAACAAATGGCTATTTGGAAATCTTGATTCTGATCACGAAGAAAGATATAATAATGCTATAAAAACATTGCAAGAAAATCCAAAAAAATATTATCAGTGAAACAAATCTTCAAATTTCGTTGTACAAAAGACTTGTTGATCATTATAATAAATCAATCACAATCTTAAGCAAAAATCAAGAAAAATTTAAAGTTGATATGGAAAAAATTCAAGCAGCTATTTATAACAGAATTAATACACTTGAAAGTTATATTAGTTTTCAGGCCATTATATCACAAATTGATTTAGATTGTCAAATGGCAATTTCTTTTATAGATAATTTATAAAATGCTATAACCTTTGCAAAATTAAATACTTTACATAATTTTATAGTTTCCAGCACAGACATAAAAGACATGATAAAATATTTACATAAAATATATAGTATTGATCAAATTCCGAAATTTACAAATTTATTAACGTATTATCAGTTCTTAGGAACGCAAGTATCAATTTCAGAGTCCAAGTTAATTTTTGCAATACATTTTCCTATTTTTGAAAGTAATACCTTTGAATTTTATCATTTATTCCCAATTATCCAAAACCAAAAAATGTATACACCTTTATTTCCCTATTTGGCACGAAAACATCAAGAAACACAGTTTGAACGAGAAGAATGTCCATCCCTTGAAGAAATTTATTATTGTCAACAGAATTTCATCCCCAGAGATAATTGTACTCTCCAACTTCTTGAAGGAAGAACTTTGACAAATTGTCATATTTTAAATGTTAATTTAGAAGAATCAGTATTTGAACAAATCGCAGTCGATGAAGTCCTAATAATCCCGTCAAAACCGGAACAAATTCTTGCAAAATGTAACAGTAACCAGTATATAGACATAAAATCACCCGTATTAATTAAGATACCAAAATCTTGTGAAATTTGGGCAAAGGAAAGAAGATACATCAACAATATTCAACTGAGCAGAGGAAAGCCATTCATTTTACCGAAGATCGACATGAAGAAAATTCAAACTTCAAAGTCTTATCAAACTTCCAATATAACTAAATTAGATTTTAATGATTTATATGAAATTAATCAAATTTCTAAACAATTAAAGCCAATTAAAGAAATTCAATTTAATTTTAATTATTCAAGCACTTTTGGAACAATTTTTGTAATTTTTATTTGCATAATTATTTTAATATTAATTAAATACAGAAGACAACTTTTAAGAAGATTTAGAAGAAAGAAGAAAGAGAACGAAGAAATTGAATTAGAAAATTCCACAGAAGATGTTTTGAAAAATAGTTCCATATTTTTCAAAACTTAAGGAGGGAGGAGTTATGTATTGAGAATATAATAGACTCTTTTATATATTATCTTTGATTAATAATCAGTTTTACTTTATAAATAGGAGTAGAACCTTATTATTGTTGTTATTTGTCTTTAGTTATTTGTCTTTAGTTATTTGTCTTTAGTTATTTGTCTTTAGTTATTTGTTTTTAGTTATTTGTCTTTAGTTATTTGTCTTTAGTTATTTGTCTTTAGTTATTTGTACTTAGTAGTTATTTGTCTATAGTTATTTGTTATTTGAAGCCGTTAATTAAAGTAGCTTTAAGACAGATATCCATTTAAGTGTATTTTATACTTAATAAAATTTTTAAAAATAAAAGTTCCATTTTGGAATTTATAACTCGCGTCTCTTTCTTATTCCACCTTGATCACAACGCGCTAGAGAATGGAGGGGTAATTTGCGATACCATACGGTATTCGTAGGCGCTAATGGGTTAAACACATCCACGTCAATAATATCTTTTTCCGTCGAAGCTGCCTATCCAGGCGTCAAAGTACCAATTCGTGCCAAAAAATGGTATCTATTAAGAAATTTAAACGATTTACTCGCGACCAAGATGAATCGATAAGAATTTTTTACCAAAAAATATTTTCCTGGCCAACAGTGGGTAAAGAAGATGAAGATGTAGTCGAATATTAAACATTTAGTTAATCATGTATCCATTAAATTAAGTTGTTCATAAAATAAAAATAAATAACTAAAAAAATTCTGTGCAAATAAATGTGTATTTTAGAAACCACACATGTCCAGTCGCCATTTTTTGCTTTTATTGATGCAGCAAAAGCTGTATATTTAAATTTGCGTAAAATTTCTAACTTCACAAACCCTAAAAGTATATTTCCAGTTGTATAATGTGATTTTTTTCGTTTTTCTCAAAACTATTATTCGTGGACATGTGGGGTTTCTCAAATATGTGTTTCAAATGAGGGGAAAACACCCTGTAAGTAGTTACGCCTTACAAATTTAGTTGTTTTCACATCGTTTTATAATTTTAATATACTAAACGTTCCTAAAAATGTTTCACATTTTCATTTATTTGTTGTGATGCATACAGAATGTGTCTAATCTTGAGGTTACAATATTCTCAATTTTTTCAAATATATTCTGTGTTATACCACCAATTTATAAATTAATTTCTTAATTTTTTTATTTTGTTTGACATTTTATTCAAAAACGAATTTTTTTTTTAAGATTTTACCATAAAAATTGACATAATTTTTTCACATTTTTCTAATTGGCTTTTGAAAATATGGATTTATTTAACGTAAAATACTAATGTAATTTTTGGTAACCCATTTGTTATAATTAATGAATGGTTTTCTATTTCTTTGACGTTACAAGTAATATGAACCATTGTAAATAAATAAATAGTTTAGGCTCAAGAATGAAAAACAATATAAAAAGTAAAAAAAAACTAAATTATTAGTTAATTAAATTTGTGTTATAACGCATTTTGTTTGATAAAAAAAATAAGAAAATTGTAATTTTACGTTTTGACACATCCTATATACAACGTAGCAAATGAATAAAGAGCCAAAACATTTTTAGAACGTTAAGTCTCTTAAAATTGTTCGACGATGTGATAACAAATAAATTTGTTATACAAGGGGGTTTTTTTAAAACAGTATAAGTTTCTCCACCATTAATTTATGAACTTTCCTGTATACTTAGGAATAATTTTAAAATATGGTCGTACAACTTAAAAATGTCATCGTATCTTTAATAATAAAAGAGCTATCGATCAATTACGCAATGATGAGACACCCTGTATATGTATAATAGGCTAACATAATGGTATCGTTAGATAGGCAAATTTATAATGAATATAATATTAAAATTGGGTAAAATGAAGTAAAAATAAGCCATATTCATGAGATGTTTCAAGAACCTCTGTAAAAATAAACTAGTTCTATTATGTCTATTCGTTAGTTTGGCATCTTATAAGTTTGTATTTTAAATAATGTCCAATTCATTAATAAGCTACTTAAATTCTGATAATTTTATTTGTGGTCTGTATCATTTTATAACAAAAAAAATTACTTGCTTGGCAAACCTGCAATACTTTCTAAAAATAATGTTTAATACAGTATTCCCTAAGAATTCTAAAACAGATATAAAATATAGTGTTCCATTTAACAAATATATATTTTTACTTTCCAAGCAAAAGCGTAACACACTGTATATCAAAAAATATTTTTATATTATGTGTTTTTCAAATCTATATAACTTTTATTGAAGATTTGTTTGCATGTCTATGCCACAAATTGAAATATCTAGCAATTAGGTACATCATTTAATTAAAACCTCTTAAAGCCTTGGCTATGTTAAATTCGTAAAGATTAATATCAAAACCAAATTCATACTGCACTAATTTAGGAAAGTTTTCACATGCCTACGCAGTTATAAAGACAATCCACTACTTGCTTATCAATATGTGTTAATAGAGTATTTATTTAAAAAAATTGGAGAAAGTAAAAAAGGAAACCGCATAATTTTAGGCCTATATTAGGCCTATTTTAGGCTATTTCTATAGGTACCATCAAAAACATCGAAATAAATAATAGTTTATAAATAATTTTGGGCTATTTGACATAATTTTAGGCTCCTCTTGCTCCTCTTATACAAAAATTTTATAGATATTTGAAATTAATTAGTATTTGTTTAAATTATTAAAAATTTGTTAGACAGTTATTCGGTTAAACTCAGTGGCGGATCGTAAGGTAGTGCCACTGTGCCATGGCACTACCTTATTTTTGATGCAAAAATATATTTTTTATTTTTAAAACGTCTTATCATATTTTTATTTTATGCATTTCTTTTTATATTCAAAAATTAATTGGCAACCTCGCACTGGTACTAGGGGAGAGAGAGAAATTTTACCAGCAGCCTATGTAAGCAACAGAGTTGGGGACGTTTTACATGTATTTAAACGGTAAAATCAAAGAATGTTCGTACCAGGCACAACGCCGATAGCGGTTCAAATATTCGAATTTCTTTACGCGATTTAAAGTTTTTCGTTACGTTACGAAGTGTTTTTAGCCGCGTCCACATTGAGCAAATTACCTCGTGAGGAAGCCTCGGGATTTTACCTCGCGAGCCTGCCTTGGTTGAATTTGATTCCAGAAAAAATTAGTTTGCTTCGCGCGGCAACCTCCTCATGCGAGGAAATTTATATTTCTGAATTGAAACCTTTTTGAGCACGTTCGCGTTATCGACAGCATTCGGCTCGCGGCGAGGCAGCACGTCCTAAAATTAAGGGCGAGGCACGTCTACACTAAACGAGTATTTGCTTCGCGAGGCAGACTCGCGAGGTAATTCGCTTAATGTGGACGCGGCTATTGACTTTAATACCTATGTATCTTTTTGTTTTCGATAAACTTATTTAAATATCTTATATCCTAGTTTTTAATTTATTGTGACAATGAATAAAATTGGGTATTCATATTCATACTGTTTATGAGAATAGAAAAGACCTCATTACAGTTGTGGACATTATAGAAAGAACTTCACGCGATTCGTCCTCTATTAATCAAGCAAGTGGGTACAAACTAAAACTGTAGGATAAAAATTTTATATTTTGGTTAGGTATTTTTCGTCAAATAATGTCTCACGTGGAAATTATTTTTACAAAGAGTATGCACAGATTCTGTTAAGGTCAAGAAAGATTTGGAAAATTTCGAAGCAGCAATTCAAGGTATACGGGAGAAAATGGACAGCATTATTAACAATATTCAAGGAGAAATAAACACGTGGCAAGGAGAAACTGGTGAATCAATAAGAAAAAAGGCACGAATTGAAGAGAAAAGCAGAAAACGCGAAGCCTTGAAAATATGCGATGACATTTTATTGCAAATAGAAACAAGGTTCAACTTCTCTGGGAATTTGGTCGCTTCTAATTTATTTATGTCTAAAAAAATGTTCGGTCTATAGGCATCAGTTTCCCGAATCATTCCTCAATGAAACATACACAATTTTCATTTTTAGACAAAAATATGCTTAACCCTACATTAGGCGCGTGGATTACATATGTAATCCACGCCCCTTTGAACAGTGACCAATTAAAACGAGGCTTGTGGGTGGGATCGCCCGCTTGAGTAGCTGTCGATAATTCACCCAACTACCTCCTTAGTACAAAATAAAGAGGCAAGGAATGCGCTTGTCTAAATTAGCGGCTGTCAAAGACGACTGGATTACCGTTGTACTCCACGCGCCTAATCACGTTACATTTTTTGCCTAGTGTGCGATTTAAAATTTTGGCTATACAAATATGGGAACTCAATTTGATGGACCATAAAAGCTCAGTAATTTTCCAGTTGAAATTGTTCTTCGATTGGTGCATGCTGTAGAAGGGACAAATTGTAACATAACTGCTGACAATTGGTTCACCAGTGTACCGCTTGTAAGAAAATTATTGGAGGAAAAGAATCATACATATGTTGGCACTATGCGAAAAAATAAACGCGAAATACCCCTTGAGTCTTTGCCAAAAAAGGACAGAGAAGAAAATATTTCATTATTTGGCTTTCAGGAAAAGTACACAATGGTTTCATATTGTCCAAAAAAAAAGCGTTATACTTATTTCTTCAATACACCATGATAATTTGATTGACCTAGATACAGACGACAAGAAATGTGCCCGAAATAATAACCTGCTACAACAAGACGAAAATAGGCGTAGACAGATTTTCGAAAAATACAATGTAGCGAGAACAACAAATCGATGGCCCATGGTAATATTTTACAACTTACTAAATATAAGTGGAATTAATGCTATCTGTGTTTATAAAGCTAACTATCCCAAACAAAAGTATTAAGATCTTGTTTTATTGAAAAGTTTGCTTGGGACCTAATAAAACCCCAAATTGAACACCGGTCAAATATTTCCAGCCTACCAAAAGAACTTCGGCGTCGAGTTCGGCACCTACTTGGACTTGAAGATATCTTACCCCCTCCCCCACCCGATATGTCAGCAAATTACGTTCGTCGTTGGTACATTTGCTTTAGAAATCGTAATAAATCGATAAGAAAAATTTGCCAAAAATGTTTCAAGCATGCATGCAAAGACCACATGGGGGATGTGTGCACCGCATGTTTTTTAGACTTAAAAATAGTCCACATTTGACTTGTATTTTTTCGTTTATTTTTTTAAATATTTTTTTACTGTTCAGTTAATGTAAGTATAAGTTTGTTCTTTAAAAAGAAAAAATATATAGTTTTGTTTTTTTTTTTTCATTAAAATTTTTATGTTTGTAACAATTTTTAATGAACCTGCAATTAAACGCCTAAAAATCACGTGTATACCTCTTTCAAATTTCCTATCATTAAATTAAGGTAAAATGTATGTGTAAATATATTTTATGCTAATAAACTAACATAAATATACTTATACAAAAAAATATATACTTATTTTTTCGAATAAAACATAGCAGGAGTAAAATAAATTGGATTACCATTGTACTCCACGCGCCTAACCGCGTGAGTTGAATCCACGCGCCTAATGGAGGGTTAAAAATGAATTACAAGTACTGTATCAGAGAGAAGAATTAAGTACCACCTCCAAAAGTGTCTTGTTATCAATTTTATTAAATGAGGAAGGTTTAAATTAAACATTTAAGTAAACTCTTAAACTAGTTATTTTGATAACAATACCTATGTCAATATCTGAAGAAGAGCGATGTTTTTCAATGCTTTAACAGATTAAAGCATTCCTAAGAAATGCAATGAAGGAAGAAAGACTTAGTCCTTTGCGTATATTGTCCGCAGAAAAACATTTTGTGAATGGAAATGAAAATTTTAATAATAAAGTAATTGAAAACTTTGCAACCAAAAAAGAAAGAAGAATGGACTTTATTTATCGGAAACATTAAAACTAGTACCTATATCAAGCAACTTTGTGCGCGTGTGTAAATACCGTAAATAGGTATAGTTTTATTTTTGTGATTTTTTTTTGTATATGGACCTAAAGACTTTTTATGGTAATAACAAACTGCAAGGACTTTCAGCATTAATTACTGGGGATAAGTTAATTTATAATTTTCAATTAATTTTACAGAGTTCTTTGATAAGTTTTGAGTAATTTATAAGTTTAGAATAAGACTAACCCTGACGGCCTGTTTCGTGGCAAAACTTGTGTTAGAAACCCCATAAATAGTAGTCATATAATAGATATAAAAGTATCCGTCCTTCATTTATTTTTTTAATTAAAATTTTATATCTATTTTGACAATACCGTGATAAATTTGTGCCCAAAGTTAGTTTTTTAAACGACTTTTGGTTAAAAATTTGGGCGTGGCACTTCGGCGGGGTTTTCACATTTGTTAAAAATCTGGCACTACTATTATCACGAGTCGCCACTGGTTAAATTCAATATAAAAAACATCTAATTATATGTTGATTTAATATTCTCTCTTTTGTAGAGCAATTTACAAATAACGAATGATTGAGAATGGAAATATTCCGTTTAAAGTTGGGGCTTCAAAATGAGCAGAGTTTACAGTTCCTTTTAATTTCGGCTTTGACTCCACCTAATATATTTCACCAGTTTTGGCCTGTTCTGTATTCTTTATTCTTTTATCTTCTTTTACATTTCTTTTATTTTCTTCTCAACGGAAGATATTTCATTTCTTATAGAAGATATATCAAAGGGATTTTAATTCCCATAAAATATATTTCAGAAGACATATTTTCTTTTAAGTAAGAAACTTTATTATCTAAGGAAGAAATGTCAGAAGTAACCTTAGTTTTTGGGAAAGAAACTTTATTATCTAATGAAGAAATATCAGTAAAAACTTTATTTTCTAAAGAAGAAATTATTTTTTAGGAAAGAAACATCAAAAGAAATGTCGTTCTTCATGGAAGTCATATCAGAAAACATTCTATTTTTTATAGAAGACATTTTACTTTCCATAGAAGAAATCATGGAATATCCATCAACCGAAAATAGGAACGTTTGCGGATCCAACCCTTCACTTTCTATTGCCTCTTTAAGCCGTTCTTCCAACTCTCGATCTTCTAGTTCTCGACGTTACTCCGTCACTTTTAAATCACACAGTAGTTTTAACCATTTTTATTCACTATTTATTTCCAGTAGCCTGACACCAATGTAATGTTTGTTTATTTTAAAAACAGTTTATAATTGATTTACATTAAACAATAATTATTTTTATTTATAGGTAATTAAATATTTACAATATGACGAAAGAAGCCTCTTATATTCAAAACTATAACAGAGTAAAAAATCCAGTCCTGCTTCAAAGAATCTCAATTTTTTGTCAGGAATTTTAATACTTTGTCCGGAGTTTTATTATCTTATCCGGACTTTTAAAAAAAATATTATAAATTTGTATTAGGAGTATCAGGAAATTGTATTTTTTAATATAGTAACCCTATACGAATATGTATTTTTATTTAAGCAATACAAGACATTAAAATCTATATTTTTTGCACTTACGTGATACCTGTAGAGCACTCTCGCTTTTGTGAGGGCGCTAGCAAGCATCACCCCATGCTGATAGGGCGCTGTGAGATCAGCCAAGCCGTGGATAAGGAAGAAAGAGTTTTTTGGAATATTTCGGGCTCTTTGCGTAGCATCGGCTTCGACGTACCCTTTATAGTTTTCGTTGGGTATGCCCATGATTCGTTCCGTAAATGCAGCATCTAAAAAGATTAAAATTTTTAAATTTTTACTATACCTTCAATTGTCATTGGAATACTCTACACTCAGAGCTAGCGGTCATTTTGAGTAATAATTTAAACACAAGGCTAAAAAGGAGAATGGGCAGTTTTGTACTCAGATAAAACAAATGAATAATAAATAACTAACGGTCTGGATTTGCTTGAAGCTAGTATGAACCGTTTTTTTTTATAAAACTTTTGTTTAAAAACTTTTGTTTATATATTTTGTTTTATCAGTGTAGATGTACTTTGATTATTCCTTGTGACATAATATAATAACTGACAATTATTAAAAAAGAAATGTCGCCAAGTCAAGAATTATAATAAAAGATTTATACAGTCCGCTTACAATTATTTAACTATTTGAACCAGCAGTTTATAGTTTAAACAAAAATTTGGTCCTTCGAGCCGGATTTCAAGAATTTCTATTTTCAATTTTCGACAACAAAATTAAGAAGTCGTGTCGACCAGCACAAGATATAAGTACTATATTGAGATGGGCGAATGGATGGTTGGAAAACGTTCAATTTAAAGTATTTTTTCAATTTAATCACAATTTAATATATAAGTTCAGGATTTTAAGGTATTTCTTTGCAGATTTGAAGATACCTTAGGCAATTTTTAAAGCTATTTAATAAAGTAAACTTGTACTTGGCCATTTTAATAATTTATTTGCTATTTAACAGTCTATTTCACTATTTATTTGATATTATCATCAGTCTATTTAACGATTAATTGCTATTTTCAGTCTTTTGAACGTGTATAAAAAGTATTTTTGTTCTATTTTAGGAATACTTTTTCTAGATTATACATGTTTTGTAAGAGTTGCTATTTTTTTGCATATAAGGTATTTTTAATCAGTAAAAGATACATTTCGAGTTTGTCAATTTTCAACTATTAACACTATTTCAATTTTAATCTAATTTCCTTTATCATTTTGGAAGGCAATTTTCTCCATTATATAAAGACAATTATTTTTTCGCTATTGAACTATTTTACATGTAAGGTCAATTTATGTTTGTCATGTAAATATTCTATTTGAAAAACTGTGTATTATTAAATTCTATTGCTATTTTATTTTTTAACAAATCAGGTTTCGATTTGATTCTATTACATTGCTTATTGACTATTGCTGTTGTTTTCATTAAAAATGACAGAGGAGCTTAAAAAATTAGTACGAAATCGAGGTACTATTAAACAAAAATTATCAGTTTTGGAAAAGTTTATAAATAAAGTTAAAACCTCGGTTCCTGAAAGAAAGCACAGTTTAAATGATGTTGAACTACGATTTAAAAATAGTATTATTTTGCTCAAAGAGTTTGACCATGTTCAGTCAATAATAGAGTCTTTGTGTGAAGAAGCAGATTTAGCAATCCACTTTAAAGAACGAGAGGATTTCCAAGAGAGATACTATATTACTCAAGATTTTTTAACTCAATATATACAAGGTGAACGTAAACCTAGTGTAGAGGAGAGTGGATCTGATACAGATTTGAGGGAAACTCCTCTTAGCCAGGTCAATTATGCAGCACCTACTGTTAACTCGGGTTCTAATTTTGATTGTTTGCAAAATGTTTTATTGCCAAAACTTAAGTTACCTATCTTTTCTGGAAATTTTGAACAATGGCTTAGTTTTAAACACAATTTTTCATCTATTATTGATGGTAACAACAATTTAAACGATTTACAAAAGTTTCAGTTCTTAAAAGCTTCCTTAGACGGTTATGATTCTAGATTTGTTGAAGATCTAGAAGGGGTTGATAAGCCCTACGAACAAGCCTGGCAAAATTTATGTAACAAGTTTGATAGAAAACAATTTTTGCTAGATACCCATTTCCAACAATTATTAAACGTTTCACAATTAAAGAAAGAAAGTTTTTACAATTTTAGTATGATTTTAGATCAAATTACAAATTATTTAAATGCCATTGAAAGTTTAAAACTAAATCCGAAACTATTATATGATTCATTGGTTATCCACTTATTATCAAGTAAATTAGATAAAGTAATCTTAAGAAAATGAAAGGAGTGTGAATATGACACTGATTTACCTTTTCTTAAAGAATTTTTAGAATTTCTTAAAAATAAAGTCGACTTATTGCAGTCTTTAGAACAGTCTTATTCCTCTAAGCCGGTATCATTAGGGAATAAACAATTCAACGAAAATAAGTACTCTGATCATTCTCAATTACATCTTTCTGTCGATAACACAAAATCTCATGTAGTTAATTGTAATTTTTGTAAAAAAAATCACACAATTTACAAGTGTCCAGATTTTTTAGCCTTGTCAATATCAGAAATAATACGCAACGTTAAACGTCTTAATTTATATTTAAATTGCTTACGGACCGGTCACAGCCAAGACAAGTGCTATCGTTGGCCATGTAAGATTTGTAAAAGAAGTAACAAGATTTTAAAACACAATACTTTGCTTCACCTTGATGGTGACGTTTCTAGTATAAGCCCAGAATCCCAAAGTATAAACATGTTAGTTAGACCTACGGTTACACATCAATCTCAAATTCTTTTGTCTACAATTATATGCAAGGTTAAAGATTCTGATGGTAATTATCATGATTGTCGAGCATTATTAGATTCTGGAGCACAATCTAATTTAATTACAGAAATGTTTTGTAAAAAGTTAAACCTTAATTGTACTCCTTCCAATTTATCAATTATGGGGATAAACCAGATAGTTTATCAACTTAATAAAAGGTGCGAGTTGTCAATATTTTCAAACACATCCAATTATAATTGTACAATTTCTTGCTTTGTTTGTCCTACTATTACTAGCAATATTCCTTCATACCATATCAATGATGTTGAAAGATGGAATATACCTAAAGGTCTTCAGTTAGCAGACCCAAAATTTTGTATTTCTAGGGAGATAGACCTATTAATAGGTGCTAGCCTATTTTGCGACTTAATATTAGACGGCAAAGTACAATTATCTAATTATCTTCCCAGTCTACAAAATACTCTGTTCGGTTATATTGTTTGTGGAGTATTACCTTTCTCAAGTCAATTAACATCCACATCTATTTGCAACTTTTCCAAAGTACATATAGAAGATGATGAACAATTAAAAAAGTTTTGGGAACTTGAAGAAATTAAAGTTAACATTCCTTTAACTAAAGACGATTTAGAGTGTGAAGAACAATTTAAAAATAATACCTTCAGAAATGACGAAGGTCAATTTGTGGTGAAGTTTCCACTCAAGCACTCTCCTTCTATGTTAGGCAACTCTAAAGGAAATGCTATTAAACGTTTTTCATCTCTTGAAAAGAAATTTAATGATAACAATTTTAATAAACTCTATTATGATTTTATTCACGAATATGAATCCCTAGGTCATATGACCAAGCTTTCCAATAAGGTTGAATGTTTAGAAAACACTTCTATTTCATATTTCTTGCCCCATCATGGTGTTTTGAGAGACAGTTTAACAACGAAATTAAGAACTGTTTTTGACGCTAGTTGTCCCACTTCATCGGGATGGTCTCTTAATGACATTCAGTATGTCGGACCAAAATTACAAAATGATATTACTGATATTTTGTTACGATTTAGATTTTACAGGTATGGAGTGTCAGAGCTGATGTATCAAAAATGTATCATTGCATTTTAATGCATCCAGATCATAGATCTTTGCAACAAATTCTATGGCGTGAAAACCCGAAAGATGAATTTTCAACGTATCAGTTAAATACAGTTTCTTACGGTACACGGTCAGCTCCTTACCTAGCAATTAAATGTATGCAACAATTAGCTACTGAACATTTTAAAACATATCCTGAAACATGTCAAACTATTTATGACGACTTTTACGTCAATGATCTGCTGACAGGATCAAATAATTTTCTAGATAAACACAGATTGTCTTCATTAACACCATTTGTTGATAGCAATGGCATCATACGTGTAGGTGGTCGCTTAAAAAACACTTACTTGCCGTATGATACTAAGCATCCAATTCTATTAGATTCTAAACATTCGTTTATAAAATTAATCTTCGATTATAAACACAAACAACTGTTATACCCAGGACCCCAATTGTTGTTAGCTTCTGTAAGGCAATTTTATTGGCCAATTGGTGGTCGCAATTTGGCAAAAAAGACAGTTAAAAATTGTATGGTATGTTTTAAATTTAATCCTAAGCCTTCAGTGTATCCTATGGCTAGTTTACCCGATAGTCGAATTAAACCTAGTTTACCATTTCAAATTACTGGACTCGACTATGCCGGACCATTTCAAATTTTAAATAAAGCAGGAAAAGGAGCTAAGCTAATTAAATGTTATTTGGCAGTATTTATATGCTTTTGTACAAAAGCTGTTCACTTAGAAATAGTGAGCAGTCTTACAACCGAGAATTTTGTAGCTTGTTTAAAACGATTTACCTCAAGACGAGGTGTGCCATCACAAATCTACTCGGATAACGGTAGTACGTTTATTGGAGCTAGTAACAAGCTCAAATTATTAGGCAATTTTTTACACACAAACCGAAACTCTATTATCGACTCTACTAGTCAATACAACATACGTTGGGTTTTTATACCTCCATATAGTCCGAATTTTGAAGGATTATGGGAGGCAGCTGTAAAAAGCGCCAAACATCATTTAAAGCGAGCACTAATCAATCATAATGTCACTTTTGAAGAGTTCAATACACTAGTTATTCAAGTAGAAGGTATCCTGAACTCTAGACCTCTATTTTCTATGTCAAGTAATCCTAATGAATTATTTCCAATTACTCCATTTCATTTTCTCATTGGACGCTCTATAAGCTCAATATCCGAACATGACTTACAAGAGATCAAATCTAATAGATTAACCAGGTTACAACATGTCCAAAAGTTATGTCAACAATTTTGGTCTCAATGAGTACTTTCGCTTTGCCTTCGTCAAGGAACGACTCAGATAA
Source organism: Psylliodes chrysocephalus (assembly GCA_927349885.1). Classification (NCBI taxonomy): domain Eukaryota; kingdom Metazoa; phylum Arthropoda; class Insecta; order Coleoptera; family Chrysomelidae; genus Psylliodes; species Psylliodes chrysocephalus. The sequence goes on from OV651830.1 coordinate 19,114,934, forward strand.
CAGATCACCCTTTCCTCTCCCTCCTGAACTTGTGACAGCACTGCGCCTAATCCATAATCGTAGTCTGAACTGAAGAAAGCAACTCAAAGTTGGGGCGAGAAAGAATTGGCGATGAAACCAAGTGACCCTTAATGGTTTCCATGGCAGATTCATACTACTTATTTCACACAATGTGCTGATTTTTGTGCAGAAATGCTATGAGAGGGAACCTGTGTTTTAAAAACGAGACTCTACAGTGCTATGCCTAAAAACATCTTTACCAGATAGTGTTTTAGAAATGAGACTTTACTTTTTACAGTACTATGTCTGAACAAATTTTTACCTGGGGCCCTATCTTCGACTATAGTTTTCTAAAAAACGTACACGCTTTGGCAACATGCGAGCTATTCGCTATTCTCGACATTCGTTTCAAAAGCGTGTACGTTTTTAAAACGGGTGTTTTATGGCGAGCGGAATTTTTCATACATTTTTGATAAAACGTGCATGTTCTTAAGAATTTAGCCAATGTCACTTTTAGGATGATTAAAAATATTGATTGATTTTAACAAATTCTAGGTTAACTACTTTTTATTAATACCCTATCAAAGTATCTAATTCCTCTAAATATGGTTGCAATACTAAAAAAGTCTAAGAGCTGGGAATTTCTTCCAATTATTATGAATTGTACAATTAGAAAACTTGGAAGATAAGAATCATCAAAGATTCAGACATTCAGAGGCAGAATCCATTTTTAACCGACTTCAAAAAAAGAGGAGGTTCTCAATTCGTCGTTATTTTTTTTATGTTTGTTCAGCGATAATTCTTTTTCTTTAACACGGTGTCCGATTTCAATGATTCTTTTTTGCTGGAAAGAGGGTACTTCAGGGGTGGTCCCGTATAAATTAGATCAAATTCTAATAATTGAGTCCATGAGAAATTCCTCAAACTCCTTATTTTTTATGTATGTTGATCGATAATTCTTTGCTACGTTTACTATGCCTGAAAATATTTTTACCTGACAGTGTTTTATGTACTGCGCCTGAAAATGATCTCACCTGATAAACTTTTTGCAGTACTTTGCCTGAAATATTTTCATTTGATAGTCTTTTTACAGTACTATGCCTGAAATATTTTCACTTCTTTTTACAGTACTATGCCTGAAATTTTGTTGTCTGCTTATCCCAATTATAACAAACTGCATGTTCATCAATAATGTTTAACCATTCATAATTTTCGTATTTCGGATCAGAATCTGGTATTACGTGTGCAAAAACGTTACTGTTACTTTTTTCCCGTTAAAAACTTACAACAGTAGGGTCCGATTACAATTAGAAGAACACAGTTACGTCATAACCATTACTTCGAGTTTCGAATGCGTATTATCTATAACTTTTAATAAACAAAAATTAAGTAAGTTGTTAGGTGTAGAACAATATTTCCTATATTTCTATAATAATAACACTCCACTAAACCTTCATTAGGCGGCGATAACCAATTAATTACGTTGCCAAATGATGACGTAACTGTGTTCTTCTAATTGTAATCGGACCCCACTTACCTCAATATTGATTAATTGTTCATCTGATAATCTTACTTTTTCAGATCCCCGCGACGAACATTTCAATCTTTTTAACCCCCTGATTTTCTAGATGTACGCCTCTGCCTTTTGTGTGTTTTGGAAGCAATATAGCAGTTGACGTTGAGCTATGAAGTAGAGCTACTGCTGGAACTACTTGAGCGACGATGCTTTCTTTTAGTTTTCGAAATACCCAGGCAGCAGACTGACGCCATAATGACATTCTTATTTTCGTCATACAGGACGTCATTTATCCTCTGAAAACTAGAGTACGATTCAACTTAGAAAAAGCCACGGGCGTCATCAACTAGTCATCGTCTGACTCACTTTAAAATATTCCTTCTCCGTTGCTCCAGATCGATATACCAGTGGCGTAGGCTCTTATTTAAATAAGAATTAAAGCAGTTTCCCAATAAAAAACATTTATTGGATTAAAAAGTTAAATTTTAATGATTTAAACATTTTTATATTACCTAAATAACTAAACTAAAATAACATTACATATATTTTTCGACTTTAGACTTGCAAAACATTCAGTGGGAAGTAAATAAAAATTGCAACACAATTTTGTAATTTAAGATTTTTATTACAATTAAAATAATAGTTATTTATGCAACTAGTGCAAAAAGTGAAACTAGAGGAGTACATCCTAGTTCGATTGTAAATGAACTATTATACTCTGTTTTTAAACTAAGAGGGGCGATTTGAATTTAAGTGGGCAATTCTGTAGCCTTCTGATTGGTTAGATTACAGTCAGTTTCACACATTACTTTTTAGCATGAACATCAGCTAATAATTGATATTGTTGACAGTTCTGACATTTTATAATTTGATATCTCATCCATTACTTAGTTTTTTACTTTATTTCGTAAATAATAGTTCTTCAGTAAGCAATTGTATTAAAAATCTACAATTATGGATCCTTCTACACTGAGTACTATTAAAGGTAGCAATTCCTGAAAAGCCTTACAAGAAAGGGAAGACACCTTATTATTTTACATGCTGATTCTGAAGGTTTTGTAGAAAATGCATTATTGGTTTTTGAAGGTAAAAAGATGAGAGATTACCATGAAGAGATGAATTCCGAAGTATTTAAGAAAAAAATAATTGTATTACTGATTTTTTAAAACTAAAAATTGATAAATTTCTAACCAAAATGATTAAAATGTAATTAAATATTTAAGCAAATTTTATTTATTAAACTATTTACAAAATTGTTATAACATTTAAAACACCATCTACTACTCTAGGGATAATCTTAATTTAGCACAATGAGTTAACATTACTTTCACAAAAAATATTTTAAAAGTACTTAAAATTAATACATAGGTATGTATAAATAGTTCACTTTAAAAAATATATGTTGACATGTAGTGTTATGAAAATGTTGGTTCCAGTTTTCAAAACAAATTCTGACTCATAGGCCTGTAAACTTTTGAATGCCTTTATTTGCCCTTTAGCGCATTAACCATGGGTTAACACTAAAGAAGCCATAATATCCACATTACTCATAGAAGAGATACCAGTTACTGTGTGATCCACTTGTCATTCACTGATTAACTTTTACTTTTTATACCTATAACAAATTATCCTTAAAAATGTAAACAGATCTTTATATTTTATACTAACCTGGCTACATCTGGATATTCCATTAAGAATTTCCTTAAATATTTAATATTCATTTTAAAAAGATCATAGTTATTCTCAAAAAGTCAATTTCAAAAGCAAGAAAAAAGTATTTCATCAACAATCAACAACCATATTAGGCATTTCAAACTGAATGGCTACCAGTAGGTTTTGACGGGTTATATTATGGCAAAATTATGGCAACCCTGTAGGCCTGGTGATTTGACAAGGTCAATGAAATAGTTACATAGATTGATCATCCATATTTTTCAAAATAAACATAAGCTTATGCCTTGAAGTAAAAATGTAAGCAATTATTTTTTTTTAAATATCTAAAGGCTAAAAATTTGTTTTAAAATACATTTTTGATAAACCGATTGAAATTAATAAATATTTGCCAGGCAATATGACCGCTCGTAAACGACCAGCTTTGAGCAATCTATATAACTGTATATGTATCATTGACCCTGTTAATTACAACATGACAACAGGGTTGCCATATCTAAACTGTCATTACCCACTGGTAGCCATTTGGACAGGTCGTTGGAATGCCTAATTGACTTTAATTTGATAGTGACATTTCGTTTTAGACACACATTTCAGATCACAATAATGTGAAATTTGCGACCGTTGTCTGGGACCAATTAAAAAATTACTTCTATGACATTTATTCGTTTCTTAACCGCTCATTGGCCGTTCGCCGACTAATACCGATAAAGATAATTATTTCATAAATTTTGAACACAACTATATTTCGAAACTCGCTCTTAGTAACAAATCTAGTTACTTTTCCCTGTGTAAATGCGTCTTTTCAATTCGCTCCTCCTAGTTTAAAAACAGAGTATAGTACTTTCGCTGTCTTCACTTTCTTCCGATGAACCCGTATTTTTGTTCGTAAGTAAAAGCTTGGCAACGCCGAAGTTTGGCTAACAAATAAGGGATCCATGTTAACGCAATAGCTCCTGTTCGAATTATATTCTGGACCATGCGGCAGTCGTACAGCGTTGCCAAATTATTAAGCAATTGTATCTCTATATTAGAAAAATGAAAAAATCGCCAAAACGCCACTGACGCTTAAATGGGATGGACCTGAGAGAGAGGAAAATTATTGCGGCCTTTGTCAGTTATGATGTGTGTGGCTTTTTCTTAGTTCAATCGTAATCTTACGTGATAATGACGGTAAAATGACGTGAATATGTCACAGCCTAAATGACGTCATATTTAGACGCCCTTTTCACGTCTAAATATGACGTGTTTATTACGTTTCTTAGTAGTCTTTATAACGTCATTATAACGTTTTTATAACGTTATTTAATGTCACCTTCGTCGTTATTCTTTATAGTCACCATGACGTTACATTTGATATTGTTACTCCTTCGTAACTTTTCTATAGGAACTGTGGGTCACTTAATAAAACAAAATTAGAAATTGAAATAATTATAATTAAAAAGAAAAAACAGTTTAAATACATGAAATGTTATTGGCAAAAAACATTAATTTATATAAATCCTACTGCTCCAAATGTGGCCAACTTGTTCGTTATTATTTTAGTTTGGCACAATGATTTTTTTATGAATGCCGCCATTTTATACTATTTTACGAACCTGGGAACATTTTAGGAAACATCCTATGAATGTAAAAGATATAAAATCATTAAAGAATAAGGATAATATAGATATAAAAAAATACCTTATGCTGGATTGATACTGATATAACTTTTTTCACTGACCTTCTCTTAACTTTTAACAACAATTCTGAATGCACACTGGCCACGATACACGATGCATACACCATTACATATGGCCGGTGCAACAATATGTGATACCGTTCTCGTGCTTGCTCGAACGGCTCGTGTGCGTTCGAGCAACAGACCGATAACCACAGACCCCAGTGAATGTGCCACAGACAGACGCAGTCATGTGTCACGTGGTGTCATACAATGTTTATGCATTTAAGCGCCAGATTTAAACGTTAATAGACCTATCAGTTTTAAAAAATAATTGTTTAGGCCATATTATTTTACATAAATAAAATGTATTGAAATCACGTTCAATATAAACCTTAATTTAATAGTGACAATAAATTGACGTCACGCTGACGTTAAAGAAGTGACGTTAATCACCTCATTTTTTGGTAACATGACGTCGATGACCAAGAATTACCAAAAAATGTCGTCAGTCTGCTGCCTGCCACCACAAAACAAAAGATTCTTAACCCACTTCTGATATTAGCTAAAGGGTAAAAGAAATTCACTTTTCAAAAATAAACTTTATTCCTAATCACTAAATTGAACAAACGATAATGAATCGTGTCTGTCCACCCATCGAAACAGCAGAAATCTGTGTCAGCAAAAAACGCACTACACTCAAGAATACTACAGAAAGCGTCCAGCCAATCTTAATAATGAGAAATATGTGTAAAAATATTAGAATTAAACACTATAAACAATATTAACAGAGTAATCATTTGAAACCTATCTTTATTTGTAATGTTGGAGGGTGGGTTACCCTACAGCACTTAGGCCTCACTATGCCCATTGTGCATCCTCCTAAGAAGATAGACACCTCCTAGCTTGTGAGCCAGCTTACAGATCATTTGAAACCTAATTTTTTTTATAAATCACATTTAAATAAAAAATAGCAGAATTTATTTTTTGTAAAATAAAATTTTATGTTTAATTTGCATTTTTCTGATGAAAAAACTATTTGATATGCCCATAGAGGCTTCAAACAAAGCCTATGTTAAACGGCACCAGTAAGTTATCTATATATTTCATTTGTTTATCTGAGGTTTTGCCACACACCTCAACAGTAATAAAAGCATCAGCCTTTTTCATTTATTTTTTTTAATTGCTATTAATTTTTAAATTTTTGATTTACAAATTACAATAATTATATTAAAAAGAATTTATAAATATATGCCAATTAAAAAATATCGGTAAGAAAAACAAAAATACAAATCCCGTGGTGAGGAACTTATTATAATTAATTATAATAATTTTCTTAAAAAATATAAAATAAATCACCATGTTTTGTCATTACTTCAACAATGTTGGGAAGAGTAGAACGGTCGTTTAAAAAATATTATGGGACTAAATATTATTACATGGCCATGCGTTAGGGGAAAAAATACCAAATATTCTTTCTTATATGTGCAAGCTTAAGGGGTAGATGATCTAAATATTTTTATATGTGCATGGTTAAGAGATAGAGGGCCCAACAATTTTTACATGTGCAGTTTCAGGTAAAGTGACTATATTCTTATATGGATAGGCATAAAGGACAAAGGTCCAGATATTTTTACATGAACAGGCTTAAGGTGTAATGGGACTAAACATTTTTACATAAATTTGTTCAAACCATTTTTAAACCCTAATAAAAAAAGGGACAGAGAATGGTTACTGAAAACTAGGGATAGCAATGTGAAAAACTACTTGGTTTAGCCTAAGTAACGTCAATGCTTCACAAACCTGAAAATTCAAGCTCCTAATACTTTGATCTTTTGGTTTAATAAAATTGATTCTTTTATGCTAGGACTGCATCCGTGGTGTTTTAATCCAAGTAAAGGGTAGAACCATTAATTGTGTTGTCGATATTGTTATCAAAAATTGAAACAAAGGAAAATTCTAAAATATAATTCAGTCTAGAATTAAGATTTGTTTTTATTATTATATTTTTTAGGTTTAATATTGAAAACAAATTGTGTTTGAAGAACCTTTTCTTCATTATCATTATGTTCAAAATAGTTTTTTCCGGACCTGTATAAAAATAATGTTTAACTAAGTGGTAAATACTTACTATAAAAAAGCCAGTCAGCGATCGGACTAACTGATATGCCACATTTGTATATTTTTTGTTGATTGCCCAAACCGAGGACCATAGACGTAACGTAGCCGCCATATCCCCATCCCCAAATACCGATTCTTGTTTTGTCGAGATATTTATGTTTTTCTAGAAGATGTTCCAACACCGTTACCTGCGGAAGAACGAGCTTATTATTAAAGTCATCGCAATACATCAATGAACAGATTGTCAAAATGTAGTGCATTATTGTACAGGTTGTTCAGTTTTTATATTTTTACAATAATTCAATTATTTTTGAGTTAAACCCAGACAGCACACTATATCCCTGGCATATGCCAACAAAATATATTGCCAATATTCATGAAATATTCACAGAATATATTTCATATTCTACATTCTAGAAAAATGTTCCAGGCATAAGTATTTTTTGATATGCTCAGCATATTCATTTATCATATGTTATAGATATCTCTGTAGAATAATATATTATATTTAACTATTTTGTTTTATTATCTATAAGTACAAATGAAGATATAGTTAACAGGAACAGCCTTGTTTAGTTTATAAAGACTTAAACAAAAACGTGAACTTAGAACTACGGAATGTACCTTTAAAGCATTACCATTGGTATTTGTTTGCAACACAAGTTTGAGTAAAATAATGGGTATCAATAAAAGCATCTGTTAAAGTTGGAGATTTTTTTTTTCTTCCAATAGTTGGACGTTAGATTTTCTGTGCATAAGTTCGAGATTTTGTTAGATAGTAATGTATTATATGATCTATATTTGATGATTTGTTTGTTAGCTAAATAATTTCTTCTTAGTTTTAGAGGTGGTTCTTGTGCTTCTGCTAGAATTGCATGGCATGGTGACGATTTCATTAAACCTAAGCAAATTCTAATCGCTTTATACTGAACTCTGTCCAGTATCAACAGATTAGTATTTGAAGCAGTTCCGTATAGAGTACACCCATAGTCTAAGAGCGAGCGTATATAAGATCTGTAAAAAGTGAGTGATAAATTTGGGTCTGCACCCCATTTAGAACAGGTAAATGTTCGAAGTAAGTTCATACCTTTTTCGCACCTCTTTTTTATATATTTTATGTACTCTGACCAGAGTAACTTTTTATCTAAAACTATTCCAAGGTATCTAAACTGTTCCACAATTGGAAATGTCAAGTGACTCAACTTGTGTCCGCAAATGAAGCCGGTGTCTTGTAAAGCACAAAACCGCCGATTTCTTAGATGCAAGACTGAAACCCAAATCACTTAACCAACTTTTAATGCAATATACCACATACTTCAGATCAATTACGCAACGCTCGTAAGAACTATGGGAGACATAAAAGCAAATGTCATCAGCGTATTGAATGATTTTAATATTTTTGCCCAGAAAGCCATCAAGTCTGCAGTATATAAGTTAAAAAGTAATAGACTGAGTATTGACCATTGAGGCAGGTCATTGTTTACAGTTCTAGGACCATGTAATACATTATTGTGATCGCGGATATAAATTGTTCTATTTTTAAAAAGTTCTAAAATATTAGCACATACTTTTGGATTGATTCCCATTTTGTTCATTTTTGAAAATAAAATATCAATATCCACCACGTCATAGGCCCCCTTAAGGTCAATAAATAAACTAAGTAAATATTCATTTTTTGTGAAACTTAATTGAATATCAGATATTAGTTGTGCGTCGATTGTGCCTTGGCCTCGGCGAAAACCAAATTGAGAACTAGGTACCTACCACATCACCAACTAGCCATTCATAAAAGTGTATTTGTTGTGAAGTTCTCATCATCATCTATTCTATTGTATAGTCCAGGAGACACTGACGATTTTCGATATTTATTTTCCCAGTCAGCAAGCACGATTAGAGAATTGTAGGATTAGCAATTCTAAGCAAAATTCATATATATTTAGAGGGGGGATCGATGGGCTGAGGCCGAAAATGCGTCAAAACATACGATAACACGGCCCTTCTTTTCCATTGATAAAAATAGTTTTAGTAGTAAGAGATGTACTGAAGTTAAGTAAAAAAATAGTCTGATTAATCTGTATGGATAATATATTTGGCAAGTGCATAAAATACACTTTCAAACGAGTTATGTACACAATTATTTCTACGACCACAATTATTTAAAGAATGTTCCAGGTGTTTTGTATATTAAAGTGTACACATAGGACACATAAATAAAATCTTATATCACAATGTTTCACCTAACCAGTTGGTTTATTTATAGAAATTAAACATAATAATTGAAGATATTATAGAAGAAAATAGGGAAATAAATTACATTTCCTTTTACACTTTTATATAATAATTGTTTTATTTAGAATTCACGAATCACTTATTACTCTACATTAATTATAATTATTGTTAGTTTCGTTATGTCAAATCATTTACACTAGAGCTGTGAGGAAAATACAGTGAACTGTGGAATGCCAATATCGTTGGATGCGCGTGGTAGAAATGGTCCTATAATACTGCTAAAAACATAGCTAAATTTTCATGGAAACACTGTACTTTTGACATTTGTCCGACGCATATGCATTATTGATGTAATCTCATGATTTTACAGTAATAGTTTTTGCAATTTTAGTGTGATTTTTAGGTTATTATGGTTATTCATTTTATTTGGTTCTGATCTTTTGCGCTTTTAGAGTATTTGTCTTTTATATAGTTTTTAATTTAAATTTTAATATTGTGGTCTATTTATATTTGATTGCTGCTTTTCGACTACTGCTTTATTCTTTTTGTGTTAAAATAAGCTTTATAACCATTAAGTACATGCTTCTAGTTGATATCTACCTAATCGTTATCGGGTGCTAGCAACAATGGGAAAAAGTGTATGGTTTTTTTAGTGTAAAGTTAGACGCCTTTATTTTTCAGGTAAGTTATTTGTAGTTATTTTTTACTTAAAAGGATAGCAATACGTCCTGGTTCGGGGTGTGACTTTTGGGTTTTAGCTATCTGAGCCAAATTGTCGCCTAAGTGTCCTCTTTTAGGGCCCCCAGAACCGAAAACTATATAGGTATATAATATGTTTTTTTTTTTTAATATTTTTTAATATGTATGCAGCTTGGATGAGGGCTTTAGGAAGAGATCCTAAGACTGAACACTGACTGTTATAAATGCCGTTTTTAGAGCACATTTCATAGTAAGTGATTTCATTCTAGCAGCAATGAGGAAACGTTTAAAAAACATGCTGTACCAGCTATTACTTTAAGACCTCGTCTCTTTAAGTTATTATTACTTAATTCTAATGCATATATTAACATGGTTTTTAACTTATGTCCTTATGATTAAAAGATGTAGGTATTTTAGTTATGTTATAATAGAAATATATGATACTTTGTATTGACTGACCTACTGGCCACTGGTCATTCCACTTTTACTCCCTTTTTTTATAAATTATCAAATTATTTAAAAACAAATACATACCTAGCTATTTTCTGTAAATTACATTAAAATTTTAGTATTAATACTTTACTAATAAAACTTCAGTTAATTTATCTTATATATATACACAACGGAAGAGTTAATTGGATTTTCTCCTTGTTGAGTTTTAAAAATAGTAATTTAACATGATTTAAAAACAAATACATGAAATGGGCAAAATAGGCCTGCAAAGGCACTTTGTAAACAATCTCACTTGTATCGATGTGACGTAATGCGCGAATTCAATCTAGCTTACTTTTGTTAATAGATTGGCGTTCCATTTTAAATATACAGTTCACCGGGAATAGACAAATATTAGACAAATTATGCTTTCCTTTATTTTATCTGAATAGTCTTGATTTGTCCACCAGTTATTATAAATATTTAATAAGAATAATTTACCCGTAAGTGGTATATTATATAAAATTTTGTACGTAAGGCTGTCAATGCATGGTGCTGTACTTCTAGACATTTAAGAGCTAATTCTAATTCATTAATAGAAAAAGGATTACCCAAATAATTAGATTTTGAATGGAAATTAATTTTTGGGCTAGTAGAGCATGGAAAAGGCGGGGTAAGTACAAAGGGAGGTGTAATTTTATTTAACATTTCATTGATAATGTTTTGAGGAATGTTTGTTTTTTTGGGATGAAAGTGTTTGTTATTTATACATTTAACTTTACTCCAAATTTCAGTAAGAGGGGTGCTTTTGTTTAATTTTGCCAAATATTGTATCCAACTACTTTTTTGTTTTTGTTTAAAAGTTCTTGTCGTGTGAGCTGCTATATTTTTATATACTAAGTAATTTTCTAAATTTGCTTGAGATTTATAGTTTTTTTAAAGCGTCTTTACGTTTAGCTACTAAAATATTACAATCGTAATCCCACCAATAAGGGTTAAAGTTTTTTGATAAAAATGGTTTTTTAAGGGGCATTGAGTTATTCGCCGATTCCGAAATAATATCAAAGAAAAGAGATATTTTGTCATTGTTGGATACAGTACTTGTATTTAATAAATGAAATCGAGTTTCAATTTGTGACTGATATATTTTCCAGTCGGCCTTTGTATCATTCCATTTGGATGAGGGGCTTAGATAAAAGAGACCAGAGATATAACATACACTCATTGCGTTCGGTCTGCCAAGTTCCTTTAACTCCTTTAACACTTTTAACTCCAAACGAACCTTTTAGCGTTCGGTTTAGTCCGATTAGTGACAGTTTAACACGCTTAAATGTCATTTAAAAGCACCCTAAAATTTGTCCCGCTCCAGCTCCTGACTATCCGAACTCGCCTACTGATGTTTAACCTGCGCAAATGTTGCCAATTTCTAAAGAAAGGTTAACGGAGTGGGGGAACTGGGCCCAGGGACCCGAACTATGTGACAGGGACCGGACTTTGTTTATTAGCATCATAATGAACTATTAGATTTGTTTAAAATATACGTTTAATGGAATTTTGTATTATGAAATAAATTTAACGTGATTTTTTAATATCAAACAGATGCCATGACATTTTATGTAAAGAGAAGACCTTTTATAGAATATTTCGTTTGCTATTATTTACTACGGACTTTTCTACAGTAAAATGTTGAAATAGAATATTGTTAATCGAGTAAGAAATGGTACTCATTGTCTAAGAGTATTATAAAAAAAGCATGTGCGCAGGCGAATACTGCAAGTCAAACCATGTGAGTTGAACATTATATTTTTTCTACGACTATCACATAATATTAAAAATTAGTTAAAATGAGAAATTGCTGTTTTGTATTAGCTTCAGCTTCTTTCTTTAGGAATATTAATTAATATAGAGGATAAGTCACATAAAACTCTAGAAATGCATATGTCTGAAACCAGATAACATTTTAAAATTTAAACCTATTAAAAGTCATTTGGTCGTTAGAAGTGGGTGATTATCGAAATAAATTATTGATCATTATTAATAATCGATTATTTTCAATCAATCGATTATTTTCAACAATCTATTTTTATTAGTATTTCCTTTAAAATCGGCTACTTGATTATCTTTAAAAAATCAAAAATAATAGATTAATTAAAAAGCCAATTACTCCATAAATCAGTGTTTACAAAAAATAATAAACGGATTATCGTTTATTTTAAATATTCGCTTATTTTTAAATAATCTATTTTATTTTTCGTATTTCCATTGAAACAGATTATTCGATAATCTTTGAAAAATCTAAAATAATCGATTAATCAAAAATAATCGATTATTTAAAAAGTCGAATAATCGATAAATCGTTTTTCAAAAGAAAAAGAATTATTTCCTTTAAAATCAATTATTCGATCATTTTTGAAACATCGAAAATAATCGATTAAGGGAAAATAACCTATTAATTAAGAAGCCGATTCTACGATAAATCGATTTTCCAAGAAAAAAAAAAATAACTGAATTATTGATTATTTACAACTAATCCTTTTCTTTTTTCATATTCCTTTTAAAATTAATTATTTAATTTTCTTTGAAAAATCGAAAATATTCGATTAATAAAAAGCCGATTTACCAATAAATCGATAATTCTAAAAAATAAACCGATATGTCGATTATATAATATAACCGATTATATTCGATCAATCGAATATTTTTATATAATCTATTTTTGTATTTTAAAACAAATTATTCGAAAAATTAAAAATAATCGATTAATCGAAAATAATCGATTAATTTAAAAAGTCGATTAAACAATAAATCAATTTTTATCTATTTATCTACTCTTTTTGTAATTCCTTTATAATCGAGTATTCCATTACCTAAAAAACGAAAACAATTTATTGAAAATGTTCGATTAATCAAAAATAATCGATTAAAAATAATCGATTAATTATAACGGATAAATCGATTTCCATGAAAATGATAAATCGATTATTTTTGTAACCCCTATCGGTTGCATGCTTTTATCAGAGCATTTAGCTCCAAAATTTAGAGATTCGGATTTATTGATCCTGTTATCTTTGAAACCGCATTCGATTGTATAATAAATATTGTTCGAATTAAAATTTTTTTAGTAAACGAAGATTTTTTCGAGTTGTTTAGGCGATTATAATGTAACATTTTACTAATAATATGACTAATTTCCGTAAGTTTAGTATTTTTTTGCTTATACTAGATCATATTGCGCGTTTTATTTTGTTTTAAGACTTAAGATTCAAATGTCACTTCCGATTTAACCGCAAATTAAATGAACTTTGAAATTTTAAGTAGGTGAATCTGTATTTCATCTAATATTCTTGTAAAAATACTTAATAAAGGGCTAAAAACCACCTTTAGTAAATATTCTTATAAATCTACTTTTTAAAAACAAAATTTCATTAGTAACAATGCCTATTTACTTCTTATTTAGATTAAATGTTTAAAATTTTACTCTTTTGTAAATTAATGCATTATGAAATCTATTTTCTGAAATATTATGTATTTGATGCTTAACATTTATTGAAACCCCTTAATGCGGATCTGAAGTATTCAGCTCAAAGAATCATGGCGACTTTATGTCAAAACGTCAACAAATATTTACCGCTAAAAACGAATATATTTCTTATTTTTCGTAACATTGACACTTATATTATTTGTATATACAATTTTTCATCATACATCGTGGCATTTTCAACTCGAAATTGAATAACTAAAACACTTTAAATTGCTAATAACACCAACAAATAATTCAAAAACGGCGGTCTAAAAATGATTTACTTACGCGGAGACAAGCATAGAATAGAAATTTCGGAGCAATTCGGGTGGCGTCGTGAACACAATGATTTTTAGATGAGGGGTTAATAAATCGATTAGGTGCTAAGTGTGTTTGTAATTCTATTAAAATAGGAAAGTGGTCGGAACCCATTGTGTCTTTCAAAACTTCCCACGTAACTTTATTAGCGATAATGTAACGGTTGTAACCGTTTTCGTTATTTTGAAACTACCATCTCTACACAAACGTCATTTGTCGTTTATGCCTTGTGTCAAAACTCGGGTTGTCATTTCGATTTACCTCTGTCATCGAGTAATTTGAATTATTGAATTTTAATTATCTTTTATCTAGTACATCCGATGTACTAATTGTCTATTCTGTAATATGATCTTATTATTTTATCTATTTTTATAGTGTTTTAAGCTCTATGATTTTGGGGAGTGAATCAGGTTATTAAACAACTCGTATCACTTTGAAAAAGAATGTTGGACGTCACTATATTTAAACTTTCTAAACTTGACAAGCGATTAATGATGAAAATATAGAAAATCACTAACCTTTATGATATTATAATTAAATAAGGTAACGACAAATTCTAATTCACAGAGACTTAATTATTCAAATTTAAATGGTTTATTAAAACCTATCTGTGGTATAATAGGTAGCAGGTACAGGGGATTCGTATGATAAGCTTGGATATCACCAACTGATAATTCTTCTTAGGTAAAGTTAAATCTCGTACACTTCTTTGGATGGCTCGAACTAAACCTCTTGAAATACTTGAAACAACCTCTGTAGCTGGAACCAAACTTCTAAGTTTCAATATTTCTACACATGCAGCTGGAACGTTCTTCCTAACAATCTTCTTCGATAAACTTCTATAAAACCATCGATATAACTTCTACTGAACTTCTACTGAAACCATCTATATACAACTTCTATAGGACCATCTATATACAGCCAGGCTACAAAGAAAAAGGTAAAAATATAAAGAACGGAGTCAGGAAGAGTATATAGGAAACAGATAATGCTTTTTACTATCAATGCACAATTTAATACTATTATTTGAATAGCTTCACAGAGACCAAATTTAATAGGAAAAGAAAAAGTTTTATTTAACACATTTAAAAATAGTAAAGCATAGTATCTCTTTCCTAACAAAATAATAGATACATTTATATAAAATATTTTATCATGTGCCATTCAATGTTGAGGTTATGTTTTAGATTTGACATTTTAATTAGAATTTCTTGTACAAAATATATATTTTCAACAAAATATCGGTAGGAAACTTACCTTTATAAAATCAGACGGTCATTGAAAATATTAAAGACAATTAGTACATCGGATGTACTAGATAAAAGATAATTAAAATTCAATAATTCAACTTACTCGATGACAGAGGTAAATCGAAATGACAACCCGAGTTTTGACACAAGGCATAAACGACAAATGACGTTTGTGTAGAGATGGTGGTTTCAAAATAACGAAAACGGTTATAACCGTTCCAAAGGTGATGTAATAGATATATCAACTGCAGAATTTAATTGGTTTGAGGGTGTTATTCTTGTGGGATTGCCGTCATTTAATACTACCATATCAAGATCATCTCTAACATCAGCCAAAATTTTACCCTATTGAGTGTCAGGGAGCGGGCTCCACAGACTAAAATGAGCATTGAAATCGCCACAAAAAATACTAGACTTGGTAAATTGGTTAAAAAGATTCTTCCAGTCTTCGCTAGAAGCATAAGTGTCAGGTGATTTATATATCGATACAAGGGTAATGCCTGCATCATCTAATTTAATGGCACATGTTTCGATATCTGAATTTAGTGGTGTATTATTAATACTTATTATTTTATAATTTAAGCCTGTGGCTATAAAAATTCCTACTCGGCCATATCCATCATCTCTTGGTTTTTTACAAAATTAAAACCTTTTAAAGAGAAATTACTTTGTGGTGTTAACCATATTTCGGATAAAATAAGTATATCTATTTTATTGCTACTAAAATAATTTTGTAAGTTTCTTTTCCTAGCTGAAAGGGATCGCACATTCCATTGAATAATTTTAATATAATTCTTCATCACTGATTGATATACATTCCATACCTACATCTTCTTTAGAAGTTAAAATTGTAACAAGTTGTTCTTTTGTATTATTTTCATCAATTGTATTTGGTTCTTTTAAAATTTTAAAAATAAATGAAGAAATTTGAGAGATTATTTGATTTTGATGTACTATAATATCCTTAGCACAAGGGGAATATGAGAGGGGTGGGCGACGTTTTAGGGTTTGAGACGCCGGAGGCAGTATTGAAGGCCTGCTAGACGTTAACGGGGAAGTAGGTGGAGTAATATGTTTTCTTTTCCTAATTTGTGACTCATTTTTTTTTTGATAAATAGGACTAGCTTTGGGTTTTTAAAGTAAAAATGAGCTTTGAGAATTACTTTGAGAGGGTGTAGTAAGTTCAGGAAAATTTTATAAATTTTTTAGTACATCGAACCTATTATTAGTAGACATTTTGGCGTATAATGGATTTTCTACAACAAATCCTGCTTCTTTAAAGGAAATATTTTCAAAGGCCATAGTATTCTTAATATTTTGTTGTTTAATATAAATGGAACATTCATTATCTTTAGATACTGACGTATGTTCAGTACTATTACAGTGAATACAAAATTTTTCGCATTCTTCATCATTATTATGTTCGTTTCCATACGTTTTACATCGCGGTTTACCTCTGCACTGAACAGAGGTGTGGCCATAGCGCAAACACTTGAAGCATTGTATTACTAGATGAACATAAGGGTCGACCGTAAATTAATTTTAAGTGTATCCGGAATTTTATTGCCCAGAAATGTGACAATTACCATTTGTCTATCGACAAAGGATACTTGCTTAGTTTCGGGATCCGTAGCTCTTCTTTTCATACGTTTGACTTCAACTACCGGTATTTCAGAAATAATTTCTTTTTTCAAAAACTCTTCACTGAAAAAAGTATCAACCATCCGGTTGATACCCTTTTTCTGTGTGTAAAACTTTGGAATAAAGGCAACTAAATTGTTTTTTTTTATAATCTCATGGTCAACTAATGAGTTAGCAATATCAAATGATTTAAATTCCACCTTTGCGCGTTTTAAGCCTATAGATTTAATATTTAATATTATAATTCTTAAAAGAGGGACATTCTTGCAAAAAATACCCCACTTTCATAGGAAAAAGTCTTCCCAAATTCTTATCAATGTGTTCCATATAAACCAAATAAGGGCCTGAATCCGTAGATCTGTATCTATTGGTTAAATCATAAATATTTTGCGTTTGTGATATTTTTTCTTCTTCTACGAGAGTGGTAGTAGCACTTGTGGGCGACCCCGAAGGGGCGCCCTCTTCACTAATCATAATAACAGAATAAATTTACCGAAATGTTGTTCTGTTCAGAATGAAATTTAATTTATTACTTATACCTATCACTTATCAAGGAGAACCAAAAACAAAAAGTTCGCACTTTTATTTATCGCACTAGCCGCAAAAACGATCCGTACCGTACCAGATATAGAACAAATTATAAAATGTATCAGTGTGGTGCTTAAAATTATAAATTATTCTTTTCATCAGAAAAGAATCTGAGTTTATTTCAACTTCTCCTTTTTTTATAAAGGATAATATTAATTCAAAAACATCTAATGCTAATGAATTACATATCTTCGGCGACACAAGAAAAACTCATAACTCCGTTTTGCGAAATTTTCCAGTAGAAGCTATTTTGATAATGAAATTACTATTATTAACCTACAGATGGAAACAATAATCCAAAACTACGTTTAAATAAAAAAAAAATATCCTAGAGTTTGATTATTTTATAAATGTTTTAAGTTTTACTCATAGAAATTTTAATTTAACTGAAAATAAAGGAGTTACGAGTATTACGAATTATAATATAGGTTTTTTAAGGCGGAGTTACAAGCATTTCATAAAACTAATATCAGATTTATTTAAGAAACCGAAGTAGTAGTTTTTTTAAAAAAACGTTTATTTATTTATTAATTTGTTAACATTATTCATAATAACAAAAAAAAATCTTTTAAGGAAACTAAAAAACTTATAGGTGTTAATGCGAACCTTTTATAATAATAATTAACCATAAAAAAAAATAATTTTAAGGAAACTTAAAAAACAGTTAACGAAAATCTTTTGGTAAATAACTAAGCATTACATTTTAAATAATATGAGGTATATCATCATAAAATGCGTGGTAATCTTTTTCAAGGGTATTTTTTAATGCCTGTAAATGATTAAACTTTTCATTCTTGATAGGAATTCTTTGTTTGTAAAGTACAGGCAGTTCTGTAAGAGGTATGGCTGTTACTTTATTCAGTCGAATTGGTAGGTCTTTCCATTCGTCTCCAAATCTAAGCTTGTATTGAATAGTTCCCGTAGGATTATATTTTAGTGCCCTGATATCTGTTACTGTAGGATCACCAAATTTTTTTCCCGGGCGAATTGATGTTAAATACTTTAAACTACTAAATTTTTTAAAGAAGTTGTTGGAGAGATAATTCACTTTATAAGGTTTTGACAGTCGTCGAGCTGATTTACATATATTTGCGTAAGTAGTAAGAGCAGCACTATACTCCACTTTACCTGATTTTTCCCCAGATCTGGGGAAAAAATTGAACCGGCAACGCTGTAATGCCACTGACTAAGCATATGGTAAAGCGTAAAATTCCCCAGCACTAGGCCAAATTTTTCCCCAGATTTCCTTAAAATCCAAGATGGCCGCTATATGAAAAAAAATTAATGAATACATTAAAAGGTGTACTTAACGTTTGTCAATCATTAATTGCCTTGCCCATAATTAATGACCTGTCAATCATTAATTATATAATTATTTAATTTAAGTCGCTAAATGATGGTAAATATAACGCGGCTTCGAACAAAGCGGCTAGTATTGTAAATATCACACCGCGGTTAAAAAAAGGTATCCAGTTCGAGGTAAAAGGGAGTTCGGCTCTTTAGGGGGTCATAACTAATAGTAAGGTGACATGTTACATTTGAATTAATTGCTTGAATAGATATACGTGTTCGTAAGACAGGCCATGTGTTTTAAATATGAAATGAGATCACTGCAGTTAATGCAATAAATATTTGTCAATTTGGATTTTATGAATATATTTATGAATACTAATGTTAAACCCTGGTGAGAATTAAACTGAAGTACATTAAATTATAAGTATATGGGGTATGGTACGACTACAAACATTCAAAAAAAAAAAAAATTCAAAATACATTGACACATGATCTGGTTAGACAAGAATGTATGTATTTAGTTACTTATACGACAACTTAATTATCGACTTTTGTCAAATGGGCCATTGACCCTATATTGGGGTTACTGTTTTAGTTATTGAGTTTATTTTTCGTTAACTGGTAACATCAATCTAAAGTGAGTTCTGTCTACGCACTCTTTTCACTATATTCACTCCTAAAGTACCTAAGGCGTTCGGGTACGGAAGGAGTTAAAATAAAAGTTCCTCTTTGACCGTTCGGAGATCGTGGAGTGGAGTGTGGATCAGGCATGCGCATAAGGTGATTTAAATCGATAATAAGATAATTGTGACTAATTCTTAAGTAAAAATGCTTTTTATTTGATTCCCGTACATACCATTAATATGGAAGAAACTTATACGGTTGTTACTGATAAGTACGATTAGGTTTTAAGTATTAGTATGTCACATTGACAACTGACATTGAACTCTGAGAGTAAAAGGAGTAAAACCATATACGCACTCCGTTTACGCCTACTTACTCCACTTCACTCTGGAGTGCGCAGCCCGAACTCACCTCTAGTCACTAGCGTAATATTGAAGAATGCCGGACAGTTGCGAGATTAGTGTGCATCCACATTCTCGTAACAGTTAAGTCGTTGTCTTTCCGGTCACGCTGTGGATGCGTGACCACTGGAGGGCGTTCCACCAAGGGACGCAACACCATGGAACTTAGCCGATTAGCGTGAAATAAATGACGATAAATGAGGGGTGAATCGGGGAAATGGAAAGTAGTGGGACCTTAAATGGTGTTACAAGAAGCCACTTTCTGCAGTGCCGACACACTACAGAATGAATAAAGTACAGTGGTGCCTCTTGACCAAAATATTGGGGTTCACAATGACAGAATATAGATAGCAGTACACATTTAGGTAACCAAATTTCAGTGTATAGTTGTGGTAAATCTATATAATACATAATTGCTATTAGTAGATTAAATGGGTCGTAGAATATGCTTATAAATTTTAATGCTAAAAATTATGTTGTAAATAAAACCGAATTACATTAATTTATAGGTATACAGGGTATGGTACGATTATAAATAATTCAAAGTGAATAGTAACATACTACTTTTCTGTTTCATTAGTTAGACAAGTGTTATCGCATAAATACTAGCTAAATACTAGTTGAATTCTACTTAAATACTACTTGAATACTATTTGAATACTACTTATACTATCTGAACACTACTTGAATACGATTTGATGCCTATTTAAAGATCTGTTTAACCAGTTTAAAAACAACCTAACACAGATTAAAGACCTACTAGAAATAGACCTATCTAGAAATACATAAAATGTTATTTTTAGATTATAAAAACGTGTTATTTATGTAAATATAGTTAATTTAAAATATCGCACCCCTTTTTCAATAGTGCCATTCCCTAAAAAAATTAAATTGACTTTTTTTTGCCCAGTATACATTATGAACATGCCTACAATATATAAAAGTGCCACATCAATAGTTCTAATAAATCCCGCACGAGGCACCATCAACAGTACTGCCATATCACATAACATTTTTTTATTTTAGGCTTATCTGTGTACATTTCACATTACATTACATGTATCATTGTTCAGTAGAGACATCTTTAATCAATAGGTATACCGAATTTGGTAAGCACAAGTACTGAAAATGCTGCTCAAAAAATATTACATCCACAATCGTTTTTGTTTCGCTTCTCCTGTAAAATTAACATTTATAAGGTTATGACACTATTGAATCAGGGGTGCGATATGTGTATTGTGTAATAAATATATGGGCTAATATAAAGAGTTAAATGAGTCTATGAATGTTAACACCTAAAAACTCTAATGGAGGAATAAAATTAAATTTTTCTAAAAAAAAAACAGAAATTTTTTAAAAACAACACATACATTAACCTAAATAGTTATGTTATTGGTATAATATTACATAATATAATATATATTTTTTTCTTTAAGAATTTTCAGGGAAATAATGTCTTGGGTATACGATCTTTTTAATTTTGTAATGGTAATTTCTATATATCTACTTCATTATATAATCTATCTACCTCACACAATAAGTAAAAGATTTTAATAAATAATAATAATAATAATAATAATACTCTTCCTAAAGGAATCTGTATTTTAATTTTATTTCATTTAGACAAAAAAAAAGCATCCTCAAAAATAATTTAAATAACTAGTGGATTCAAGAAAACACCAAAAACATGCAAAAAAAATGCAATATCTTTAAGGTGGGATTAGGCTTTTCATATAATATAGTCAAATACTTGACTACGACTGGTCATTGCCCAAATATGGAAGCATCTTCATAATATGGGGCTCTCAGAATACACACTCTGCAAGGAGTGCGAACAAGAAGATAAGACCATCGAGCATGTCTTCCTACGATTTATTAAAAGATTTGTATTCAGCGAGTATCGGCTAACACCGACCGATATAAAAGAAGCAGCTCTTGGCGGCGTTGTCACCTACATTAAATCTGTAGGCTGGCTCACGAGCTTGGTGCTTATCATCTTAGAAGGATGCACAATGGGCCCTAGTGAGGTTTAAGTGTCGTGAGGTAACTCACCCTCCATACGATACAGATGCCTTTCATATATAAAAGACACCTAAAAAATCAAATAACTAACGTAAAATGAGTAAAGCTCAAAAAAGGCTAAAAATAATTCACATCAATACAAAATACATACAAAATAGGAAAATATCACCAAAAATTTAAATTTAAAACAAAAAAAATAAGTAAAACGCAGACACATTGGCATACAATGTGTTGAACTAAACTACCTATTACGTTTGTCTTTAGTGAAGATCTACGTATAATACGCAAACCGCGAAGTCAGGTAAAAAGAGGGCTGGGGTCGTCTAGGTATCTAGTTGGGTTATGATTAGTAGAAATATGTATTTTGTATGGTCGCCATCTATAACGAAGTTTAGGCAGTCGTGCTTTTGTCCTTCTAAAGTAGAGTGATGAGATTTTGTAGAACCCTGCTTTCAATAGTTTTCGGGATAATATTGTAGGTAGAAAACTACAATATTTTGAGAACAAAATAAGTAAATATTTGATGAAATAGTTAGCTGTATATTATAATTACTAAAATATCGAATCCATAGTAAATTAGTAGTCATTTTTATACATATGAAAGGCCTTCTTTTAAATTGGGCACACAAAAATATCTAGAATCCATTCCTTTATAACATAACAGATAACAAATAAATATTTAAAAAAATCTTTAGATGTATATTATAATTACTAAAATATTGAAAGCATTTTAAATTAGTAGTCACATATATTACTTGAAGGTGAAGGAAAATACAAATTGGCTTGTTATACCTATTATATTGGAAAATACAGATGAACTATGAACAATGTTTCATTAATATTAGCGTTTCAATACAATTAATCCAATTTAATTTTAACAAAAACATACAAATAATCCCAAGTTGGCCATAAATAAAGGGTTATAGAGGTAGATATTCTAATAAAAATCAATAGACCGAGAGATCGATTAACCTTTGTCTCGTGATTTGCTTTACCAAAAATCGAAGCCGCTATTGCGATAGCTACCTACTTAACCGCGAAATCATATTTCCGGCGTAGGTCTTTTTTGTATTTAGGTAAAAATAGTATTAAGTCCAAAAATTAACTATTGTACATATAGTTATGATTCCATTTTAAACGTCGTCAAGCGCAAACCCGACGAGATAAGTATCATACCTCTGTAATTTTTTGTATCACGGTATTTAGACACATGTTATATGGGGGATGTTATTTCATATTGGATATAACAAAGAATAATCAGCAGTGTTGCCATTTAGGGCGACAAGTCGCCAAAATGATGATTTTTTTGTCTCTATGAGAGTGTGACGGCGATTTTCAATAAAACGCCTATTTTTGGCGACTTTTTAGAGTGGAAAAAATTTTTGTATTCATAGAAGCATATCAATATTTTCATACACGTCTTATACAGTAGATAGGAAAAAATAACAATAATTATTATTTTTGTTGTTATTAGGTACCCCTCATGGAAACGCGGACGTAGAAAGAGTATTTTCAAATAAGTAAGATGTAAAAACAAAAGCAAAAATAACAAAATGAGCATTGAATTATTGAGGTCCATATTGGAGGTTAATTTATACTTAAAAAAAATAAATAAAGATTGTTGTTTAAGTCATGAAATCAGGGAGAAAAAATTCACAAAAATGAATAATATTTATAAAGATGCATCAAAAACCAGGAAAAATTATATCAAGTTAAGATTCAGATAGTGAATAATATTAAAACAATTTTTTTGTTAAATATTTATTTTTTGCGTATTTTGCTTTGTTCCTAAAAACACATTTTTTTTCTTTATAATATTGACAGTTTCTCGACCCGAATATCCCAAAAAAGCTGTAGGGGCAAAGTAGTGACTTTTCATACTGATCGATAGCGACTTTTTACTTTGTTACTCTAGCAACACTGTTAGTAAGTCAATCGCCTTCCATTGTCACCGGTGGTTTGACGTTAAACGGTACTATTATATGAATACCAAAAGCTAAGTGTTGTCAGCCGAAACATAGGTATGTAGGATCCGATTACAATTAGAAAAATGCAGGTACGTCATCATTTGGCAAAGTAGTTAATTGGTTATCGCCGCCTACTAGGGATTTAGTGGAGTATAAATTTTATAGGAAATATTGTTTTATACCTAATAACTTAGTCACTTTTTATTTATTGATTGATATTTTATAGATAATATGTATTCGAAATTCAAAGTAATGGTTATGACGTAGTGGTTTTCTTCTAATTATAATCGGACCCTACCTATTTAACGCTTTACTTAACTTATTAACAAAGTAGGTACTCATTTTTAAATAAAAAGAAATGGGTGTGTTCGATTACTTTATAACATTTTATCACCAATTTGACACATAATGTTGGTAGGTGTATGCTATACCTGCCGTTGATTAGGTACTCGGAATTACTAAGTAGGTACACTAAGTTGCGTAACAAAAATTGTACAGATTTATTCCACATTTTTAATAAAATATACACCTTTTAATATCGATATCTTTTTGTCAGACTATTATAAGGGTGATTTGAACAAATGAGGCTTACGTTACTCTGGTAAAAGGTATCGATATATTAAGATATTTTACTTACTACCTACAATATAAAAAACAATTACTCATACTCATTACAATCCAATATAATGTACCTCTGCATCTTTAACAAAACAACAATACTTTTAATTGTTTAAATTAATACATCATTTTTTAATTCGTTATATTCTATGATCAAAAATATGTGAAATTCAAATTTATTTCCCTAAAACAATAAATTTGAGGATAAATACAATATTTATTATTAAATATGCGCCTCAAAAGGTATGTGGGAATGCGAGGAAATTAAAATCGCAGACGTGAAAGTTGTAAAAATTGTTAAAATTGGTTGATTGGGACGGTATCGAATGGTGTGCTTGGCGTACTATTTCTTAGCAATCTCTCTTTACAAATTAAAGGATGTTTTGGATTGCATTAACATATTAGAATTAATTGTTCTTTAATAAGTAATCTAAGTACCTACCTCTCCGATACTAAATATTATATGGATTATAGTACATACCTATTAGAATTGTTTTTCATACTTAACGTCTACACTTCTCGAGGCATACCATCTAACTGATACTGAGGATCTTCTTGCAGTTCTTACCACCACTATATTGAATAAATTTGAGCATAATGTAATGAGCAGAGAAACCTTAGAAGAAGTGGGGGTTTTTGAGGATTATTGTAACGCACCCGTTTTCAAACAAAGTCAGTTTTGTTTTAGATAGCGGTAGCACACCCAGCATGACTTTTCTGCCCAAAATTTTGATGTACGAGGTGGCCTTTGCGCTATTTTCGCAAGGGCCACGTCGCGTCTTTCATGTTTGTATGACAGGCACATTTCTAATCACAGCAACGCCATTCAAATAACGATGACGCTACATTGTATTTTAAATGGGGAATCTCAACTGTGACCTCCGCCAAAAAATACTACAAATATCGGTTCGAGAAAAATGGGAACATAAAAATTTGTCGGCGGAAGGTACACAAACTATGCGATTTCATTAATAACATATTTATTTTTTAATTAATATAAGTATATAATACTTATAACTACATAAAAAATAAGAAAAAAGTGTTATCCTCATTGAAACATAGAGAAAAAAATGCAATATCTTTGACGGAGGAATAAGCCATTCATATATAGTTCAAATACTCGACTACAACTAGACAGAATTTGTGCCCGAGTGATCACAGGCATTCTGATTGGCCATTGCCAAGTACAGAAACATCTCCATATCATGGAGTTGTCAGAATCCGCATTCTGCAGGGGGTGCGAATAAGAAGATGAGACCATCGTACGTATCCTCTACTATTGCCCAACACTCTTATTTGTTAGAATATTTGAGTTCAGCGAGTATCGGCTAACACATATCGATATAAGAGAAGCAATTCTTGGCGAGGTTGTCAAATACATTAATTCATTTTGTGAGACGAGAACGTTTCTATTCACGGTGATGCCATTCAAATAATATTGACGTTACAGCATATTTTAAATAGGGAATCTCAACTGCGGCCTCTGCCAAACAAACATACTACAAATTTCGGTTAAAAAAAATGAAAATATAAAAATTTGCTGGTGGAAGGTACACAAACTATGTGTTTTCGTTAATAACATATTTATGTCTTACTTAATATGAGCATATAATACTATGGCTACACAAAAAGATATGAAAAAAGTTTGTTTTCTTATTAGAACATACAGAAAAATGCAGTATCTTTGACGCAGAAATATTCCTTTCATACATAGTCAAATACTTGACTACGTCTGGGTCATTGCCAAGTATGGAAGCATCTTCATGTAATGGGACTATCAGAATACGTACTCTGCAAGAAATGAGAACAAGAAGATGAGACCATCAAGCATATCTCCCCTCCCCAATGCACCATTTATTAAAAGATTTGCATTCAGCGAATATCGGCTAATACCAACTGATATAAAAGAAGCACCTCTTGGCGGCGTTGTCACCTACATTAAATTCTTAGGCTGGCTCAAGAGCTTGGTGCATATCAGCTTAGAAGGATGCACAATGGGCCCTAGTGAGGTTTAAGAGTCGTGAGGTAACCCACCTTCCATACGTTACAGGTGCCTTTCATATATAAAAGACACACCAAGAAAAGTCAAATAACTGACATAAAATGAGTAAAGCTCAAAAACGGCTAAATATAATTCACTTTAGTACAAAATACATATAAAAATGGCAAATAACATCAGAATTATTACAATATCTTTCTTGTGTGAAAGACACCAAAATTTTAAATTTAAAACAAAACAAAAATAAGTAAAACGCAGACACATTGGCACACAATGTGTTGAACTAAACTACAAATTGTGTTTGTCTTCAGTAGAGATCTACGTATAATACGCAAACCTCGAAGTCAGGTAAAAAAAAGGACTGAGTCATCTAGGGATCTAGTTGGGCTATGATTAGTAGAAATATTTGTTTTTTATGGACACCACCTATAACGAACTTCAGTGACTCGATTAGACATCTCTTTTAGGCAGGATGGTAATATTTGGTAGAATCCTGCTTTTTAATGGGATTTGTGCGTAGAAACCTGTAATAAATTACCTATTTACAGAATCAAGCTAAGAATTCAGAATAGGTACTACCTATAAAAGTTTATAGAGGTAGGTACACATACTTTTAGAAAAATCAATAATTTTATGGCGACAAGAGATTGACATTATACACCGTTATCTCGTGATTCGCTTTACCAAAAATCGAAACCGTTATTGTAATATCTACCCTAACATTGAAATTATATTTCTGGCGTTTGTTTTTTTTTTGTATTTTGATAAAAATAGTATTAAGTCCAAAAAATTTACTATTGTACATAATATATAGATACGATTCCATTTCACACCACACGTTATGCGCGAACTCGAAGAGAGTTCGGCGGTTAAGTGTCATACCTCTGTTATTTTTTGTACCGTGGTATTTAGATACACATTACGTAAGGAATACTATTTGATGTTGAATGTAACAAGTCAGTTAAGTAAGTTGTCTCCAGCAGTTAGATGTTTAGAGGTGCTACCATATAAATACAAAAAGCTATGTCTTGTCTGCCGAACTATAGGTATGTATCTATTTAACGCCGCCACCTAGTAAACGGTCTTAACTGATTAACAGAGTACGCATGTTTAAATAAAAGAAGACTGTTTTGATTTACTTAATAACATTTATCCGCAATTTGATACATATTGTTCGTAGGTGTATGCAATGCTTTTACCTGCTGCTTGTAGCTTGTAACAGAGGGTGGGAGGGAGTGGCAAGTTGTGCTGTCCCGGCGGCGAGAGCGGTCATGTGACCTCTGTTAATTTCCAAGTAAATTTGCATATCGATGGATTTTGCTTTTTATTGATCTCGACGTCTGGAAGCATAGATTAGATTCTGCTTCCAGACGTCGAGATCAAAAAAAAGAAAAATCCATCGATATGCAAATTTACTTGGAAATTAACAGAGGTCACATGACCGCTCT
The DNA here is from genome assembly GCA_927349885.1 of Psylliodes chrysocephalus. Classification (NCBI taxonomy): domain Eukaryota; kingdom Metazoa; phylum Arthropoda; class Insecta; order Coleoptera; family Chrysomelidae; genus Psylliodes; species Psylliodes chrysocephalus. Next base: position 19,142,951 of record OV651830.1, read on the forward strand.
CGCCGCCGGGACAGCACAACTTGCCACTCCCTCCCACCCTCTGTTACAAGCTACAAGCAGCAGGTAAAAGCATTGCATACACCTACGAACAATATGTATCAAATTGCGGATAAATGTTATTAAGTAAATCAAAACAGTCTTCTTTTATTTAAACATGCGTACTCTGTTAATCAGTTAAGACCGTTTACTAGGTGGCGGCGTTAAATAGATACATACCTATAGTTCGGCAGACAAGACATAGCTTTTTGTATTTATATGGTAGCACCTCTAAACATCTAACTGCTGGAGACAACTTACTTAACTGACTTGTTACATTCAACATCAAATAGTATTCCTTACGTAATGTGTATCTAAATACCACGGTACAAAAAATAACAGAGGTATGACACTTAACCGCCGAACTCTCTTCGAGTTCGCGCATAACGTGTGGTGTGAAATGGAATCGTATCTATATATTATGTACAATAGTAAATTTTTTGGACTTAATACTATTTTTATCAAAATACAAAAAAAAAACAAACGCCAGAAATATAATTTCAATGTTAGGGTAGATATTACAATAACGGTTTCGATTTTTGGTAAAGCGAATCACGAGATAACGGTGTATAATGTCAATCTCTTGTCGCCATAAAATTATTGATTTTTCTAAAAGTATGTGTACCTACCTCTATAAACTTTTATAGGTAGTACCTATTCTGAATTCTTAGCTTGATTCTGTAAATAGGTAATTTATTACAGGTTTCTACGCACAAATCCCATTAAAAAGCAGGATTCTACCAAATATTACCATCCTGCCTAAAAGAGATGTCTAATCGAGTCACTGAAGTTCGTTATAGGTGGTGTCCATAAAAAACAAATATTTCTACTAATCATAGCCCAACTAGATCCCTAGATGACTCAGTCCTTTTTTTTACCTGACTTCGAGGTTTGCGTATTATACGTAGATCTCTACTGAAGACAAACACAATTTGTAGTTTAGTTCAACACATTGTGTGCCAATGTGTCTGCGTTTTACTTATTTTTGTTTTGTTTTAAATTTAAAATTTTGGTGTCTTTCACACAAGAAAGATATTGTAATAATTCTGATGTTATTTGCCATTTTTATATGTATTTTGTACTAAAGTGAATTATATTTAGCCGTTTTTGAGCTTTACTCATTTTATGTCAGTTATTTGACTTTTCTTGGTGTGTCTTTTATATATGAAAGGCACCTGTAACGTATGGAAGGTGGGTTACCTCACGACTCTTAAACCTCACTAGGGCCCATTGTGCATCCTTCTAAGCTGATATGCACCAAGCTCTTGAGCCAGCCTAAGAATTTAATGTAGGTGACAACGCCGCCAAGAGGTGCTTCTTTTATATCAGTTGGTATTAGCCGATATTCGCTGAATGCAAATCTTTTAATAAATGGTGCATTGGGGAGGGGAGATATGCTTGATGGTCTCATCTTCTTGTTCTCATTTCTTGCAGAGTACGTATTCTGATAGTCCCATTACATGAAGATGCTTCCATACTTGGCAATGACCCAGACGTAGTCAAGTATTTGACTATGTATGAAAGGAATATTTCTGCGTCAAAGATACTGCATTTTTCTGTATGTTCTAATAAGAAAACAAACTTTTTTCATATCTTTTTGTGTAGCCATAGTATTATATGCTCATATTAAGTAAGACATAAATATGTTATTAACGAAAACACATAGTTTGTGTACCTTCCACCAGCAAATTTTTATATTTTCATTTTTTTTAACCGAAATTTGTAGTATGTTTGTTTGGCAGAGGCCGCAGTTGAGATTCCCTATTTAAAATATGCTGTAACGTCAATATTATTTGAATGGCATCACCGTGAATAGAAACGTTCTCGTCTCACAAAATGAATTAATGTATTTGACAACCTCGCCAAGAATTGCTTCTCTTATATCGATATGTGTTAGCCGATACTCGCTGAACTCAAATATTCTAACAAATAAGAGTGTTGGGCAATAGTAGAGGATACGTACGATGGTCTCATCTTCTTATTCGCACCCCCTGCAGAATGCGGATTCTGACAACTCCATGATATGGAGATGTTTCTGTACTTGGCAATGGCCAATCAGAATGCCTGTGATCACTCGGGCACAAATTCTGTCTAGTTGTAGTCGAGTATTTGAACTATATATGAATGGCTTATTCCTCCGTCAAAGATATTGCATTTTTTTCTCTATGTTTCAATGAGGATAACACTTTTTTCTTATTTTTTATGTAGTTATAAGTATTATATACTTATATTAATTAAAAAATAAATATGTTATTAATGAAATCGCATAGTTTGTGTACCTTCCGCCGACAAATTTTTATGTTCCCATTTTTCTCGAACCGATATTTGTAGTATTTTTTGGCGGAGGTCACAGTTGAGATTCCCCATTTAAAATACAATGTAGCGTCATCGTTATTTGAATGGCGTTGCTGTGATTAGAAATGTGCCTGTCATACAAACATGAAAGACGCGACGTGGCCCTTGCGAAAATAGCGCAAAGGCCACCTCGTACATCAAAATTTTGGGCAGAAAAGTCATGCTGGGTGTGCTACCGCTATCTAAAACAAAACTGACTTTGTTTGAAAACGGGTGCGTTACAATAATCCTCAAAAACCCCCACTTCTTCTAAGGTTTCTCTGCTCATTACATTATGCTCAAATTTATTCAATATAGTGGTGGTAAGAACTGCAAGAAGATCCTCAGTATCAGTTAGATGGTATGCCTCGAGAAGTGTAGACGTTAAGTATGAAAAACAATTCTAATAGGTATGTACTATAATCCATATAATATTTAGTATCGGAGAGGTAGGTACTTAGATTACTTATTAAAGAACAATTAATTCTAATATGTTAATGCAATCCAAAACATCCTTTAATTTGTAAAGAGAGATTGCTAAGAAATAGTACGCCAAGCACACCATTCGATACCGTCCCAATCAACCAATTTTAACAATTTTTACAACTTTCACGTCTGCGATTTTAATTTCCTCGCATTCCCACATACCTTTTGAGGCGCATATTTAATAATAAATATTGTATTTATCCTCAAATTTATTGTTTTAGGGAAATAAATTTGAATTTCACATATTTTTGATCATAGAATATAACGAATTAAAAAATGATGTATTAATTTAAACAATTAAAAGTATTGTTGTTTTGTTAAAGATGCAGAGGTACATTATATTGGATTGTAATGAGTATGAGTAATTGTTTTTTATATTGTAGGTAGTAAGTAAAATATCTTAATATATCGATACCTTTTACCAGAGTAACGTAAGCCTCATTTGTTCAAATCACCCTTATAATAGTCTGACAAAAAGATATCGATATTAAAAGGTGTATATTTTATTAAAAATGTGGAATAAATCTGTACAATTTTTGTTACGCAACTTAGTGTACCTACTTAGTAATTCCGAGTACCTAATCAACGGCAGGTATAGCATACACCTACCAACATTATGTGTCAAATTGGTGATAAAATGTTATAAAGTAATCGAACACACCCATTTCTTTTTATTTAAAAATGAGTACCTACTTTGTTAATAAGTTAAGTAAAGCGTTAAATAGGTAGGGTCCGATTATAATTAGAAGAAAACCACTACGTCATAACCATTACTTTGAATTTCGAATACATATTATCTATAAAATATCAATCAATAAATAAAAAGTGACTAAGTTATTAGGTATAAAACAATATTTCCTATAAAATTTATACTCCACTAAATCCCTAGTAGGCGGCGATAACCAATTAACTACTTTGCCAAATGATGACGTACCTGCATTTTTCTAATTGTAATCGGATCCTACATACCTATGTTTCGGCTGACAACACTTAGCTTTTGGTATTCATATAATAGTACCGTTTAACGTCAAACCACCGGTGACAATGGAAGGCGATTGACTTACTAACAGTGTTGCTAGAGTAACAAAGTAAAAAGTCGCTATCGATCAGTATGAAAAGTCACTACTTTGCCCCTACAGCTTTTTTGGGATATTCGGGTCGAGAAACTGTCAATATTATAAAGAAAAAAAATGTGTTTTTAGGAACAAAGCAAAATACGCAAAAAATAAATATTTAACAAAAAAATTGTTTTAATATTATTCACTATCTGAATCTTAACTTGATATAATTTTTCCTGGTTTTTGATGCATCTTTATAAATATTATTCATTTTTGTGAATTTTTTCTCCCTGATTTCATGACTTAAACAACAATCTTTATTTATTTTTTTTAAGTATAAATTAACCTCCAATATGGACCTCAATAATTCAATGCTCATTTTGTTATTTTTGCTTTTGTTTTTACATCTTACTTATTTGAAAATACTCTTTCTACGTCCGCGTTTCCATGAGGGGTACCTAATAACAACAAAAATAATAATTATTGTTATTTTTTCCTATCTACTGTATAAGACGTGTATGAAAATATTGATATGCTTCTATGAATACAAAAATTTTTTCCACTCTAAAAAGTCGCCAAAAATAGGCGTTTTATTGAAAATCGCCGTCACACTCTCATAGAGACAAAAAAATCATCATTTTGGCGACTTGTCGCCCTAAATGGCAACACTGCTGATTATTCTTTGTTATATCCAATATGAAATAACATCCCCCATATAACATGTGTCTAAATACCGTGATACAAAAAATTACAGAGGTATGATACTTATCTCGTCGGGTTTGCGCTTGACGACGTTTAAAATGGAATCATAACTATATGTACAATAGTTAATTTTTGGACTTAATACTATTTTTACCTAAATACAAAAAAGACCTACGCCGGAAATATGATTTCGCGGTTAAGTAGGTAGCTATCGCAATAGCGGCTTCGATTTTTGGTAAAGCAAATCACGAGACAAAGGTTAATCGATCTCTCGGTCTATTGATTTTTATTAGAATATCTACCTCTATAACCCTTTATTTATGGCCAACTTGGGATTATTTGTATGTTTTTGTTAAAATTAAATTGGATTAATTGTATTGAAACGCTAATATTAATGAAACATTGTTCATAGTTCATCTGTATTTTCCAATATAATAGGTATAACAAGCCAATTTGTATTTTCCTTCACCTTCAAGTAATATATGTGACTACTAATTTAAAATGCTTTCAATATTTTAGTAATTATAATATACATCTAAAGATTTTTTTAAATATTTATTTGTTATCTGTTATGTTATAAAGGAATGGATTCTAGATATTTTTGTGTGCCCAATTTAAAAGAAGGCCTTTCATATGTATAAAAATGACTACTAATTTACTATGGATTCGATATTTTAGTAATTATAATATACAGCTAACTATTTCATCAAATATTTACTTATTTTGTTCTCAAAATATTGTAGTTTTCTACCTACAATATTATCCCGAAAACTATTGAAAGCAGGGTTCTACAAAATCTCATCACTCTACTTTAGAAGGACAAAAGCACGACTGCCTAAACTTCGTTATAGATGGCGACCATACAAAATACATATTTCTACTAATCATAACCCAACTAGATACCTAGACGACCCCAGCCCTCTTTTTACCTGACTTCGCGGTTTGCGTATTATACGTAGATCTTCACTAAAGACAAACGTAATAGGTAGTTTAGTTCAACACATTGTATGCCAATGTGTCTGCGTTTTACTTATTTTTTTTGTTTTAAATTTAAATTTTTGGTGATATTTTCCTATTTTGTATGTATTTTGTATTGATGTGAATTATTTTTAGCCTTTTTTGAGCTTTACTCATTTTACGTTAGTTATTTGATTTTTTAGGTGTCTTTTATATATGAAAGGCATCTGTATCGTATGGAGGGTGAGTTACCTCACGACACTTAAACCTCACTAGGGCCCATTGTGCATCCTTCTAAGATGATAAGCACCAAGCTCGTGAGCCAGCCTACAGATTTAATGTAGGTGACAACGCCGCCAAGAGCTGCTTCTTTTATATCGGTCGGTGTTAGCCGATACTCGCTGAATACAAATCTTTTAATAAATCGTAGGAAGACATGCTCGATGGTCTTATCTTCTTGTTCGCACTCCTTGCAGAGTGTGTATTCTGAGAGCCCCATATTATGAAGATGCTTCCATATTTGGGCAATGACCAGTCGTAGTCAAGTATTTGACTATATTATATGAAAAGCCTAATCCCACCTTAAAGATATTGCATTTTTTTTGCATGTTTTTGGTGTTTTCTTGAATCCACTAGTTATTTAAATTATTTTTGAGGATGCTTTTTTTTTGTCTAAATGAAATAAAATTAAAATACAGATTCCTTTAGGAAGAGTATTATTATTATTATTATTATTATTTATTAAAATCTTTTACTTATTGTGTGAGGTAGATAGATTATATAATGAAGTAGATATATAGAAATTACCATTACAAAATTAAAAAGATCGTATACCCAAGACATTATTTCCCTGAAAATTCTTAAAGAAAAAAATATATATTATATTATGTAATATTATACCAATAACATAACTATTTAGGTTAATGTATGTGTTGTTTTTAAAAAATTTCTGTTTTTTTTTTAGAAAAATTTAATTTTATTCCTCCATTAGAGTTTTTAGGTGTTAACATTCATAGACTCATTTAACTCTTTATATTAGCCCATATATTTATTACACAATACACATATCGCACCCCTGATTCAATAGTGTCATAACCTTATAAATGTTAATTTTACAGGAGAAGCGAAACAAAAACGATTGTGGATGTAATATTTTTTGAGCAGCATTTTCAGTACTTGTGCTTACCAAATTCGGTATACCTATTGATTAAAGATGTCTCTACTGAACAATGATACATGTAATGTAATGTGAAATGTACACAGATAAGCCTAAAATAAAAAAATGTTATGTGATATGGCAGTACTGTTGATGGTGCCTCGTGCGGGATTTATTAGAACTATTGATGTGGCACTTTTATATATTGTAGGCATGTTCATAATGTATACTGGGCAAAAAAAAGTCAATTTAATTTTTTTAGGGAATGGCACTATTGAAAAAGGGGTGCGATATTTTAAATTAACTATATTTACATAAATAACACGTTTTTATAATCTAAAAATAACATTTTATGTATTTCTAGATAGGTCTATTTCTAGTAGGTCTTTAATCTGTGTTAGGTTGTTTTTAAACTGGTTAAACAGATCTTTAAATAGGCATCAAATCGTATTCAAGTAGTGTTCAGATAGTATAAGTAGTATTCAAATAGTATTCAAGTAGTATTTAAGTAGAATTCAACTAGTATTTAGCTAGTATTTATGCGATAACACTTGTCTAACTAATGAAACAGAAAAGTAGTATGTTACTATTCACTTTGAATTATTTATAATCGTACCATACCCTGTATACCTATAAATTAATGTAATTCGGTTTTATTTACAACATAATTTTTAGCATTAAAATTTATAAGCATATTCTACGACCCATTTAATCTACTAATAGCAATTATGTATTATATAGATTTACCACAACTATACACTGAAATTTGGTTACCTAAATGTGTACTGCTATCTATATTCTGTCATTGTGAACCCCAATATTTTGGTCAAGAGGCACCACTGTACTTTATTCATTCTGTAGTGTGTCGGCACTGCAGAAAGTGGCTTCTTGTAACACCATTTAAGGTCCCACTACTTTCCATTTCCCCGATTCACCCCTCATTTATCGTCATTTATTTCACGCTAATCGGCTAAGTTCCATGGTGTTGCGTCCCTTGGTGGAACGCCCTCCAGTGGTCACGCATCCACAGCGTGACCGGAAAGACAACGACTTAACTGTTACGAGAATGTGGATGCACACTAATCTCGCAACTGTCCGGCATTCTTCAATATTACGCTAGTGACTAGAGGTGAGTTCGGGCTGCGCACTCCAGAGTGAAGTGGAGTAAGTAGGCGTAAACGGAGTGCGTATATGGTTTTACTCCTTTTACTCTCAGAGTTCAATGTCAGTTGTCAATGTGACATACTAATACTTAAAACCTAATCGTACTTATCAGTAACAACCGTATAAGTTTCTTCCATATTAATGGTATGTACGGGAATCAAATAAAAAGCATTTTTACTTAAGAATTAGTCACAATTATCTTATTATCGATTTAAATCACCTTATGCGCATGCCTGATCCACACTCCACTCCACGATCTCCGAACGGTCAAAGAGGAACTTTTATTTTAACTCCTTCCGTACCCGAACGCCTTAGGTACTTTAGGAGTGAATATAGTGAAAAGAGTGCGTAGACAGAACTCACTTTAGATTGATGTTACCAGTTAACGAAAAATAAACTCAATAACTAAAACAGTAACCCCAATATAGGGTCAATGGCCCATTTGACAAAAGTCGATAATTAAGTTGTCGTATAAGTAACTAAATACATACATTCTTGTCTAACCAGATCATGTGTCAATGTATTTTGAATTTTTTTTTTTTTTGAATGTTTGTAGTCGTACCATACCCCATATACTTATAATTTAATGTACTTCAGTTTAATTCTCACCAGGGTTTAACATTAGTATTCATAAATATATTCATAAAATCCAAATTGACAAATATTTATTGCATTAACTGCAGTGATCTCATTTCATATTTAAAACACATGGCCTGTCTTACGAACACGTATATCTATTCAAGCAATTAATTCAAATGTAACATGTCACCTTACTATTAGTTATGACCCCCTAAAGAGCCGAACTCCCTTTTACCTCGAACTGGATACCTTTTTTTAACCGCGGTGTGATATTTACAATACTAGCCGCTTTGTTCGAAGCCGCGTTATATTTACCATCATTTAGCGACTTAAATTAAATAATTATATAATTAATGATTGACAGGTCATTAATTATGGGCAAGGCAATTAATGATTGACAAACGTTAAGTACACCTTTTAATGTATTCATTAATTTTTTTTCATATAGCGGCCATCTTGGATTTTAAGGAAATCTGGGGAAAAATTTGGCCTAGTGCTGGGGAATTTTACGCTTTACCATATGCTTAGTCAGTGGCATTACAGCGTTGCCGGTTCAATTTTTTCCCCAGATCTGGGGAAAAATCAGGTAAAGTGGAGTATAGTGCTGCTCTTACTACTTGCGTAATCTGCAGGAATGTTAATATTAATATCCTTTAGTTTTCTTTCTATTGTACTGTGCATCGCATCTACTTCCATCTGGGTATGACCACGTTCGAGATACTTTTGAATGACTACTATGCTATTAACAACAGAAAAGTTGAGCAGGGCATTTGACAGCGTTGAATTTCTGTTCTGATAATTACAGCCATCACTAAACAGAACGATCTCCTTCTCAGACTCTTTAAGAGAGTGTATAACAGTCTCTAAATAGCAAACAATTATTGTAGAAAACTCGTCTGCGGTTAACTTGCCTTCTATTTATTTCCATATAAAACATGTACCGTCTTTGCTTTGAAGATCGTAGAAAGTCATATTATGCACAGCTAACTTAGTTTTATAATACATTGCTGACACATTTGATTTAGGAGCAAGCATAACAGCTTGAAGGTCCATCGTGAAAGCCCTAGTGCTTAATGATTCCTTATCTTTTTGCTTTTCATTTCTTGCTTCTTCCTTTTTTTGAATGTGTGTATTGTAAGTTATTTCATCAATATTTTTTATCTTATGACCTGCACATATATCACAGGCGTCCTTTTTTGGTGAAAATAAACTTAAATTGTTTTTCTTGAAAAGTTGCTTGAAGGTCGATTTGCTTACATAATTTATACCTTTCTGGCACCAGTCTGTCTTATAAAATTCGTACAAATCCGATTTTGATTTCCAGTGTGGTTCTAAGTACAATTTCTTACTTGAAGCCCTACAATAGTGAGATTCCATTTTTGGTAGCTGGTCAAAAAACTCTTGTAAGCTTCTCATTTCTCTTTCGCGTCTTTTTTTTGGTGCAGGCACTATATTATCGTCCATGCTTCCGTCATCTTTAGCATTCCCTGTTTTACTGTTCTTCTTTAGCCAATTTCTTATCGTCCATTCGCCAGCACATAAGGTGTTTGAAAACATTTTTTTGCACACCCTTACACGAGTTTCCCCTACTTTAAAATGATATTCTATTGAGTTTGATCTTCTAGATTTTTCAGTCTCTTTTCTATCTCTTGCTCTATGGATTTTTTTTAAGTCACACAGCATTTGCACATAAATGCGCTTCTTCTTCCATGAAAATGTCCAAAATTTCGTAAATATTTCTTTTCTTTCATCTTCACTGACAGATTTGCACCTTAACCCCTTGTTATTTGTAGACAGTTTGCAATTACATCTTACTTTTATTTGTCGTTTATTGCGATGTACGTCGTAGATCCAATTTCCTTCAACGTCTTTCTTTCTTCCTAAGTATGCATCACCTTTTTGTCTTTTCAGTTTTTCTTCTGTGGTAGACCATGATTCTGTATTTCTTTTACGATTTTTTATTTTTATCGGTTCATCTTCACCATCCAATTGTTCAGCTTCTTCGATATTTATAGTAACCTCTCTATCTTCCATAGGGGTCTCTTGCTCTAATTCAGGACTATTTTCAATGCCTTCAGACGTAGATTCATTGTCCTCTGCAAATCGACAACTATTTTCTTTAGCTGGAAATAATTTTGTATTTTCCAAAATTTCTTGTTCCAACACAGAATTATTATTTTCGAGCTGTGCATAAATTTCTTCAAGAGCACAATTATTATTTGGCAATTCTGTTGAATTTTCGTGCTCATCTATGAGTATAATGGGCAAAGAACTAACATCTATACCATCTGGGTTATTTGAAGGTTCTTCAATTTGAAGTGTGAATGAAGAATTACTATTTTTAATACTTTCCTCTGCTAAAAGTGCCAAATGAACCATCTTCTTTGAGCGCGACATTGTGAGCTGGAACAAAATTTTACAATTTGTAGAACTCGTAACTCCACAATAACACCAACTATTGGATATAAGAAAACCTTGTATCTCCATTGGTAAACGAAATCAACAAATTTATAAAAACAATTGGAAATATAATAATAGTAATAAAATATGATAAACAATATGACTTACTTTTTTCAAAAAAACACAATTTAAATAGCAAAGTTTACACAGGTACTAAAAAACAATTATACAAACGGAGGCACATGTTGACAGTCACGTAACAAAATGGAAACAAGTGGAGTTACGAGGATTTCCTAGAAATTATTTTTATCGTTGGAGTTAAGAGGTTTACTTGTAATTTCCTATAATATTGTGGAATTTTTATGGAGTTATAAGCATTTCTGAATACATAGGTTATGTTTCTAGGAAATAGATGGCGCAAAAATATCATTTTTTGATTTTGTGTGAGTTACGAGTTTTTCTTGTGTCGCCGACGATATTGTTAGTAATAAAGTAAAAAAGTTTTTAGAGAAAATCAAAACATGGGCTATTGGTAATAAAACTGCAGACAAGCCACTATGTAATCCCATTTTTGTTTTTGTTAGAGATGTGTAGGAAAATCCTCAGTACAGAAATGGCAACGGAAAATGTAGAGGAAGCCATTACTTTTTTTTAGGAAGAAAAGTACGTGAAGAACCTCAGTAAATAAATTTAAATTTAGTTTTTTGTTTGTATGTATTGTTTTTATTTTTTGAAAATTTGCTTTATTTTTCAAATAAATTTATTTTGTATTTAAGTATGGGGTTTTATTTTCTAAACTATGGTACTACATTATAAAAAAAATTGAATATGCCATGAATATTCAAAATACCATAAATATAGGCATACATAGATATCCTAAGTAAATCCAGAGAATATGCCATATACATATTTTAGCAGATAAAAACATATCGTGGACATATGTTTCATGGTGACCTTGAATATTTCTGCAATCTTCCTGTCATATGCCATGGCGAATATGGCATATCCATGGAATATAGGAGTATGCATTGAATATTCATGCGATATTTTCGTGCTGTCTGGGAAGTACCCTAATTTTGTAAGTAAACGGTTTTGGGTGATACAAACCAATACGAAGTTACTTTCTACATTACATTATATTAAATTATTTGTATTTATTATAAACCGTATGCATGAAGAAGGAAAAGTTGATTTAAAAATTAAAAATTAGTTACCTGGTCTTGGACTTCGACGCCGCCTATTTGATGAAAAATCGACCTGTCGCTTTGACCTCTGGCGCCCCTGACGTCAAGCTTGATGTAAACAATATCACAATGACTTGACATGTACGTTCCCCAGTCAACCTGGAATTCTTCTGATACTGATTTACTACCCGGTCGACCATTACTGAAATAAAGGCAGTAAAAGATTTTAGAAACATTGATGATACAATTTTTTTTTCAGTCGTGATAGTATAAAATTATGCGGCTTAATATATATTTTAAATGATATTATTATCCAAAGCATATCAATAAATAAAAAATTGGAATATAATTGTAATTTATCATTTTTAGGTAAGTCAATAAAAATGATCAATTTATATTAATTACGAAATCAATGAAACTTCGTTAACATATTTATTAAACTAAAATAATAAAAAATTAAATTTTGCAACTTTTTCTGAGGTCCGTAACATGTTAATACGAGAAATTAATGCAAAATTAAAATTGAATAAAACTTCCCATTAAACATTGAAACTTAAACTTATGTTATGTTGAGAGTGGTAATACACTGCGACCTGAAAGATATATTGTACACCTTTTGTCGCCAATTGAACAAGAAAATATTTCGATGCCTATAACGACAATTTCAATCCAATCTTCTCATGGAAGTGTAGGATTTGGAGTGCTTCCAGTTAGGTAAATCCTCCTCTTCTATTTGATATACCTACTTTTATATTTGGATTCTCTCAGCGGTTGAGTGCCAACTGAGCGCGTCTCCGGGTGGTGGATAAAAGAACGGCCAAATTTTCCTTGGTTAGTGGTAGACAAAAGTAGAGTGCGAGAGCCTAAAAACCCTCAAAATTTTGCGAAGGCTACCGCCGCGAACCAGCTTTCCCAATCTAAGGTGTAAGGTAACGTGCTGACGGATGAATTGTCGCAGAGGCAGATGCAGATGCAGAGGCAGACGCTCCCTTAAGGGAACCTGGCGACACCCTCTTGTGTCTAGCCTTGCCGGCACATGCGGGGCTCTGCGTCGGTCGACCTTCCCTTCCCTAGCTACTCGTGGGAATCATATGGATTAACAAACACAAAAACAACCCAAAGAGGTCAGACGTCAACGCTCATCTCCAGCAAAGGAAACTGGACACCAAAGTCAAACTCCGGCGCAGGAGGCTGGACAGCGACGATCACCTCAAAAAAAAAGGAGGATGGACACAGTAGTTCATCTCCAACTAACAGGCCCTGGAGAGGCAAAAGAATCTTTGAGTCTGAAGCAATGAGGAGGAAAAGGGGTAAGCTGCAGGCAGGCAGTGCTACGGCAACCGCCACCCTCAGCAAACCCCCTCACTCCAAACAAAACAAAAGCGGAATAATTAAGTCACTAGACAGCGACGCTAGTTCTGCCTCTACAAGAGGCCAGGAACACGACGCAACTAGGGACAAGAAAAGGCCGCGATCTCACACCTCTTCCGAGGTAACGCCCCGGTAGGGGAAAAACCCAGACAGGACCACAAACTTATATCTGGGATAAGTTACAAGGAAGCAGCTACGAGCCACCTAATAGTAGCTATAATAGACAAGGATAACCCTTACGGTAAGACAACTACCGAAAGAGAAATCCTTGTCAAAAAGTTACTGTTGGGAGAGCTAGACAAAACAATCTTATTTGCCTCCTGCAACAAAACCAGCCACCCACATTCAGGTCTTCGTCATATTCTGGTGAAATCATCAGAGTAACCTGCGACGTTGACCTGACGTTGGAATGGCTAAAAACCAAGGTATCAACCTTAAAAACATGGACAGGAGCAACACTCGCAGTTGTAAGGATGGACTAGCTCCCCAAACTCACCAAAGCCTCTCTCTGGATCCCAGCGCAAGCTGACCTAGACGAGAAAGAGGTTTTGCTCAGGCGACTTAAGGGGCAAAACAGAAACGTGCATGTAGTGAAATGGTGCACCTTCCACCATGTAATCAAAAAAGACTCTAAGGGCCATCTCTTCGTCTTCGACATCGGAGACAAAGACATGGGAACTCTAAAGGCCAAATCAATGAGGATAAACTATGCGTTTACCTCATTGATTATAAGGCCAAAGATCGAAAAAGAGGCTGAAGCGGGGCCCAGTGAAAACTCCTTGGTAAAGGACCCTCTTCCCCCCAATTTAAGCCAACAGTGGAGGACGTCGAGCCAGAAAAAATGGCAATCGATGACCTCCAGCAAGAAAACTTCGAGGAGCCAAAAGAGATCACCCTCCTCCCCTTCTTTCGGAGGAAGGGATGGTCGAATAAATAATCATGTTGCTGTCCAATTTTCAACGGAGGACCGGGAAGCAATAAAAGAGGTAACGATTATAAAATGTAACTTGCAGCATAAAAGGGTGGCTACGGCAACATTATGCAGCCGCCTTGATGAGCTGCAAGATACAATAGCACTCATCCAGGAACTCTGGATAATAAAAACAAAAATTTTAGGTCTTAAAAATCTAAATGGTTCAATTTTTAGCTTTCCCAGCAACCAACAACCTAGGACAGCTATTTAGATTCCTAGGAAATACAAAGCCCACTCAATGGCACACCTTTGCACCTCCGATATAACAGCGGTTAGGATGGAATACGCCATTATAAAAGGAAAAGAGAACGTTAATCCTGGATCTGCATACTCCCCCTCCGACGCAACCACGCCACCATCCAGCAAAGAGATGGAGGATCTAATTAAATACTGTCTGGAACAGAAGTTTGAGCTGGTAATAGGTTTCGGCTCAAATGCTCATCACTTTAGTTGGGGCAATAAGGATAACAACGCTTGAGGTAAGTCACTTTATGATTATATAATTACCAAACATCTCTGTATTTTAAATAAAGGTACCAAACCAACATAAATAATACTCAGGTCCCACCTTATATTAACTCGGCAAAATATCTAGGTATTACATTAGACGCAAGACTTCGCTGAAAGGTCCATGTTAAAAAGAAAAGACGAAAGTTAGATATAAAATGTACTGGTTACTTGGTAGGCATTTCAGCCTATCTACATATAACAACATTCTATTATATAAACAAGTTCTCCAACCAATTTGGACCTATGGCATTCAGCTCTGGGGATGTGCCAGCTACAGTAATATTCTAATAATCCCGAGATTCCAGAACAAAGTCACAGTTTATAGCTTAAAAGAATCAGTTCGCTCACTCTGCGTCGGCACTTTTGATCTGAATGTTCCAGTTTTACATTGCGCAACTCGAATTTGTATCCCTGGCGCATACGGAATTAAATCATAATAGCCCAAGAGCCCACTGTAAACTTTTACTGCCATCTGATAATGAAATAAAATATACCCCAAAAGCTTGTAAAAACATTGTACTTTACCGAATGGCACCTGTGACAATCCCAATCCTGAGCAAAGTGTTTAAAAAAAAATATTTTATATTAAAAAAATCACATAAGGCATGACAGCGCTAATTTTGTTTGCCCTTAAAGTTTATTTATTTATTTATTTATTTATTCACGGGTAACCCCATTAAAAAAAAAATACAATATTAATTAGAATAAAAACAGCAAAATAAATACTTAACAAAATACTAAACTAATACTAATATAGGTAATATAAAATACTATACAAAATATAAAATATAACGCCATCAAATAACAATTATAAAATCAGTTAGAAAATGAAGACAAAAAAAAATGTTAAACTTCCATATTATTTAAATAAGTCCTGAGAGCATTAATAGTTCCAAAAATATCACAATTTTTACATTTCAACTTATTACATTCACGTAACATTCGACTTACTGGTGAATTAAAGGCATAATTAGTGGTATGTAGTGGTATATTAAATAAGTCGAATTGTCTAGTCCTACTAAAGGTATTAAAATTAATAAGACCTACTGCTTGGGGAGAATCAATATTCCCTGTTAACAATTTATTTATAAAAATTATATCAGAAACTGTTCTTCTAGAGTGAAGTGATTTTAAGTTTAATTGAGAATTAATTGAAGCATATGAGTAATCTCCTCTTATATAACCCATTTTATAGGCGCATATTCTCAAGAATTTATTCTGAATAGTCTCAATTTGATGCTTATGAGTATTGTAATATGGATTCCAAATAATCGAACAGTATTCTAATTGTGATCTTATTAGAGAACAATACATCGTTCTGAACGTATAAGCAGAAAAATCCGTGGATGACCTAGAAATGAAACCTAATAGTTTTGATGCCTTTGCTGTTATCATATCTATATGTGCCTGAAAAGACAATTTACTATTCATCATGACACCTAAATCTTTAATGATATCAACTCTTGACACACTATGATTGTTAATTTGATAGTCATGTATGATGGGTGACAAAATTTTGCTAAAAGATATACAGAAGCACTTCTTAATATTTAGATCCATTTGGTTTAGATTGCACCATATATTCAGGGAGTCAAGGTCTGTTTGCAATTCAATTATATCAGAATGTGAATTAATAGATTTGAATAACTTAAAATCATCTGCAAAAAGTAGGTATTGGCTAAATTTTAATGTATCACAAATATCGTTAATAAACAGATTAAATAGAATAGGTCCACAATGAGAACCTTGAGGTACACCTGAAGGAACTGTAATCTCATGAGATACAACACCCGCAATTTTCACGCTTTGAAAACGATTTGTTAAATAACTTTGAATCCATGTCAGCATGACACCCGATATTCCAATATTTTTTAGTTTGTTTATAAGAAGTTTATGGTTTACTCGATCAAAGGCTTTTGAGAAGTCTGTATAGATCGAGTCAACTTGTGACTTATTTTCTAAAGCATTAATTATGTAAGTGTTGTAAAGCAAGAGATTAGTCACTGTTGACCGACCAGGACAGAAACCATGCTGTTCATTAATGATGATGTTTTTACATTCCCAAGATAAGAACTTACTCATGAGATAATCGAATGCTTTAGGAATATCGGACTGGATACAAACAGCTCGGTAGTTTTCAATTTTCTCTTTTGGGCCCGATTTATAAATTGGTTTCAAAAAACTATGTTTCCAGAAATTTGGAAAGATTCCTGATTTAAGGGATATGTTAAAAACGATTTTTAGAGGATTAGCCAAAGTATAAATGCACTTTTTTAAAAAATAAGTTGGAATCCCATCTGGACCATGGGAAAATTTCGATGGTAGACTGTTAATTTTTTCCATAATGTCGATTACATTAATTTGATAGTTTGATATATTCACAGTATTCTTAAAATTATTTGAAGGTAAATTTTGTACATTGTCGGTAGAAAAAACTGATGAAAAGAACTTGGCGAATTCATTCACAATGCTGACAATATCATCGAAGCTCTCAGAGTTATTAGAGGTCATGGATTTTGGAAGATCATGGGCTTTTCTTTTGTTATTTATGTAGCTCCAAAAATATTTAGGATTAGTGTTAATATTATTTTCCATCTTTCTGTTATATTCTTTGAAACAAACTTCAGATAGTTCCTTGCACCGCCTACGTAAATCACTAAATAGAATATAATCGTGGTGTTGATTGAATAGCTTGTATTTCTTATGAACTCTTTTTTTTTCAGCTACTAATTTCTTAAGTTCAACATTAAACCAACAAGGAAAATTGGATAATGAATATTTTTTCACTGGTACAAATAAATTGAGTGCCGTATAAATTTGGTCATAAAGAAATTCAGTTGCTTCATTAGCACCTAACAAAGACATTTTATCCCATTCAACGTCTGCAAAAAAGTTGTTAATGCTGAAAAAATCTGAGTTTCGAAAATCAAAATACCACTCTTCCGCAATGTGATTTAAATGGGAGTCATGGGTTATTATATTAATTTCTAAAGGCTCATGATGTATGCTTGAGGGCAAAAGAGGATCTAAAGCCTTAGACACAATTAAATTTTCAATTTGTGAAAATACCAAGTCTAACATTTTTAGTCTAGAATTTGCAATGACATTTTTTTGATAAACATTTAAAAAACTTAAATTATTAACTATAATTTTAGCAGGTGAGTTATTCGAATATTCAGCCTCTAAGCCTAAGTTATCATTCTTCCAAGTAACATCAGGGATGTTAAAATCACCACATAGCACCAAATCACAATCGGGCTTCTCAAGTACAACATCAACTACGCCGTCACAAAAAGTTTGATATACTTCGTGACTAGAGGAAGGAGGAATATAACAACATCCCAAAAGGATGTTTTTACCATTTGTTTTTACTTGGACAAAAAGATGTTCTACCATATTTATTTGGGCTGGAACTGAACTGGCTGAATATAATGTTCTTACAGCAATAAGTTCAAATATATCTTGATATATATCGTTAACGGGAAACATTTTCTTCCTCTTAACATCGAGCAAAAACATCTACACACGATTAGTAGGTAAAAATCATTAAAAATATGAATCAATTTTTGCTGATTTAAGAATTTATTTGTATGCCTTTTGTTGTGATTTATTTTTACAGGTTGTCATAGAAACGACAAAAAAACTACTATGATTATAGTTTAAAAGAAATTGTCTAACAAGAGTTTATAATTATTATTGACTATGGAGTCTATTCTGTAACAATTCCTTTATATTTAACGGCCTTTAAAAATATTTTCTTCTTTACTTCTGTCATTATTTAAACGGATCTTTAAAATACATTAGAGGACTATCTTAAAGAAATCTGTTTAAATAATGACAGAAGTAAATTAACGAATACAAACATATTTTTAAAGGTCGCCAATATTTTTCAAGGCCGTTAAATATAAAGGAATTATTACAGAATAGACCCCTATCTCTGCCAAAGTTAGGTAAAAATATTAATAATTCAGGTTTAAAAGCTAGATTCACAATGAATTAGGATTGTCATTTTCAGAGAAAACACAATTATCGCTGTTATGTCTCATGTAATTTTTTGTATATAAAATAATTTTTTTTAACCGCTTTGCTCTAGATTACAGATTGGCACAGGAGCAATTTGGCAAAGTACATAGTTGTTACATGTCTTTGGAGCATATTTCATTTTATCAGATGGCGGTCGTAATTTGCAGTGGGCTCTCTTACTATTAACAATAACTGTCAGAGAGAAGGTCTGGTATATCTAAGGGGGTAGAGACGTAGTCTTGCATCTTGAACGTTTTTTTTTTATTCGAAATAATAGTCACAAAGCCTGCCAATTTATGAAAAAATGTTTCTTATTTTTATTGTGTTTGACATAAAATATTTAAATGTAATCCATTATTCATGATTTTACGTATTGTAAACAGAAAACATTGTATGTCGCAACCCTTGGATATATCAAATCTTCCCACTGACAGTTCATTTGTTTATAATGCAATTATGACAACCGCCTATATTCAAACAGCAGTCTTCTGCGCATCCTGAATTTGTATCCAACGTTTTTGGGAAATCTACACACCATACCTTCAGCTATTGATTTGACAATCAGTTCTCTAGAAATTAGACATCTTCTGAAATGGGAAACTCTAAATGACTTATATGGTTCTAATCACCTTCCCACTCTTACTTCAATCTCAATCACTCCTAAAAATATAATTACTCAGACTACCAGAAAATGGAATTTAAAGAGGGCTAATTGGAATTCGTTTTATTTAGAAACACAAAAATTGTTCCACGGAAATATTAATCTTAATTATGAAGAATTTATTCAAAACATAGATACGGCTGCTGAAAAGTCAATTCCAAAATTTATTAAAAGTAACTCTTCATCTAAAAATAAATTCTGGTGGAACCAAATATGTGATGAAGTGATAGATAACAGAAAAAAAGCTTTTATAACCTTCCAGACAAATCCTACACTCTCAAATATTATAGAATACAAAAGATTGGATGCCTACCAAAAAAGACAATAAAACAAGTCAATAGGGAAAGTTGGAAAAATTATTGTCTATCTCTGAACCAACATTCTCCTATTAAGGAAGTTTGGCAAAAAGTTCGTTCATTAAAAAATCAAAATTCTTCAATGATTCCTCCAGTAGACATCGAAACAGCCGAGTGGATACCAGAATTTCATTTGAAACTAGCCCCGCCATTCGTTATTCCATGCCCTCCTAATGATTCAGAATTGGAAAATAAATCCCTAGCCACTTCAACCGAAAACTCCAAAAACTTATTAACACCATTCTCTTATAATGAATTAGAATTGGCCTTAATGAAAACAAAGAACTCGTCTCCAGGTTTAGATAATATTCATTATACAATGCTAAGTAACCTCCCTAAGATTGCTAAACAACAACTATTAAATATCTTAAACAAAATATGGGCTAAGAAACTGGACATTCCAGAATCTTGGTCTGATTATATTATTTTACCCATACTCAAGCCAAACAAAATTCCAACTAATGCAGATTCATATAGACCAATATCACTATCATCTTGTGTTTTAAAAACGTATGAAAAAATGATCAAAGTTAGACTAAAACATTGGTTGGAACACAATAATATGTTTCCAAACTCACAATTTGGCTTCAGGAGAAACAAGTCTACTCAAGAAAGTATTGCAACCATAACAACTGACATACAAATTGGATTTTCCCAACAAATTTCTACCACTGCTGTGTTTTTAGATATTAAAGGAGCTTATGATAATGTCAATCTAGAAATACTGATTCAAAAAATGATATCATTGGGATCCCTCACTTAATCTCCTTACATATTTATAAACTATATACAAGACGAAAGTTATTGATTAGAATAAATAATGAATTTATAGGACCTAGAGAAACTTCATTTGGTCTTCCTCAAGGAAGCGTTTTAAGTCCACTTCTATACCTTATTTATATACAAGATTTGGAACGACATATTCCTACAAAAATTCTTCAATTTGCTGATGATATTGTTTTGTATACTCAGCATAAAAGTATTGATTCTAGTATTTATCAACTATCATTAGGTGTAGAAGACATACAGAAATGGTTGTTTGAAAATGGTCTAACAATTTCAGAAAACAAGTCAGCGGTAGTTTGCTTTACAAGGAAAAGAACTCAACTTTCAAATGTTGCTTCACTAGGAAATTGTCAATTTCAACTTAAAAGTAGTCATAAATTCTTGGGTGTCATATTGGACAAGAAGCTAAACTGGAAAGAACATATTAATTATATTGTAAAAAGAACAGAAAATGCTGTAAATTTAATAAAAACTGTTTCCAAATATAATTGGGGTGCAGACCCCAACATAGCAATTTCTTTTTTATAGGGTGCTGATTAGATCAATTTTTGACTATGGTGCAATATTATACAATGATGCATCAAATACTCATTTGCAAAAATTGGACAGAATAAAATACAAATGTCTTAGATTAAGTATAGGTTTTCTCCCAAGTACTCCAATTAATGTAATAGAATCAGAAACTACAGAACCTCCTCTCAATTTTAGAAGAAAATTTTTATCCGAAAAGTTTTTAATAAATCAAAGGGCGAAAAATTCGGTTCTTCTCCCTCTTTTATCCAATTTATCTTCTCTGTGTTTAACTGGAAAGTATTGGTCAAAGAAAAAACTTCCTTTATTAGTAGAGACTTTTTTATCTACCATTGAAATGATTCCAGACCTCCATCAACAAAATGCAATTCCACTATGGTCCTTACTTTTTTCAGCTTTAACAACGCCATTGAAAACATATATAAACAAAAATCTACTGAATGAAAACCCTTTAGTGATTAAAAACGCATTTAAAGAAGATTTAATAACAAAATGGAATACATTTGAAAACATATATACGGACGGATCTAAAATTGGGAACCAATTAGGATGTGTAATTTTGTATCCTAACAAAAATTATGAAATTTCATTTAAACTTCCCAGTACAATGTCAATATACAATGCTGAACTTGTTGCTATAAAAGAAGCTTTTAACGTATGTCTTCAGGAAAATAAATCTAAATATGTTATATTTACTGATAGTAAGAGTGCAGTAGAATATTTTGCAAAATGGAACGTTACCAGTCCTACCAACTATATAGCCTCAGAAATTCTTAAGCTTAACTATCAATGTTTGGAACAAAATAAAGAAATTTCGTTGGCGTGGATAAAATCTCATGTAGGTATTAGTAACAATGAGAAAGTGGATATACTAGGAAAAAAGGCTACTGTTTCGGGAACTAATAAAAATATTAAAACTCCAAAATCAGATTTTATTGCTAATTCTAAATTATCAATGTTTAAAACTTGGCAAGATGCATATTCTAAAGAAGAAAAAGGGAAGAAATACAAAAACATTCAACCTAATATTCCAAAGTGTCCCTGGTTCAAAAACGAAATAAATAGGTCTTTTATCCGAGTTATTTGTCGTATGAGAAGTAATCATGCTATGCATCCTGCCTACAAGGAAAAATTTGGTCTATCAGATAATAATTTATGTTTAATTTGTGATGAAATTGCTGATCTCAATCATATAATTTTAGAGTGTGTCCTAAATTCGCTAGATACTGACACAATGTACTTAGAATTAGTTAATATTGGTATACCTCTACCAATAAACATTGATGTTCTGCTTTCATTAAACGATGTTAAAGTTTATAAAATATTGTATGAATTTGTTAAAAAAACTAATACAAGATTGTAAGTAGCTGAGCTACCCTAAAAATATTGTAAACCAGAAACGAAAAAATAAAATAAATGATAAAATAAAAAAATGAAACCAAGGAAAAAAAGAAAAAAACAAAAAATAATACAAAAAAAAAATAAAAAAAAATAATACAAAAAAAAATAATACAAAAAAAAATAATACAAAAAAAAATAATCAAAAATACATATAATAAAAAAATAGACATTTTTTATAATTAATTACAAACTCAGGTATTTTGATAGCTGTAAGTGAAAATATAATAATAATAATAATAATAATAATGTAATCATGTAACAATAGTGGATAAACAATTAAAGAGTTATGGATTACTACAATAGTCTGGCCTTTTGGTTTTATCCAGTGCCATTAAAAAAAAAAAAAATGTTATTTTGGAACATCCAATTGGTCCGAGTGAGCGAACTGATTCTTTTAAGCTATAAACTGTGACAAAGTATTGATGAACATTGTCGATTCTCCTTGGTACATTAGAATGGAGATGGATACTGTTGACCAGACTATCACCAGATTCGCTAGGAGTCACGAACAATTGATGATCCATGGATCCACCAACATGTAAACGTTGAGGCGATCCAGCTTTTTGACAACACAAACCTGACAAGAAGTGTCAAGAGAGTGAAACCTTTTGAGTTAGCCAAGTGATTGTGTTAATAACAAAGCAAAGCATTGTGCGGTTTAGTGTTACACGTTAATTTAGTGTAATTAAGTTATCAGTTATCAGACTCTAAGGTGTACTAGTGAGTAGAACTTTAGTTTTTAAGATTGCAACCCTAGTTAAGTTAGGTTATACCAATAATACTTATTGATCAACTCCTTGTAATATTAATAAACGCCCCTTCTGGAGATTTTTTCACAAAAATAAAAAAAAATGTTTTCATAAAGTATGGCTTATTAAGTGTATTTTTATCAAGTTCAAAGTGAGGCCAAAATCTGTCAATAAATATTAAACAAACCTGCATGGAAACTCGCTTTTATATTTGTATTTATATTTTGCTATATAAAAAAATTAAAATAGACTTACACTTCAACAAGGACAGGATATGCAGCGTCTCGGAGTTCCTCTCTCCAAGAAGGCGGCAGCAGAAGTTGCACCTTGGCTCTGCTGCCCTGCGGTAAAGGCACCTCGAAACTTTTTCTAGTCGGCATGGCGAATTTCTCAAGTAAAGGCCATTTACTAGGTCTGCTGTCGTAGAGAATTTTAAGAAGTTTGTGCGAGCTGGCATTGTGCGCGGCTGCTAATGGAAGACCCGGACCTTCGCAGTGGAGGACGTAGAAGAAGGAGTTTGATTGGTCCATATGTGGACTTACCTTAAAAATAATAAATAAATAATTTTATAATCATCTAATAAGAACAATAAATTTTAAGTGTTGTCAGGCTAGATCCTCGATGAGTATGTTTAGCATTAAAGTCTTCTCCCACCATGAATCTGTATTCTTGGCTATTCAAAAAGTTAACGTACGCCTAAATAAAGTTGTGATCAAAATTTTGTAGGTTTTTATTTTAATAATAACAGTTGTAGCTTGTATTTCTACTATTTGGTAACTTATTTATTGATAGTGTAAAATACATGCATTATCAGAATGGATTTTATATGGTACATTTTTTGTTATTTTAATCTGATAAATGAGTCTTTAGTGCAGTGGTCGCCAACCTCTCAATGTGTTGAGCTACTTTGTTAATTTTGGAATAAACAGCGAGCTACCCACACGGAAGCCACGTAACGCAACGTAAATGAAATAATCCACAGTTAATTTATCATTATATGTATTTATTTTACTAATTAACTGGTAATACATAATACATAGGTACTAATACTAAACCAATAACAAAATAACTAATATTACTAGTACGTACTTGTTCATATCTACATTCCTACCTACCAAACGAAAGTGTTTGAAAAATAAACACAAACTTTTATCCAGCCACAAAGGCATGTCACGTAAGATTTAAAAATAGTTAATAATAACAACAAAAAAGTAAAGCACTATCATGAACATAAACATTGAAAAATAAAAAAGTACGTTCAATGAGAAGGCTGACACTCAGACTCATCGATAATTTTTTTAATGTTTGCAGTATAATTTGATACAGCCATTCGAATACAATTATCCAAATGTTCATCTTTAAGTCGATTGCGATAGTTGTTCTTAATAAACTTCATATTGGAAAAAGAAGATTCACACAAATAGGTTGAACTGAATAATGCTTTCACTTTCAAGGCAACACGGCATAGAACTGAATATTTGTCTTAACTTACAATAGGCCAGATACATTTGGTACTTGAGACTAACGATTTTACGGCTAAATCATTTTGAAACTCAATTACTTCCATTTCTGTTGCAGCGATGCCAAAGTTCTGCATAACACAAGTTGCAAACTGTTGGATATCAATTTCCATAAAGGGTGAAATAACAAACTGCGCTACTAAATCCATTTCGTTGAAATCCTTAAAACGATTTTTGAAGTTATTCTTCAGGGTTGAAACTACTTCTACATGATATTTGCTGTCATAGGGTTCTAATGGATTTTGAGATATATTTTCTGAAAGAATAGGAAAATTCTTGGCATCGCTGTTAATTAGGTTGCGTTCCCAAAACTCAACTTTTTGATAAATGCTTTTATATCAGAAATCATTTCCGCTAGTTCTTTGTCTCTCCCCTGAAGCTGCAAATTAAGTTCGTATAATTTATCTGTAATGTCCACGAGAAAACCAAAATCTTTAAGCCAGATTGAATTTTCTAGTTCCGGAGTCGGTTCATCGCGTTGTTTGAAAAATTGAACTATGCCAGATAGGACATCATTAAAACGTTTCAGCACCCGTCCTCTACTTAACCATCGGACTTCAGAGTGAAGGAGTAGGTCCTCGTATTGACAGTCAACTTCATCGGCCAAGGTTTTGAATAATCTTCTTTGTAACGTTTGAGCTCTAATCTTGTTCACAATTTTTACCACCAGTTTCATAACGTTGTTTAGTTTCAGGAAATTTCCACATGATGCTTGCTGATGGATAATGCAGTGGTAACAGAGAAATTGCGGAAAAGTTTATTCTTTACGACATAACGCCACCAGACCCTTATCACAACCCACCATAGCTGGAGCGCCATCGGTTGTCAAGCCTACCATTTTCGATATTGGAATTTTCTCGGAAGAAATCATATTTTTTAGTGGAATAAACTTCAAAAGATCTTCTTTAATCGTAAAATCACTAAAAACCATCCTGACAAACACGGCCATCTGGGCAGTGTCAACGACATCTGTTGATTCATTCAGTTGAAGTAAAAAATAAACACAGTTATCTAAGTCAGTTCTTAACTGTAAAAAAATATCATTGCTCATTACTTTTACACGTCTCATCACTGTATTAGCAGAAAGTTGCATAGGTTTTATAGCTCAAACTATCTCGTCTTTATTTTTAAAGTTGGCAAATAATGAATCAACAGCTTCTAAAAACGCCTGTTTTATAATTTCCCTGTCTTCATAAGGTTTCTTTTTTTGTGCAATTATCTGGGACACACGGTACGATTCTTTAGTTGCAGCCTTATTTTTGTCGACTCTTCTTAAAAATATTGATTGTTGTCCAATTAACTGTTTTTTTAACTGTTTCAGTTTCTCCTTTCTGGCGGCAGAATGTAGTGGGAATGATTTTTCAAAATTAGAATGTACAGTTTTATAATGTCTCTCAATATTTCATTTTTTAGCAACGGAGACCGAAGTATTACATAACAAACACACATTTTTATCTTTAACTTCTGTAAAAAAGTATTGTTCTTCCCATTCCGAATGAAAGTAGTATGTCTTTACCTTCTTACAACTGCTTGCCATAATATTATTTTTTGTTGTTCTCTACTAACCCAACCGCTGGACGTTGGTTACGCGTTCAGTTTTAAACTAAGCGCAATGTCGCCGCGCCGTGCGTATTTATCCCGTTCAAAGCAATCCTGATCGGTCTCGAACACTAACGCGCTGGTCCGGCTGGTCGGTTCTAGCCGATTCTAGCTTGATGGCGTCAGCGGCAGATCGCTCACCGCAACGTTGCCGCTGTTTATATTTAATATTATGACAATTAGATTTTTTTGTGGAATTTTCGGAAACTTCTCTGATTTTTGCAGTTTGTATTTTTAAATTAAAATCGTTGTGAGAGCTACCAGAATTGCCTCCGCGAGCTACCGGTAGCTCGCGATTGACAGGTTGGCGACCACTGCTTTAGTGGAATGGGTGTCAAAGTCAAAAATCTCCGAAATTGATATCAGCTTATGTATGAATCGTATCATTAAAAACTTATTACGAAATGATTGGTTTTGCACGAAGCACTGGCGAAGATTTTTGGGTTGACAAACGCCAGTATAAAAACAGTTCTGATAAAATTTGCAAAACTTTGAATTTTTTTTATACAAAAAATTACTCTTGCTTTTTTTTTAATTGCATTATAAGAAATATCTATACCTATATAAAAACTTTGACATACCTGCGCATTAAAATGAGTACAGTTCCTGTAGAGATATCGACTGCTCCAGAGCACATCCCCCAAATCACATGTAATGCACCGTGATTCCAAATGACGTAAATCATCCGCGCTGGGATCTCGCACCACGTACAAATGCCTCTGTCCCGGTCGATTTTCTTCGGTAGCCAGATAATAACTAACAAATAAAAGTAGAATTATTAAAGTCTAAAAGGATTCAGTTATTTAAATTTATTAATACAAAGGTTTAATAATATACCGATAATTTGGCAGATATAAAATACGTTTCATGTTCAGATTTGAACATAATAAAATCAACATCCTGTATATTAAATTAATTATTTTATTTATTTAAAATGTTCAAGCGAACTCAACTACTAAACCTCAACAAAAAGGAACACAAGAAAATGAAGTCTTACTTCCAACTTCAATGATATACGTAAAAACCAATGATGGCACAATGGTACTATTATGAGCACTCCTAGATCAAGGATCTCAAGCCTCCTTTATTACTGAAGAAGCTGCTCAAATGCTAGCCCTGCCAAGAGAAAGAATCGAAGCAGAAATATCTGGTCTAGCCTAAACTTTCAAAATGGAGAATTCAAGCACATCTGTAACCTAGATTCTCCAGTGACTTTGCCATGAATGTCCAATTGATGGTTATATCAAAGTTGACACAAGCTATCTCAAAAAACCAATTACTACACGTTGATACAGCAACCTTGCAGAATAGGTTATTAGCAAATCCAACATTCAATAAAACACAACCAATCGATTTATTACTTGGAGCAGAAGAATATAGTAAATTGATATTGGATGGTCTTCACAAAACAAACGATGGTATCATTGGACAAAATACAGAATTTGGATGGATTCTTTCGAGTCACATTGCCGCCCAAAAAACTGAAACAATAAAGATAACAAGCATGGTAGCATGCACCGAAGAAGATAAGATGTTAACTAAATTCTGGGAAATCGAAGAAGTTAGTCCGCCACAATACTTAAACCCAGACGACCAAGTCTGCGAAGAATTCTATCACCAAACTACTACACGAAACCCGGATGGATCATATACAGTATCCATACCATTTAAAACTGCAAACCCAGAACTGGGAGACTCCAAGAAAAGAGCAGCTGCGAGATTGTTACAACTGGAACAAAAACTCGAAAAAGATATTCACTTAAAAACACAATACCACCAGTTCATGGACGAATACATAAAGTTAGGGCACATGAAGAAAGTGCCATTACACAAATACGGACAGGGGAAGTATTACATACCACATCTACCCGTACTCAGAGAAGGCAGTACGAAAACTAAATTAAGAGTAGTTTTCGATGCATCCAGCAAAACTTCAAACGGTATCAGCCTGAATGAGTGTATATTTTCTGAACCAAAGCTACAACAAGACATTTCCCAAATACTCTTAAGATGGAGAAAAAATCGATATTGAAAAGATGTATCGACAGATAAAAATCCACGAAGACAGTATTCCTTACCAACGAATTCTATGGAGATTCGGCAAATCTCAGAAAATCCAAGAATATGACTTAACGACTGTCACATATGGAACATCAGCAGCTCCATTTTTAGCCATAAGAACGTTAAACCAATTGGCAATAGTTTAAAAGAGGCACACAATCACCAACAAGACTTACTACAGCTCTTAAAATTCGCAGGTTTCATTCTAAGAAAATGGTCGAGCAATCATCCAAAACTCCTACAGTTTCTACCAGAAAATTTCCGTAATCAAATAGACAAACTAATCTCAGATGAAACCAGAAAATCGCTTGGAGTAATGTGGGCTCCAGTAGATGACATATTCCAATTACAATTCAAAATTAACTCTAAGACAGAAGCTGTTACAAAACGACACATTCTGTCTGAAATCGCTAAACTTTTCGACCCATTAGGATGGTTGTCACCAGTAGTAATCTAAGCAAAATTACTCATTCAAGAATTGTGGCTCGAAAAACTCAGCTGTGATGAACCAGTCACCCAGAAAATAGCCTTACGATGGAAAAAGTTTCAAACGCAGCTGAACAGTGTGGAAGACATTACAATTCAAAGATGGATTCACTTCGATGAAACAGAAATTAAACTTCACGGCTTCTGCGACGCATCTGAAAAAGCATATGGCGCCGAAATTTACAGTAAAACACGAATAAATCGAAAACCACATATCAGTATGTTGCATGCAAAATCACAAGTCGCTCCAGTAAAAGTAAAAACAACACTCCCAAGGTTGGAACTGTGTGCTGCAGTGCTCTAAAGATACAGAAACCAAAAATATTTGCATGGACAGACTCTATGATAACCCTAGGATGGATCCGAGGAGATGCCATGAAATGGAAAACCTTTGTAGCCAACCGAGTATCAATAATCGAAAAGTTAATACCAAAGGAATACTGGAATCACGTTAAAACGAATGACAACCCTGCTGATGCCCTATCCAGAGATATGGATATTAAAAAATTAAAAGAACATTTACTATGGTGGCAAGGACTAAAATGGCTGCAAAATAATGATGACTT
>OV651830.1:19182599-19256481 GCA_927349885.1 Psylliodes chrysocephalus
TGTATCACGCAATCTTTGGTGCATTCTTCCAAACACACGAACTGAAGGGATGTGGCGATTAGGGAAAGCGTCGATATACTGACGTAGCGCTTCCCTTGCATTGCCATTTGCACGACCGTACATAAAATGCATGTCAGCTAATTCAATATTAGTGTAAACAGGCATAACGAAAATTTATAAAATTATTCACCCACAACAAAATAATAACTGCAAATACTATCTATGAAAAAACATCGGTAGACTCCGATAAGAAAAGCAAGTTTTTGAGAATGAAAAAAGATAATCAAAAAATGATACAAAACACAAAACACTCCATGAAACCATTCATTTGCGGACATATGTTTATTAAGACGTTTCTGCATATTTTGGCCCATACTACCCCCCGTTTTATTTTGTGACACTTATTTTTTAACACCCTGTATAGGTTACCGTGGAATTTATTATTAAAAAATCACAAAATAATTCAACTAGGTTACTTGAAAATGTTTTGTGATTTTTTAATATTAATTTCTCAATAAGTTCCACGGTTTACTATATATATTTTATTGTATAAAACAAAATGTAAATATTTCAAAAACCTTATTTTTAGTTTTTTCTACTCCATCTAATCAATAAATAATAATATATTTCGAGAATTGTTGTTGAGGACTTACTTTCTCGTGAGGCACTGTACAAATACTCACATTTTAAAAAAAAAAATTCTCAAAAATTTGCAAGGTAAGGTATAGTTAAAAGTACAGTATTAGATAAATAAGGACTTCAACTATTAGAAAAAAATTAATTTTAGTCATAATCTAATAACTTTTTTTTTAACATTTGAGGTGAGAGGTGTGGCGAAAGGACCTCCTTAAAATGTTTAATTTCATACAGCGTTCCAATTTCGTATCTAGTTCGATGTGTAAATTATAATAATAAAAATGCTGACTTAATCAAAAAAAAAACTATTTGCAAAACATTGAACGAGGTCGAAATTGGAATAATATGTTTTGAATGTGTATTTAAATTATTAAATAATTGTAATTGTTATTTTTTATTGTTATTGTTTGTGATATTATAAATATAGGTGTTAATGAAATAATAAAGAGATTCATGAAAACCATCTTGTGGTATTAATTAAAACAATTATCTTTGAAATCTATTCAAGACTGTCTTTTTATACATGGTGAATACTAAGAGTATAGAAGTCATTAAAATAAACAACTTTGTCGAATTAATTTTTCGAAAAAATTCAAAAAGACTAACTTGCTATTATTTATTCCAAAATGTATCCAATTCGCTCCCTGCGCGACAATTCGTTTTCGTATTAATGGACTATTTCTGCGTATACTGACAAATGCAATTTTTAATAGAATTCGTAATTAAAAAGTATATATGTTAGTTTAAATAAAAGTATATGGATTTGTAACACAAGTAAAACATTAATTTATTATTATTATATATTTTTATCTCTTAAATTAAAGAAAATTATGTATAATCAATAAAAATGAATAGTAAAGTATAGGCAGGCAACAGTATTTACTGGAAAATGTATGAGAAGTTGTCTAAGTCTAATAAGTTGTCATTGAAGAATTATCTGTCAAAATAAAAAAATACCATTTAATAATAGCGTAAAGTTAAAATGTATAAAAAAAGGATCGTTATTTATATTTTCATTTTTGTTGGAGAGAAAACATAGAATGAATAATTAAAACTGGTTTCCCATCAGTAAGTTACAAAATTGTGTTCCAGCCACATATAATAATAATCAAAGGCAGAAATCTTGAAATCTAGTCCTTGCTGAATGAACATTTAAGAATAAAGGGATATTAAAGAACATCGTAAAATGATAATTTATTGTTTATTTAAAACCTTTCAAGTTTCTGATGTCTACTATTCCAGCATTACTGTTATTATTACAAAAATAAAGGTAATTTTTCTTCTTATTGTACACCTATCGATTTATTTCTTTGATTTAATTTCCACTTTGCTACTGAAATTTTTTATATAAGTTTCACTGTTTTTTTTTGCTAGTATTTGTACAATTTTCAACACAGCTTCTCCGGTTGCTTATTGTATTGTTTTCACCTACTTTTTTGAAAAAAAGTAAAATGTATAGGTGTATTTGATATGCCAAAATTACAAAATATCGCCCTAAAATGCACGAATTATCCGCAGCTAGCGCCAGTATCGCTTTTGCTTCCCTTTCCATGACTTCGCACGGAGCGAATACGGGTCTGTCTAATTTATACAGGGTGTTATTGAAATACACGTACATATTAAAACTGGGTATTGCGCAGATCCCCACTGAATGTAGAAAAATATTATTTTTTAAAAATACCCCTTATTAAGGGAGTTATTAATTTTTGAAAATTAATTCTAAAACAAACGTACTTCACTGATATGTTGAGGATGACCTATATAAATTAGGTTTATTTACCTATTTTAAACATCAACAGTAATTAATATGCAAGTTTTTGTCAGATGATAAGAAAACTAGTCTTGTAAGAAATAACCATGTTGCCAAGATTTTCGAATTAATTTCTATTTCCGAAGACTGATTTTTACTACCCTCGTTATCAAAAAACTAGAATATTTGATAAATGATTGTTTTTAAACTATACATTTTTGAAACTATAGATTAATAAAATTTTAGTTGATTTACGAATCTGGCTAACACGAGCGCGTCATTTCCAAGTTGGTAAAAAGTGTTGTTACGATTACTTTTAAATATTTTTTTACGATGCCACTATTTACGAATATTGAACTTACGGATATAGTGCTGGTTTATGGGGCAGCTGGAGAAAATTCTCGGCAAGCACAAATCCTGTATCGCGAACGGTTTCCAAATCGGAGAATTCCGGACTGTCGTACGTTTATTTCAACTGTTCAGCATCTAAGAGACCATGGAAAATTTGAGAGTGTCAATGCAGATCGAGGGAGAACAAGAACACAAAGAACATTGGCGGCCGAAGAAGAAATATTGGAAGCTGTTGAAAACCGGCCTCAATTAAGTTGTAGAAGACTAGGTCTTGAAATTGGAGTGTCCTCATTTGTTGTGTGGCGGACACTTAAAGAACAAGGTTTACATCCTTATCACATCCAAAAAGTCCAGGCCTTATATCCAGGTGATGAAGAAAAGAGAGTGGAGTTTTGTGAATGGATGATTTAAAAATGTGTTGATATTCCTGATTTTCTAAAAATATTATTGTATACTGACGAGGCTTCATTCACTCGTAATGGCGTGTTCAATATGCACAATACGCATATTTGGAGTGATGAAAATCCTCACGCCATTAGGGAAACTGGGCATCAAAGAAATTTTTCAATAAATGTTTGGGCTGGCATAATAGATCAGTATTTAATCGGGCCTTATGTTCTCCCGAACAGATTAAATGGGCCAGGATATCTCCACTTTTTAGAAGATATTTTGCCAGTACTCATAGAAGAGATACCGTTACAATTAAGGCAACGGATGCCTACTAGATGGCGCTCCTCCTCACTTTGATTTAAACGTACGGCAGTTTTTGAACATTAGATTTCCTCAAAAGTGGATAGGCAGAAATGGACCTACTAAGTGGCCTCCGAGATCTCCGGACTTAAATCCATGCGATTTCTTTTTGTGGGGTCACATGAAACAACTAGTTTATAATGAACCTATTAATAGTGTTGAACAATTAACCAATAAAGTTAATGCGGTAGCCGAGGAACTACGACAAAATCCAAGACTAATTTCTAATGTTCAAAGTTCTTTGGAAAGACGATTGCAAGTGTGTGTAAATAATAATGGACGGCATTTTGAACAATTACTGTAATAAACTTTATTTTGAATTAATTGGTTTTGCTACGGCAACAGTGCAATTTCTATGGCTAAGTTCAATTTCGATTTATTTTACTTCTTTAAATATGGAAACTAGTAGGTCGGAAAAGGGGAGTCTTCCCCAATATTTAAATTTTAGAATTTGAAGTTAAAATTGGTGCCAATCGTTTTTGGTCATTACATACTATTCCCCATTTTAATATGTACGTGTATTTCAATAACACCCTGTATATTGTTTAGAACTTTCATCGATAAAATTAAATGCTGATCACGTTTACGCTTAACGACAAAAAAACTACTAGACTAATTTTGTTTACAAAAATCAAATTGCAAACACTCACGGTCTCATCCACGTAGTTGTCAAATTATTAGAAACATTGTTGCACGAATTCGGTATTGATAATAATAATAAAGCTGGAACGCTTACAAAACGCGGCAGCTGTTGCGACAGCTCTGCCTGAGTAATAATAAACACAATCCGAATGATCACAATAAAAAAGGGCATAATTATGAATGTATCTAGCCTCAACAAGACTAGTTCGTTGCCGGCATTTTCTAGCTTTTACATTTATACTGTTAACATATAAAGAAAGTTCCGCTTTTTTTAAAGTTTTTGTATATGTAAAAAAAAATAATTTGAATTAGCGGCTACCAATCAACAGGAAAACCATCCTATTGGCAAACCGACAGAAATCTGGACTTTTACATATCTAGAAAAATATACGAAAACTGTGGAAAATTAAACATCCAATAGTCCATATGCTATAGTCTATTTTTATGTATGAGAGAGTAATAAAACAGCATTTCTAATGCAAAACTTAGTACGGTCATTTTAAATATTTTTACAGAATAATCTAAATATTTCCTAAAAGTTTAATAAATGTACCTGAGCTATTACAAGTTTTGGGTCTTTTATTGGTCCTTTATAAACATAAGCTGTACAGAATAATAGAAAAAGGTTTGGACAGGCCAAAAGCCCTGTGTATTAAAGATTACAAAGCCGTATCTTAAGATTATTTTCAATAAGTACCTATTTGCCAATTTTGTTTTATTTTAATTCCAAGAATTTTTTACAGTAATCGAATTATAAGTAGATAAATACCTTCCCAACAAATTTCACCGAAAATGCGATTATAGGTTTTCCATTTAGTAAGGAGGTCCAAGTTATGTATTCTTGACAGTTTACTAAATGTCGTTTAGTTGCAACTTGCAAGGTGCAGTGTGAATTCTAGTGTGATCATGGAAAATTTGGAAGGGCCACGTAAACGACAAAAAATCGGTCCTTTACCAGTTAATGAAAAAACATTAATATTTAATTGTTTTAAATCATTTACAAACAAACATTTATCTAAAAGTGTTGATGACACAGTGGAATTAGTTAGTAGTACGCTTGGTGTTGGGAAATCTATGATTTACAGAGTTGTTAAAGAAGAGAAATGTGGCGAGTTTCAAACAGCACGTAAAGCTCCAGGAAAACCAAAATTTCAATTAGAAAATCTTTTGAAAGAAAGACTTCGAAGGAAAGGGGATGCGTTCTTCTTTAGAAAAGAATTTCCGCAGTAGACAAAGTTCTTGCCATGGTTCGAGATGATAAGGATTACCCTGAAATGAGTCGAAGCACACTGTGGAAACTTTTAAAAGAAATAGGTTTTCTATGGAAAAGGCATTCCAGAAAGTCTATTTTAATAGAAAGAAGCGATATTGTAGTATGGAGAAGAAATTACCTAAGGACTATAAAAGAAATGAGAAAACAAAGAAGAAATACATTTTACTTAGATGAAACATGGATCAACGAGGGACATAAACCAAATACATTTTGGCAAGATGAAACTGTTACAAGTCGAAGACAGGCTTTTTTAAATAATTTATCTACTGGTTTAAATCCACCATCAGGAAAGGGGCGCAGACTAATAATAGTACACATCGGTAGTTCAAACAGTTTTGTTAAAGGTGGTTTATTGACTTTTAAATCTACTTGTACCGGTGACTACCATGAGGACATGAATGCTGATGTCTTTAAAGAGTGGTTCGAACAAATTATAGATCTTCTTCCTCAGAACTGTATAATAGTAATGGATAATGCAAGTTATCACTCGAGAATTATAGAAAAAATCTGATGTGTCCAACACATGACTTTCCTATCTAGTTATTATAGTAATTTTCCGGTTATTTTGTACAACCTATTGCAGCATCTCTATAAATTTTTAGAGGATAAACTAAATATATACATTTTACAAATACATCTACCTCGAAACATTTTTCTATAGATATTCATTGAAAACGAAAATACAGAAAAATTTAAATTTAGCACTTTTCCATTACGGTCCATTTTAGAAAAATCATGTATAAACAAAAATTATAGAAATCGATATCGCAAACAACTTTTAGTTCAACAATTTTCATAAAAATCAGAATTTTGCACATTTTGTCAAATTTCTCGAATATGGACCATTTCAGGAAATTTTGACATAAAACAAAAATTATAGATAATAATATTAGAAGTAACTTTTATTTGAACAATTTTCTTCTCCAAACATAAATAACAGATATATTCATAAAATATAAAAACGGCCTCCCATAAAGTACCCCCCCAGATGTTCCGACTTTGTCCAAAATCTAATCATTTCACGTCAGGCCGAAATAAACCTTAAGTTTAAAATTTAATGTTTTTTCCTTTATCCGTTTTTGAGTTTTTTTCAAATTTCGAAATTTACACATTTTCTTAAATATCTCGAATACGGTCCATTTTAAAGAAATTATGTATAGAATAAAAATTATAGAGAATTATATAACAAACAACTTTTATTTGAATAATTTTTATAAAAAAAAAATTTTTTTTACATTTTCTCAAATTTCTCGAATACGGACCATTTTAGGAAAATTTTGCATAAGACAAATTAAAGATAATTATATAAGAAGTAACTTTTATTTGAAGAATTTTCTTCTCCAAACGTAAATAACAGATATATTCAATAAAATATAAAAATGACCACCTATAAAGTACCCCCCAGATGTTCCGACTCTGCCCAAAATCTAATCAGCTCATTGGACGCTGAAACAAAGCTTAAGTTTAAAACACACACCACACACACCACACACACACACACACACACACACACACACACACACACACACACACACACACACACACACACACACACACACACACACACACACACACACACACACACACACACACACACACACACACACACACACACACACACACACACACACACACACACACACACACACACACACACACACACACACACACACACACACACACACACACACACACACACACACACACACACACACACACACACACACACACACACACACACACACACACACACACACACACACACATACACACATACACACACACACACACACACACACACACACACACACACACACACACACACACACACACACACACACACACACACACACACACACACACACACACACACACACACACACACACACACACACACACACACACACACACACACACACACACACACACACACACACACACACACACACACACACACACACACACACACACACACACACACACACACACACACACAC
This sequence comes from Psylliodes chrysocephalus, assembly GCA_927349885.1. Lineage (NCBI taxonomy): Eukaryota > Metazoa > Arthropoda > Insecta > Coleoptera > Chrysomelidae > Psylliodes > Psylliodes chrysocephalus. Next base: position 19,189,999 of record OV651830.1, read on the forward strand.
ACACACACACACACACACACACACACACACACACACACACACACACACACACACACACACACACACACACACACACACACACACACACACACACACACACACACACACACACACACACACACACACACACACACACACACACACACACACACACACACACACACACACACACACACACACACACACACACACACACACACACACACACACACACACACACACACACACACACACACACACACACACACACACACACACACACACACACACACACACACACACACACACACACACACACACACACACACACACACACACACACACACACACACACACACACACACACACACACACACACACACACACACACACACACACACACACACACACACACACACACACACACACACACACACACACACACACACACACACACACACACACACACACACACACACACACACACACACACACACACACACACACACACACACACACACACACACACACACACACACACACACACACACACACACACACACACACACACACACACACACACACACATCATCGCGAAAATAGTCAAAACGGATTCAGGGGACCTCAAAACGTAAAAATCCGTCGAAAACTCGAGGTCGAAAAAAATCATGATTCCTATACTTTCCTTATATCTGTATACAGATAGGAAAGTAAAATTGCCCACAACCAAGTGGTTAAAAAAAGATTTACAGAATTGGCTAAATTCAAAGAATATTAAGTTCCGTCCCGGTTCTGTGAGAAAAGAACTGTATCATTTGTGTTCCCTTCAAAAAGAGAAATTCAAAAAATATGAAATTGACGAAATTGCAAAAAAATCGTGGGATGACGGTGGTTAGATCACCACCATATCATTGCGAAGTAAACCCGATTGAACTGATATGGGCACAGATAAAGGGAGAAGTTTTAAGAAAAAATAATTCTTTTAAAATGATTGATGTTAAACAGTTGTTTTTGGAGGCTGTAAATAATGTGAAGTCTGAAAACTGGGAAAAACAGTAAATCATACGTTTAAAGAAGAAGAGAAAATGTGGAAGTTGGACAATATTACTGATGAAATGATCGAGCCACTCATGGAAATATTGGTTGCGACAGTTCATCTTCTGATTTAGATTCTGATTTGGATTTGTAGGTAAGAAGTAGTTTTTATATTAAAATTATTATTTATGAACTTAACGTTGTTTAAAAGTCAAAGTTTAAATCCTTATACCTACATAACCCGTTTGACACAATGTTCTTAACATACCTTGAGGAAAAATAAAACATTTTAGAAAAAATTGCACTTTTTTACCTTCAGCTGTTTAGAAGTTATAAGCAGGTTAATTAGGTGAAAATATAAGTGTATACTCGAGAAATAACTTCAAAAAATATTTTACCTGTCTACTAAAAGAAGTGGTCCGCCTATGGATTACGAACGCTTTATTATTTTAATACTCTCCCATACATAAAAATAGACTATACCAATAAAAGAAGACAACGGAGACTGGGCAAGGTCAAATAAACAAAAAGCTGATATCTTTGCAATCATCTCGAAAAAAATTTTCAACCGAATACAAAAAACGAGGATTTTATTTTAATGCAAATTTTAAAACATTTCAACTGTGCTATAATCTTAACCTTCGCTGTTTCTGCATTTATTCTACACATTGACTTACATGAGGTGACTGATGGTATCCCATGAAAGGATTTTCGTTACTTCGTGCCTTCCATGACTTAATACCCCTATCCTTTGTTTCGTCACAGTCATGTGTTTGATGTGTGTGAACATTTCTCTACTACCTTCTTGCACAGCAGCCAGTAATAGATAACTGTCACCATCTGGAGAGAATACTGGATGCTCTTGGATCTCAAGCCACGATCGTTCCAGTGCTCTTTCAGCATGTGTCTAAAAATATACAAATAATAATAATAATAATTACACAAATTAGAGTACCTATGAGTCATTATTTTAGTCATATAGATGAAGTTAAAAATAATTTAAAATTTGGAAAAATGCCAATTATATAAAAACAAATGGAGAAAAAAAACGTTACTCTCAAAGAAAAAAGACTCGTGAGAAAACCACCTCTCGAGAAAAAATACTCAAAAAATCCACTCTTGAATAGGTATTCTAAAGAAAACCACCTCTCGAGGAAAAAATACTCGAGAGAAAGCCACCTCTCAAAGAAAAAAAAAAGACGTTACTCTCGAGGAAAAAAATTTAAATAGGTTTTTGATTGTACTTGTATGCTAACATTATGGCATATTAAGTTTGTTTTTTAAAGTTTAGAGTGAGGCAGATTCAAATTTGCCGAAAGCTACTAATAAATATTCAGCAAACTTGCAAGGAAACTTTCATTTATATAAGGTTACAATAAATTTGCAGCGAAAGTATTTTACTTAGTAACAGTATTTAAGTTGATTCCTAAGCAACAAGTCGTATAGTTTATTTATTATGAATTAAATATTTTAATAAAAATCTTATCATCTGAATAACTTTCAACCATCCGATACGCACAGGCGTACCAAATTCTTCTCCATTTTGAAATAATGTACTATTTTAAACATCGTAGGTATGTGCTTTCATATTGATTTTTAAAAGAATAATTGAAAAAAGTATAAAAATAATAATTAGAACATATAATTCAAACCAAAATTAATTTAACTTTCCTGATACCTACCAAAAATGGTCAATAAGTGAAAGTTCAGATCGTGGATTTTAAGTAGAGTTTACAACTCTTTTTCAATATTGTTATTACCGTTATTAACAAATTATTTTTAAATTGTGGTCTTCTCTGATATACATCAAACATTTTTGGCGTTACCGGAAGCCCACTTTGTAGATAGTACGATTAAAATAAACATTTAAAAGATCAGTCAATTTAAGAATAAAAAAATGAATTAGTTATTATTTATGAACTTACTTCAACACATGTCCAGTTAGGTGCAAGACACGCTGAGACTATACTAAGATTTTGCGCCCTGTTGATCCAGACGACAGACACTTGTGAATTCTTTCGACCTATCCATCCAGCAGAAGTTAGGTAATAATCCCTAGAAGAAAAACTAGTAAATTATAAACCAGACTGACACATATAGAAGATGATAATTCTGATTAGTTAGTTACTTTGAAGAGTAAAATGGCATTCATTCCCTAACTGGGGAACTGGGAACTAGAACTGGGAACTAGAATCCCCAACTAGTCTTACTGGCTATGCCGACAGTAAATTAAGAATGGTTCTAATTAATATTCGATCAATACGGAATAAGACTGATGAATTGTATTTGTTTTTGGAAGAGTTAGGGTTTCCCCAAATAGTTGCTATTACAGAACACTGGTTACAAGTTGGTGAACCAGTTTTTGTCGAAAAATATACTATCGTCAGCAGATATGATAGAAGTAATACAGACCATGGTGGAACTCTAATTTTATCCTTAGACAAGGACTTTTCTGCTGTATCTAAATACGACTTTCTACAAGCTGAAAATTTCTTCGAATTTTCCATTGTAAACAACAAAAACATTGATTTGTTTATTATTTGTATTTATAGAATACCTAAATCAAATGTTCACCTCTTTCTAGAGAATCTTCTTAATCTACTTGACGCATTGCCTATAAAAAGTAAGAAAATTTTATGCGGCGATTTTAATATTGACTTTGCTAATGTATGTGCTACTCAAAAGTCTTTGATCAATATTTTTGAATCATTCAGTCTCACTATGCACGTAAATTCTCCAACTAGAATCACAGAAACAACATCTACAATTATAGATTACGTAGTCTCTGATTTTAAACCCGTTGATGTAGAGCACCAAGTAATTAGCTCAGGTCTCTCAGACCACGAAGCAGTATTTGCCAAATTTTTGATACCCCGTACAGCTCCAAAAAAAGTCCGTCAGCTAGGTAGAATTTTCTCTAAGCATAATTTCAAAAATTTCTATAATTTATGTCTAACTACTGATTGGAATGGTCTTTCTGATGATATTGACTCTAAATTTTCAGACTTCTTAAATAAAATAATTATGTGTTTCAATACAGCTTTCCCCCTTCGCCCCATTAAAACTAAATGTCATAAATCTTGGACAACTAAAGGAATAAGAACATCATCTAAAAATATGAGGTCACTCATGTATATTAAAAAGTACACAGATAATCCCCTAATATTAAACTATATCAACAACTACAGAATATTGTATCGGAAAATCACCAAATCTGCTAAGAAAAACTATTACAAAAATCGCATCGCAAGAGCTAAAAGCTCCTCCAAAGAAACCTGGTCTATAATAAATGACTTAAGGAATAAAACCCGTTCTTCAAACAGTGTAAATCCTAGCCCAGATGAACTAAACAATTATTTCGTAAATGTAAGTAAAAATATCAAATCTAACATAGCTCCGAGTCAGGATGCTCTCTCCTTCCTCCTACCTACTAAAAGGATCACTGAAAGTTTCTTCCTAAGACCAGTAGACAAGCATGAACTAGTGCAAACCATAAACAACATCCAAAATAAATTTTCCTGTGGAATTGATGGCCTGTCCACCAAAATATTTCTAAATATACCGGATGTAGTAATCAACATTTTAACTTCACTGATTAATGAATCCTTTAAAATTGGTCTCTTTCCTAACTGTCTACAAACAGCTATAATAATCCCACTTCATAAAGGTGGCGACAAAACCAAAACCTGTAACTATAGACCTATCGCGTTATTGCCTACCTTATCGAAGATAGTAGAACGGCTAATGAAAAACCGTCTTTTGACCTTTCTTTTCAAGCATAACATCCTCACAGCTCATCAGTATGGCTTTCTACCTAAAAAATGCACTAGCGACGCAATGTTTTCCGTTCTTAATGAAATATACACATCACTTAATGATAAATTTTTCACCGCTTCAGTATTTTGTGACTTCGCAAAGGCCTTCGATTGTGTAAATCATGATATTTTAATTAATAAGTTACAAATTTATGGCATACGGGGATCTCCTTTACAATGGTTTAAAACTTACCTAGAAAATAGAAATCAACAGGTGCGGGCGAATGGTGAGGATTCTACAAATCTAGCAAAAAGCAGTGGAGTACCTCAAGGATCAGTATTAGGTCCAATTTTGTTTTTATTATTTATCAACGACATCACAGACTTAAGAATAAGTGGTAGAATTACTTTATTTGCTGATGACACCAGTGTAACCTGGAATAATTCTAACATGCAGACATTACAATCTATCATAAGTGAAGATCTAGTGACTATTAAGTCCTGGTCTGATTCGAATGGACTTTGTTTCAACACCAGTAAAACTGTAGCATTGTCTTACAGAGGTACTTTACAACCTATAGCTTTAAACAATAATCTGATCCAAACGGTGACTTCAATCAAGTTTTTAGGTCTTTATATAGACGATTCTCTAAAATGGTCTGCTCATATAGATACCTTAGCAAAAAAATTATCCTCCGCATGTTTTGCCATTAAATCGGTTTCTGAAGAGCTGACTCCTTCTACTGCATTAATAACCTACTTTTCCTTATTCGAATCTCACCTTCGCTATGGTTTACCTTTCTGGGGTTCTTGTAGCTTATACCTTTTCGAATCTATTTTTAAACTACAAAAAAGAGCAATCCGCTATGTATTTGGTTTAAGTAGTAGGACACATTGCGAAAATTACTTCAAAAATTTCAAAATTCTAACCCTTCCTGCTCTATTTATTTTCAAATCCGTCTGCTTAGTTCGCAAGCACATTCAAAATTTATCCGAAAGACCGACTCGTAGATATCCTACAAGAAATTTAGAGACTGATGTTTATTTAACAATGCCCACTTCTGACCTATTAAAACATTCCATTACCTACAATGCCAAAAAATTGTATAATAACCTTCCGATGCAATTAAAATCTATAAATACATACGATAAGTTCCGAAGACTGGCTAAAGCTTTTCTTCTAGAAAGACCATATTACACAGTAGCAGAATTTTATAACGTACCTTAGACATTTGAGTTCCACATACAATGGCATTAATTAAATAATTAAATATTAAAGTTTAAATTTAAAAATTAAATTAGAATAATTATAATGACGGATATTGCATATCCATTGCAATTGTTATTCCTATTTTGTCTGTTTGTTTCTGTTTGTTTTTTCTGCTGTTCAGTTATTTTTATAATATGTTTAGTATTTAAGTTACACGCTTTGTCTATAAAATTTTTGTAATTTTTTTTACGACAATAAAGCATATCTCTCTCTCTCTCTCTCTCTCTAAGAATGTAAGCTAGGTACGGTAAAATGATTTGTACAAATCAATCATTTTAGAAATTTCATTTACCAGCGTTAATTCATAAATAACTAAGTATCCGATATATTTGTGATTTAATTCATAAAAACAAAAATTGAAAATATACACACAATATGTTTTGTAGTTAAAAAAATAATACATACTGCTTTAGTAAGGCCTTTGGTGGTTGAACAAGATGATACTCTAAAGAAGTTAAATTTGAAATATTTACAACCCAGAGTTGCACTGAGGGGATAGACGTTCCAGGCTAAAAAACAAAAAATAATATAATTAAGAATAAAATATTTATTACATATAGGATGTAGCAAACCTCTGCTTTAGTTCTATAACTTCTATTATATAGAACAAAACGATTTATTTGAAAGATAAGTATCTGTCAATGGATAAATGGAAAATGATGCGTTTAAATAAACAAATAAATTTTATACTCATAATAAAATAAATGTTACTCACTGTTGGATATCTTAGGCTTCTAGAAGAAGGAAATGAAGGTGCTTTTTGGTAAGAACCCATCGATCCTAAAACGGATCCAGTCTGGAACCAAGGAAAATTCATGATTCCTACTTGACTGTCATTAAAAGTAGCATAAAGGAGATGAGTTCCATCGCAAGAACTCCATAAGGCCTCTTGAGTTTGTAAAATATCCTCTGAAATAAAATACAAATATATATTTTTAAGAATCCAAGAGATTTTTTGATTGGTATCAGGTATATTGGCCAGAACTGAGCTAAGTGGACTGCCCTAGATGTTCATTTGTTTATAGAATGTTTGATTTCAGTTTCCTTAAGAATTCGGAGAAGATTGATGAGCTCGTGAACAAACTCTATACGTAGCTGACTACTTATTCGAGTGGCATATTTGTGAATAAGGAGATGATGTCAAAACTGACTAGGATGTCGTTAAGCTCTAAGCTGATACTCTTTAAGTGTTTGATGAAGTACCCAGCTAGCACATAACGTTGCCAAGCCTTTCGGCGATGTTGCACTAAGGGAACGTAATAACATTATTGTACAACGTAAATGCAACGTTCATGAGAAGTTGTTGAGGGAAATCAAAACCTCGCAAAACTTCTATTTGTTATTTACCTAGTTAACCTACCGTAAACATTACAAATCTGAATTCAGAACGTTTAGTTTTATGTCAATTGTCACTTGTCAGTTTTTCTTGTCAATTGTCTTTTTTAATGGTTTATTTTTCGACATCCAGAATTTATTTTATAAATAATTATTATTTATAAATTCGAATAGATTTGGTAAGGGTCCTCTATAAAATAGATAACTATTTTCTAAACCATTGTCTTTGTTTCAGATTACAATGCCTGATGTAAATTTATTATTTCATTCATTAAGTATCTTTAGCAGTCGATGCCGATGACGCCAAATAAAAAAAAAACTACAATAAAAACAAAGAATTGCAGATCAATCGTTGTAAACCAGAAGATAAACATTTAACCGAATGTCCGGCAACATTTTACACCAAATACTTATAAAAGGTAATTATACTTTATCGAACTAAAAATACATTTTAAAAATATTATATTTTAGGTTTCCTTCGACATTCTAGGAATTTTAGAAGCAAAAGTAAATACTACAGAAGTGTAAAGAAGAATATAACACCTGAAGTTTTATAAAAAGTGAATCTATAGGTACATGATATGTCAGGTATATCAGAATTCAAGCAGTTCATTCTCTTCAACAGGCTAGATTGTCTGGAAATGCAACCATCAGTTCAAGTGAAAACCCAGCAGAAAAGTTGAGAGAAATCATAGATGATACTCTCGAGTATAATAGAATATCTTGCTAAAAAACACCAGTTGTTTTTTATAAAATCTACATATTGATGGCTCAATCAAATACTGCCACAACTAAAATACTATTATTTCGAGAAATTTCATTTTGAAATTTTGTAAGTCTCTATTATCATTATTTTGTTTTTGACATACTCTTCAAAAAACAACTAACCAAATCAATAGTTTTTTCTTCTTTTCATTTTAACACCATTTCCTTTTTCCGTTGATTGTTACCAACTTCTTAATTTGAATATTAGTACATCTAAAATTATTTTCCAACGCTAATGCTAGACTCTACTTTTAACATTAATAATTTATTTATTTCATTTTGTTTATTATTACGTACAAATTCAAACAATTCATTTTATAAACCTATATTATTATTAAGAAACATTTATTTTTTTCGCCAACGCCATCTATTGGCCGATGGTCAAAATATTTAAATTTGACAACCTCTAAACTGTTATCTTAAATATTAGAATGGTTAATTCGTCTATTTATACCTAGAGGGCGTTAATCAGTATATTTAATCTAAATAAAATTTAATTCCTGTAGAATTATAAACACTTGCCCAAAAACCCATTTTAGTGCTTGTAGGGTTAAAAAAAAAAAAAAAAAGTTTTTAAATTTGTTTGTCTTAATTGTTCGTCCGTTCGTGAAATATTTTAATAATTTTAATTAATAGTTTTAGACCTACTTTTGTTTATGTGTTTTTGACATCAACTTTTTGTTGCAACTATTGTTTTTTATGTATTTTAAAAAATACTCGCATACTTGTTTTTACACCGACCCTGGGATAATTCTCTTAACTTAGTCTTAAATAGATGAGTAATTACGGGTGAGTTCTTGATATTTGACAACTTTCATATTAAAATGTTTAAACCCACTTTATTAGTTATGAGCTCATTCGTTTTTCCTCTCTATTTTAGACCTTACCTGATGATGAGGATCTGATCCTCGAAACCGGTCGTAATAAAAATACTCTTGTGAGATCCTAAGGACCACCTTTGTTTGATTTACCTTTTCTGAACTTATAACTCACACATGGCTACCACCTTCAACTTTAATACTCTTTATATTTTATTTAAAAGCTTCGATATTTTGCTGTTAAATAAAATGATTACGATTATAAAAGTGTGTTGTTGCATAGTTGTAAAAAATTTGGGTGTTTTTGAAGAAAATAACTCGAATTGAGGCAGTTTTAGACACAGTTTGTGGCTACATTTTAAATGATTTATCTTTAAGGATATTTTTGTTTGTGGTGGTATTTAAAGTAAAACCGTAATGATATTTTGCATCCATTGAACCAAAAATGTAATTGCTTTTTTTTTTGACTTGTGGCGGTTTTTGATTGAACCATCGATATATCTACCTTGGAAATCAAGCATAAAATTTGTAAAATTCAAACAAATTTCAATACACTAACATTGGTTCTTTTATTTAAAACAACAAAGTAAGGCATATTTTTTAATTTCTATATAATTTCCTTTAATTAATAATAGGTAAACAAGCTATCAATTTCTTTTTTATTCAATGTATTGAGAAGTAAAATCTTTTTATATAAATATATAATTCATGCTCTTCTAATAAATTGTCATATTTAGGTTACATTATAGCACTTTATAAATATCTATGCAAAAAAAGTTAAAAGGCTTGATTTAAAAAAGATATATCTCTGCGTCTTAGGAAAGAAATCAGCGAACTTAGCTATCCTCTAGTAATCTAATATAATAATATGTACCTAGTCATTGTTGTATTTGTTATTATTTTTCACCAATCTAGCTTTATCATCGTTCACCATTTAAGGTTTTAGTGAACCTTTGCAATATTGGTACCTTATTATACTATTTAGCTATTTTTGTCCAATCGTTTAGTGCTTTCTAGGTACTTCTTCTATCCCACATGTGTACTTGTGTTTGTGATATAAGGTGTGTTCTTTTATTCAATAATTGTTCCATCAGTGATTGATGTAATTTATCTATTCTGCAGTCGTTTTATATTTGAACTCTTATATTTTAGGTTAACTTAAATGATTGATTATCCTCACCATTCGTCTATCACATAACCATCGGCTTTTAAAGCCGATGGATGCCTTGGCTCATTGGTGAACTCACCGCTGGAAAAAAGAATGATTGACACATACAATCGTCTTTCCATCACTTAATTTACGAACGGTTTGCTGCAAGCGCTGGATACAGCACTGAATAAAAGAACACGCCTACACCTACCTCTACTTTTGTGCTATTGGTACTTGATTTCAAGAACATTTTAATAATAAATTTATATAAATATTTTGTTTTATTTGAAATTTTCATGTCTCGATTGAGATTTTACTATAGCCTCAATTTCAGCCTCTCTGTATTACATTACACAATGTGTGTCCACGGATGGACTTAATTATACTTGTAAAACTATTTATTTTAAATTAAAGAAAAAGTTATTTTTCATAATTTCTCAATGTGAATCGAATTTATTTAACAAGCAAGAAATTATGAAGAATTACTTTTTTAATTTAAAATAAATATTTTCACAAGTATAGTTAAGCCCATCCGTGGACACACTGTATAATGCTGTAGATCTAATTCACATTATAACATCAATAGAACGTTTCAGAGCAACTTTCGGGGTAAGTACCGTAAAAGTGCTAGTGTGATGTTTTTCGAACTTCACTTTGTAACTTCTGTGAGATGTGCTATAAAAGTCTTGCCGTTGCGGACATTCGGTAGTTGCAGGGAGATAAGGGTTACATTTACAGTACATTGCATGCGAGCTTAAAGAGCCTAAAATTGCAGCTTATTAACGTAGATGGGATGTTTTTGTGCTAGCTGGGTACGTAGAGTATACACGTAGGTTTTTGTCTTTCTCACGTGTGTTTGCAGAATTTCTGCCAGATGCTTATTCAGGTTGTAAGTTGGTGATTCTATGGCACTTGATATTGATCAGTTCACCATGGAAATATAAGAAAACCGAAAAATTCCTATCCTAAATGTGTTAATCAGCTGAGAAGATAGTAAACTAGGCCACAGAGTATACAAAAAGAAGACACCCACTGATCTATGCCTACAGTACGGATCCAACCATCATCCAAAACAGAATTGCACAGTTATCAACACCTTAGTAAGCAAAGCGTTAAGGATATGTGAACCAAGATACATACGCGACGAAATTAAACACCTAACAATAGTGTTACAAGCAAACGGATATAGCAAAAAAGACATTACCTGTCCTACGCACCCAAAGAAGAATAAGTCTAGTGAAGAACAAAATCATACATAGGTGTCATTGAACAAATTAACAAAATCTCAAAGAAAAAGAAAATCGTCGATATCTACAAGCCGACAAAGAAAATACGGAATACCTTAAAACAGGAAAAGACCGCAAAGATCCCCTTAAACCAGCAGGAATCTACAGAATTCTATGAACTTGTGGAAAAGTATACATATGACATAGAAAGAGATGCATTGGTACACGACTAACAGAACAACGAAGTTGTCATTTTGGACAAACTAAAAAATCTGCAGTCGCCGAACATACATTATCCGATGGAGAGAACAAGATCCTTTTCAAAAACACCGACCTACTAGCAACATCAAGACAATACTGGATCAGATTGCACTTTGAGTCTATAGAAATACACAAACATAAAAATAACTTCAATAGAAAGCAAAAAAACAACATTACCTAGGATCTGGCACACATCATTAAAAAGCGTGAAAATAAATCCGCTTAATACCAGTACCGACAAAAAAGAGCGCGCAGGAACGAATATAAATACCACACAGCAGAGGCGAATTAAGTTTCAGTTGATACATCGAAAAGAGTACTTCGTCTACGCCACTAAAGAAGGCTACCGTAGTTGAAGCTGAAACGTTTGGTAGTAATAACCAAGAAAGACCACGCCATATTAGCCCAGAAACATACAATAACATGTCTTGATGATTTGATTCAACAATTGCATAAAGGTTTTCATCCGCGTATAAATAGTTATTATGAAAATTTATTATTGAGTTTCGAGAAAAATTAGATCCATCGATAAAAAGAATGTGCCTATTAAATAGCGGATGTTCTAGCAGTTTTTGAAGCAACTACTGAAATTAATGCGCAACGGAAAATCTTCAGGGATTAATGCCTGGACTCTTGAAATATCGGTATAACATATTTTCGATGAGTATTTTTCAAACAGGTACATAAGAAATATTAAACGTTGCCGCGATTTTCCTCTTGCTAGTTTTGGGGTTCTCCTCAATTTCATGTAAAATTCCTTCTTCAAGTTTGATGTTTGATGGACTCTTTAAGCGAATGGATGAACTAAAATGATCGGAAAAAAGATAGAAAAAGGTATTTTCGCGTTTATTATTTCAAATTTTGCCTTCTCTTTTAGTTCTACATTTTCTTCGTTGTTACATTGATTTGAAAATTGATTTCAACGTGATTGTAATTGGTTATTAATAGACTATTTGGTTGAAACATTTATTTTTATTGCTTTTAAAGTAGCATTGGATGTGTTTGTGACTGTATTGCTTTTCTGTACTTTTCTTTTAATGTGAAAATGAATTAAAAATGCAATTTAATTTCTGTATATTGAATACATGGCATTACATTTCTAACTGACAAATATCTAACATATATATCTACAGTAACGTGAAAATTGGATGGACAGAGTCAGCTCCAACAAGCATCATTGATACTGGCATCCGCAACTTCTCTGATTTATTTAAAATAGTCTATGAAATAGATTTAACTCTCGCCTTAGTGATTAACATATTTTGTTTTTTACTTTGTTAATATATTTCGGATCATTTCGAGATGAGATATCATGAATAAAATTTCGGAATAACAAATAATATTTTTGAATGTGTATTTAAGTTTACCTTGGTACAACCAATCGGGAACACCGTTGTAGATGATATTTGGTTGTCCCGAGAACGTTATCCTGATATTGTGTTCGTCTGTTGGCGATTTTCTATGATAGATGTCGTTGTTAAAAATTATTAATAAAGACGTGGTGTCGCCTAACCACGAAACGAATTGAAGACGTTCAGGTTGGGCTTTCGGGGAAAACTCCATACGAACTGGAATATGATGGCTGCAACAAAAAAAAATATACAAATTATAATGGTTAATAATAAAATAGTTTTTTAAACAAATTTGAATTACTGAAATTAAATCCTCTTAAAGGAGGAAACAAAACATGTTTCTCTACATAAGATTTTCGTAAAACTTGGTAGGTATATTGACAGGTTTGCGCTTTCTTTGATATATTTGAAAATTTATGATTAATAATAGTTTTTATTACATAACTCTGTATATGTTACTTAGGTAAAAACGTTTTTAAATTAAATTAAACGAAGTAAAGTAATTCCCAAAATATTTTTTATGTCGCACTAAAATGTTCCAAGTTAGATGTTTGAAAAATAATTGCTAAATCCACTTGTTTTAAAAAAAAAAAAAAATAAATAAATAAATAAATGTAATATTTAGCCAGTTCATTAGACACAAATTGTTAGATAGTTCTTTAAGCACAGCTCTTTAGAAACAATTTTGTAGGCACAATTCTTTAGACACAATTCTTTAAACACATTTCTTTAGATGCAGTTCTTTAGACACCGATTTTTAAAAGTCATTTAAAAACAGATCTTTGGACACAGTTCTTTAGGAACAGTTATTTTGACACAGTTCTTTAGGCAGTTATTTTGACACGGTCTAAAACATTGTTTTTAATAAACTATTTTTATTAAACTATTTTTTAGACAGTTCTTTGGACATAGTTCTTTAGACAGAGTTCTTTAGATATAGGCCATTAGACACAGTTCTTTAGATACGGTTCTTATACACAGTTTTTTAGACACAATTCTTTAGACACAGTTTTTTAGACAGTTTTTAAACACAGTTCTTTAGACACAGTTATTTAGACATTGTTCCTTAGCCACAGTTCTATAGCCAGAGTTCGTAGACACAGTTGCTTAGACATATTTCTTTAGGCACATTTCTTTAGACACAGTTCTTTAGGCACGTTTTTGAAACACAGTTCTTTAGACACAGTTTTTTAATCAAAGTTCTTTAGTCACAGTTCTTTAGTCACAGTTCTTTAGTCACAGTTCTTTAGTCACAGTTCTTTAGTCACAGTTCTTTAGTCACAGTTCTTTAGTCACAGTTCTTTAGTCACAGTTCTTTAGTCATAGTTCTTTTTCTTTAGTCACAGTTCTTTAGTCACAGTTCTTTAGTCACAGTTCTTTAGTCACAGTTCTTTAGTCACAGTTCTTTAGTCACAGTTCTTTAGTCACAGTTCTTTAGTCACAGTTCTTTAGTCACAGTTCTTTAGTCACAGTTCTTTAGTCACAGTTCTTTAGTCACAGTTCTTTAGTCACAGTTCTTTAGTCACAGTTCTTTAGTCACAGTTCTTTAGTCACAGTTCTTTAGTCACAGTTCTTTAGTCACAGTTCTTTAGTCACAGTTCTTTAGTCACAGTTCTTTAGTCACAGTTCTTTAGTCACAGTTCTTTAGTCACAGTTCTTTAGTCACAGTTCTTTAGTCACAGTTCTTTAGAAAGTTCTTTAGCTGCAGTTCTTTAGACACAGTTCTTTAGATACATATCTTTAGATATATTTCTTTAGACACAGTCCTTTAGACACAGTTCTTTAGCTACAGTTCTTTAGATACATATCTTTAGATATATTTCTTTAGACACAGTTTTTTAGACACAGTTCTTTAGACACAGCTCTTTAGAAACAGTTCCTTGAACACAGTTCTTAAGCACACTTCTTTAGAAACAGTTCTTTAGGCATAGTTCTATGGACACACTTTTATAAACACGGTTTTTAGACACAGTTTTGTAGACACAGTTATTTAGGTACAATTCTTTAGATCTAGTTCTTGAGACATAGTTTTTTCTAGATACAGTAGTTTAGACACAGTTATTTAGACACATTTTGATACAATTGTTCAGACACACAGTTCTTTAAACACATTTTGATGCACTTCTTTAGACACACGGAGCTTTAAACACATTTTGATACAGTTCTTTAGACACACATTATTTAGACACTGTTCTTTTTTCTAATATTTATTCTGTATTACAATCTCGAGATATTATTTCGTCTCTAATAACAAGAAAGTTTTCATATAAAGTAAAATAGTGTTATTTTATAAAATTCTACATTTCATTCAACGACCAAAATAAATACATAAAAAATAAAAAGATTAATAAGTATATTAATAAATAGATTATTAAATAGAATAATAAATAGAATATTAAATTGATTATAAAATAGAATATTAAATAGATTAATAAATATGTTAACAAATAGAATATTAATTGAAAACACTTTTATTCGAGGAAAAAAACGCTAAAAACGTTTTAGGACATAATTCTTTTTGGACATAATTCTTTAAATAATTTAGTAACCTAATGAAGGATTAGGTTTAGGACCTAATGAAATTCTAAACATTTACTTACTCTTTTCTGACGTCATAAATGGTATAGTGAGCTGTATAGGATTGTCGAAATACCTGAAAAGAAAAATAATAGAACATTAATGATAAGAATTAAAGTCACAATAAAAATGATATTTCGGTAATAATTCTATTTGGATGAATCTAATTTACGTAACTCTAGAAGATAATATTGTTTAATACATGTTCATAAAATTAATGATTTTTAATTGAGTTCGTAGGTAGAATAGAAAGGAGGAGAAGGAGGAGAAGGAGGAGAAGGAGGAGAAGGAGGAGAAGGAGGAGAAGGAGGAGAAGGAGGAGAAGGAGGAGAAGGAGGAGAAGGAGGAGAAGGAGGAGAAGGAGGAGAAGGAGGAGAAGGAGGAGAAGGAGGAGAAGGAGGAGAAGGAGGAGAAGGAGGAGAAGGAGGAGAAGGAGGAGAAGGAGGAGAAGGAGGAGAAGGAGGAGAAGGAGGAGAAGGAGGAGAAGGAGGAGAAGGAGGAGAAGGAGGAGAAGGAGGAGAAGGAGGAGAAGGAGGAGAAGGAGGAGAAGGAGGAGAAGGAGGAGAAGGAGGAGAAGGAGGAGAAGGAGGAGAAGGAGGAGAAGGAGGAGAAGGAGGAGAAGGAGGAGAAGGAGGAGAAGGAGGAGAAGGAGGAGAAGGAGGAGAAGGAGGAGAAGGAGGAGAAGGAGGAGAAGGAGGAGAAGGAGGAGAAGGAGGAGAAGGAGGAGAAGGAGGAGAAGGAGGAGAAGGAGGAGAAGGAGGAGAAGGAGGAGAAGGAGGAGAAGGAGGAGAAGGAGGAGAAGGAGGAGAAGGAGGAGAAGGAGGAGAAGGAGGAGAAGGAGGAGAAGGAGGAGAAGGAGGAGAAGGAGGAGAAGGAGGAGAAGGAGGAGAAGGAGGAGAAGGAGGGAGAAGGAGGAGAAGGAGGAGAAGGAGAAGAAGGAGAAGAGGAGAAGAAGGAGGAGAAGGAGGAGAAGGAGAAGGAGGAGAAGGAGAAGGAGGAGAAGGAGGAGGAGAGGAGGAGGAGGAGGAGGAGGAGGAGGAGGAGGAGGAGGAGGAGGAGGAGGAGGAGGAGGAGGAGGAGGAGGAGGAGGAGGAGGAGTAGGAGGAGAAGGAGGAGAAGGAGGAGAAGGAGGAGAAGGAGGAGAAGGAGGAGAAGGAGGAGAAGGAGGAGAAGGAGGAGAAGGAGGAGAAGGAGGAGAAGGAGGAGAAGGAGGAGAAGGAGAAGAAGGAGAAGAAGGAGAAGAAGGAGGAGAAGGAGGAGAAGGAGGAGAAGGAGAAGGAGGAGAAGGAGGAGGAGGAGGAGGAGGAGGAGGAGGAGGAGGAGGAGGAGGAGGAGGAGGAGGAGGAGGAGGAGGAGGAGGAGGAGGAGGAGGAGGAGGAGGAGGAGGAGGAGGAGGAGGAGTAGGAGGAGGAGGAGGAGGAGGAGGAGGAGGAGGAGGAGGAGGAGGAGGAGGAGGAGGAGGAGGAGAGGAGGAGGAGGAGGAGGAGGAGGAGGAGGAGGAGGAGGAGGAGGAGGATAAATTTTTTGACAAAGAAAGTTAATATAAATCGAACAACTATCAAAATAATAAAAAAATTAAACGCTTGCCCATTTATGTGATACTTTGGTTTTAAAAATTTAAAAACAAATATAATCTTTAAGAGAATTTACGAAGAATACTTACTGATTTAAGGTTATGTTGAAAGAGCACGTAGCTAAGGTCCTTTGAGCACTGATATCCTTTGACATTTAGCTGTCTCTGTAAGGAATAAATTATTACATATTTAAACATTTTTACTAAATTATTTAATAAATTAAAAAGTAGTGATATTTGAACAATTCTTTTGGCAATACTTTTTACATTTCTTAAAAAATATTTTGCATTGGGAGCTGGGCATAAATATCACGGAAATTACTTTTTCTAAATTAAAGTTTAAATATAGGTAACAATATACCACTATTTTTAGTCTGCGATGAAAGATTTGTAGACAGTGTGCCTGAATATACGTTTATTCAAATTAAATTCGTGTACATTTATGTAATGTTATATTATGTATTTTTCGTTAATAACTCTTGTTTAAATGTCGTCTCGGTTGATCGCTTAAACATTTAACATCTACTATTTTTGTACTTGACGTTTTTTAAAGGATAAATTAAACGTTTTTTTTTTGTAGATACTAGTTATTGTGTATTATACGTTTAAATAAAGTTAACCTTACACGCATATTTCCAGTTGGCAATAAACTAGTAGACAAAAGTAAATAATTTGTATACATTTAAGTTTATATTAAAAGCTTGTTGGTATATTTATTAATAATATACCACCTGCAAACTATTTGATAAGGCGGATGGAACATGGCATATTATTGCTACGATCTTTTCTCATTTCTACTCTTGCGTATGCGTGTATTAAGTAGTGTAGTTATCTGTGTATTGTTGTATAACTCGCCCATCCATTCATCCATTTATCCATACTCATTTGTGTACACGTGTTCAAAGATATTGATTAAAAGCACAGGAGAGTGTTTATTAATTTTTTTAGCTATTCTTTCAATAATTCCGGCATTTTACAACTGGTGCTTTAAGACGCTGACAGAAATTCTAAAACATAACCTTACTTTCTTACTTTTGTTTATCTTATTTTTTAAAGTGTTTTTTAGCCAGTTGAGTTTTATTTCATAAAATGTGGTCATAATAAAATATTTTTCTATACATAACGTGATAAAAAAATTGTTTCATAAGTGGGCCATTTCTACGGAAGCGCTGAAGGATCACGATAATATATTTTTTAACTCGACCGGTCGACTTATTATGTCGTTTTATTTATGTCGACTTATTTATTTCAACTTATTATGTCGACCAGTTGACTTAGCCCAGCAATTTAGTTCCGCATTTTAATTTCATTAGAACAGGTGCAGTGACAGAGAGTAACACATGTGGCGCTTTTATAGGAAATCTATGCTTTCAAAAAAGTGGTTTTGTTATAAAGAGTTACAGTGGATTTTAATAACACAGATATAGAAGAGATGGAAAAGTTCCTTGGAAGCAAATGATTAACCAGTGAGTAATTGTTAAAAATATAGACTGACTGAACTTATAACGCAGAGTTGGTACTGCTTCTATGCCAGTCTAGTACGTCAAGTTCCCTTTTCATACAGAATTGAAGAACATTTACCTTTGAGCAACTATTCTATTTTAGCATCTGTATTAATAAATAAAATGTAATTAATTGTGAGATTATGGAGGAGCCAAGCTTGACATAGCAATTAAGTACTATTACTATATGGGTCTACAAAAGTCTCAGATTATGTTGTTCCTTCTAAAACATAATATTAATGTGAGCAGTGCAACTTTGAAAAGACATCTAAAGCGTTTGAATCTGTGCCGAAGCAAAAAACTATTCTTAACGCGAAAATATCATTGATTTTCTGAAACACCAAATTTATCGCAAATGTTTACAGTATGGGCTAATTGCTTAACAAGAAACTGTGCGTTATTTGTTAAATATTATTGATCCTTTTGGTGTTCACTAAGAAAACGAAAAAAATTACATAGAAGACAGTATTTGAACAATGGCCCAAACTATTTGTGGCATGGCTATGGCTATGATAAATAAAACCTGTAACGTTTAGATTTGACCTTAAAGCGGTTTTTTATTAAAATAGGGATGCGCTTGTTTTGTCCAGCAGTTTCCGTGCTCAGTATTTCTTAACGGGTCCTTGTATACGCGCATTTAAACCACTGTGACAGGCGACGGCTGATTTCTATCAACTGACTGTCGACGGCGTTTCTTCGCGAGCCTTTTTCCATAGATGCAGAGGTTTTTCTGCGACACTCTAGGAGAGTAGAATGCTACCCTGTATTTAAGTGTATGTCTAGTATTTCCGCCACGACGGTAATTGTGGTATATCACATAATTTGATTACTATACGGTGCAAGAGAGAGGTCCGACACGCCTAACATAGGGCGCGGCCATTTTGATTTCTATGCCACAGTTTATAGCTAAAGAATCAGATCGCTCACTCTGCGACGGCACTTTTGATCTCAATGTTCCAGTTTATACACTGCGCAACTCGGATAATACAATATATGACATCCGTCTATAATAAAACAGCAGTCTTCTGCGTATTCTGAATTTGTATCCCTGGAGTGGATGTTATTTTGGAACTTTCAACTGGTCCGAGTGAGCTAACTGATTCTTTAGCAACAAACTGTCACTCCAAAAATAATCTTCACTGACACTGACAGCAGCAAGCAAAATATCAGTTGCGTTTTAATCATCCGCTGCTGTTTCCGGAATTGTTAGTTTAGTCGTTTTAACCTGTCAGATTAAAACAAGAAAACCGAAGCAGAAGCGGATGATTAAAACGCATCTATTAAAAATATTGCGCCAAGATGTAGGCAACACGTAATAAGGGATCAAAATGGAGGAGTTTTCTATCTCCTTTTAAAAGGCACTCAGAAAGCTGCGCAGTGCGACCATTCTCCGTATAGTAAAAGATATATACTCAATTTGGGGTAGGTAGGACTTTTTGAGTTTAGCTAGGCTATTTATTTCGTTTTAGAGGTTTGTTTGGTTATTTTAACCCTTTCTGTCATGAATTTATTTCGTAATATTTGCCACTAAGGTATATTGGTATTATTGGTTTTTGGGAAGTGACGTCGCTTCTACTTTTTGGGGATTCGTTTTTGGTACGTATATTAGTAAAGACGGTTTAAAAATTTAGTGGAATTCTTTTCCATCCATAATTGGGATATTGCGAAACAACCTTTTGTTTAAAACTACAACACTGTGTGATTTGGTTGTATTTTTGGGTGAGTACATATTGTAAGAGCTCTTAGGAGGATATATTTAACCACGTTTTGGATC
This sequence comes from Psylliodes chrysocephalus, assembly GCA_927349885.1. NCBI lineage: Eukaryota > Metazoa > Arthropoda > Insecta > Coleoptera > Chrysomelidae > Psylliodes > Psylliodes chrysocephalus. The sequence goes on from OV651830.1 coordinate 19,210,371, forward strand.
TCAGGGGTTAGTTCCTTCTGCGCAACACTCAAATTGCGTCGTAGTAGTTCTTTTTGTAAGGCCTTCGTCTTTTATTTTAGTGCCCACATATATATATTAAATTTTTCGGGATAAGCTGTTAACGAATTTTCATTTCAATCTGATTTGGTGCTTCGTTTTCCCCCTATTGGTGTTAAAGGGGTAAATGTAGTTTGATTTTTAGTCAGCATGCTTACTTATACGATTATTAACTTTAATAATTTATGTTTCTTTTCGTTGTATATATTTTCAGTATATGGGATTGACTATTAAGGGGTAGTATTTTGAAACCTAGGGGTGTAATTTGCCTATTAAATGTATTTGTTGGACAGAACTCGCTTCACGAGCCGTCTGTCTTGTTGCTTACTAAATCTAAAGACTACCTACATAAACTGATAAGTCGAACTTTAGTTTAACTGGTAAACGTTGAGTAGTTACTACCTATTTCTAGACCTCGCTTCACGAGAAGGTTATGTAGGTACCTGGTTATTTAATTTTAACTTCTCTATTAACCAGGGATAAATAGTTATCGCTGTGTTTTATCTTATACATTTTCTTTAGGGTTCTTGTGACGGGCCAATACTCCTTGTGACGGGCTAGTAGGCTTTTGGCGGACCAACACTTCTTGTGACGGGCTAGTATTCTTGTGACGGCCTAGCACTTCTTGCGATAGACTAGCACTTCTTGTGACGGGCTACATAACCTATACAATTTCTATACTTGTTACTCTCTTTCTGTCACTGCACCTGTTCTAAGGAAACTGTGGAACTATACTCTTAAACGGCACAAGTCGCCAATGAGTCGACCAGTCGAGATAATGAGTCGACATAAGTAAGTCGACATTAATAAGTTGACATAAGTTTACCGATCGAGATGATAAGTCGACCTAAATAAGTCTACATAAATAAATCGATCTAATAAGTCAACTGGTCAAGTTAAAAAATATATTATCATGATCCTTTAGCGCTTCCGTATATTTCCGGCCAAACTAGAAACACGATGAATATAGGTTTCTAGCGCGGACATTTTCACATATATTTTGGCTAGCATATCAACGGTATTTATACGTATAACGTAGTACCTACATAAAATACGTCTTTTAGACCAAAGTTTATTCGTATAAATATACTACTTAATATAGACGTATAGTAAACACGGTTAATTATAGGTAAATAAATTAGTAGTAATCGACATTTATATATGACAAATAATATATATGTTTATTTCACAAATATGGGTAGTACCTCAACTATAATTATACGTATGGTAATAGCTAAAAAAAGACGTAATTTATATCAAAGTGTGTTGCCCGGGTTGCCTTTTTAAATTAAAGTATTTTTGCACGAAATACAGGTTTGTTTTTGCTGATTATTTTCTAAAATTTTAAATTTATCCTTATCATTAAAATGTTTATGTAACTATTTAATGAAAAAAAAAAAAAATACTTACCAAAGTATTGTTGGTAACTAAAATGGAGACACTGAAGTTTTTACTAGTGTCTAAAATAGACAGACAACCATCGTCTGCTTGAAAAACAAAATGGGTGGAAGAAATCCAGGAGGAAGGCAATCTTCTAGGCATCAAGTTACCCTATAATAAAAATATAGTTAAAATTACACATTGTCGGTCGATATAAACAAGATTGGGGCAACTCAAATTTGACGATTTTATTAATTTTATAAATAGTGGATAGAATATCTAATTAAATATAATTATTTAAGGGGGTAATTTTTGGGTCCATTAAAAAAACATATGTCCTAAGCGTTTTAACTTTGATATACAAGGTGAAAAGTTTTTAAAAATAAATAATTTTTTAATTATATTGATATTTTAATGAAATTTAGTCAACAGGTAGTATTTATCAAGAGACAGACTATTTAAAACTGGGGACCTAGGATGCCATGGTTGGGGTCTATCATAATCTACCCATTTAAATATTCTTTTGCTTCAACCCTAAAGTGAGCGAGAGCGCTGTCATGCATGAAACACTAGTTTCTAATAAAAATTGGTACTTTTTTTAGCAATATATATTGATAATAATAATCATTATGCCTTTCTGGTAAAAAAAAAATCCAATTGAGTAATTTACAATAATTCCAACCCAGATATTTACCGAAATTATTCTTGATGGTGAAATTCTACAATAGCATGGTGGTTTTCGTCGACCCTTTTCTTTCTTTATAAATATTTATTCACTCGTTATAAAAATGAAATATATATAACATAAAAATAATAAATATCACACAGTCCTGCGTGGACCTGTCGGTTCCCCTTGCGGTTTCCCGGGTGGCCATGATGAATACTTTATTCCTATTACTTACGCTAAATATAGCAGCAATTTCTCTTTGCCTTAAGACATTATTAAGGAATTATTTGGGTTTCGCAGGCAGTAACTATACATAGTTCGTAAGTTTTGTTTTAATTCTAGTTATTGTCATCTGAAGAAGTTAGGAAAAACCAGGGTAAGCATTGATTGTATGTAGTTCATGGTAGTCTTTTGTTATCTGAGAGTGTAAAACATTCTCGGCTGAATTGAATTTTAAATTTAAAATCATTTATTTGCAACTTAAATATTTAGGTACAGGGTGAACAAATTTCCATGTTTTAATAGAGAATCTCGTTAACTATACACTTATGAAAGTGGAAGAAAATTATTTATACCTTCGAATATTATTTATAAACTACTTGGTAGACCATCAATTTTCAAGAGAAACAAAATAAACCCCAGTAATCTTAAAATAGTTCCCTTCTACGGCATATCAGTTAAAAACTACAAAAAGATTAAATACACTATAAATAAAATTATTTTCTAAATAGAATGTATGTTAGTTCAACTGTTAAAATGACTTAAGAACTTGTAACGTGATACTTGTTATTTTATCTATTTATTATAGTGTTTTAAGCTCAATTGATTTTGGGAGTGGGTCAGGTTATTAAATAACTCAAATTACCTTGAAAAAGAAGTTGGGTACCACTATATTTAAAACTTATTATAGATTAGTGATAAAAATATAGAAAATCACTAACCATTAAGATATTATCACAGCTTAATCATATCCAGCTAGAACACTCTCTTGGCGGGAACGGTTTGCGTCGATCCCTTCGCGCAGGTTTTATGCTCCGCCTTTTCCGGGAAAAGATGTCTTTGCCGTGCAGTCGGGAGATCGGTATTACTTATTCTACGTTAAGCGGACATAGCCGTGCGTATAGTTTTGTGTTTAATTTGTAATTCTTTTGAACATTTGTGTTTTATGTTTATTTTTTACTGTAGTAAAATGAGTGACAAAAAACTATCAGGACATCATCATGTTTGAAATTGTTTTAATAAAGGTTATAATTGTAAGAAGAAATTCTATTTTTTTCCTAAGGATGCCAACTGGTAAGTACTTACCTACACGATATTTTTTGCATATTTTGATGAAAAGTAAACTTTCGATTATTTGCTATGTTGTTGTAAAAGTAATTTAAAGTCATACAAAATCTTCTTTAATTATGAGAAGCTATGTTTGGCCTGTATAAATATATACCTAAGTAGTTATTAATTTAATACTTGTTAAGGTAAAAGAGGGTTTATTGTTGGTTTTGTTTAATATTTTTGCAAATCGAAATATTAAAATATGTATATCAACAAATATTAATTGGAAGCAAATAGATACAGTATGCGCCAGATCTAAAGAACCAAGGATGCGCATTTATAATGCTACTAACACGCCTATGGATGAATAGAATTGGTAGCTTACCTAGAAAGTTGTAAACCAGAGGTCCGTATATTTTAAGACATAAAATAAATGGAAAATAGTAAATGATACTTGTTCATACATATTGCTTAGTGTTATTATTAGTACATAATTCTATAGTCAATTAAAAAAATAATTATTTTTAGGTAAACCGACTTTAGGTTAAGGCTGTTCTACCGCTTTCCGTTCGGTATTTATATAAAATTCTGTTACGGTCAGGAAATTATCCTTTTTCAAATAAATTAAATTGTGGAAAAATTGTATATTGGTCAAACGGACCGTAGTTTAAAAAAAAGCTATTTAAAACATTACAATAGTTATACTAAAAACAAAAATAATTCTACAAAACATATTTTTTTCTGAAAATCAATCGTTTATGCAAAAATTGTTTCACATTTTGAGAATAAAGGCATTAAATTAAACCATTTAGAAACACTTGAAATAAATTGATTTAAAAATTTAATTATCCTCTTGCAATTAGATATTAATAAGTAGCCTAATTAAATCTCTTTACCTGTTCTTAGTTTTCTGTGAGATAATCCCGGTAATGATATTTTAATGGAATTTATTAATATATTTCTCTTAAGTACCTACTTTAACTAATAAGTTTATTTTGGATATATATTAGAAATGTAAATGAGTTACATTTGAAGAAGAAGTTGTACTTAGAAACAATTGTCGTGCAATTTTTAATTTTTATTTCTTTAAATAAAAATGTGAAAATCTACCATGTTTGGTTTTTCTCATTTTAATAATATGGATTTGCATCAAGTAAAGACCGTAATATTATATTAATGTTAAATTTAGTATTTTTTTACATTTATTAGGAAACAAATTTTTTTAGAAACAGAAGATAAATTTAAAAAACTTAAATATAAAATATTAATCAAAAATAAAATGCACAGATATGTGTGTAAAATACAAAAAAATATGGAAAACTACACAAGTTTATTTCCAAATAAACTACAGGGTATGTTTACCTGTTGCTTGTGCAGTTTGAAGTTTGATATCATCTAAAGTAACTCCTTCCTTTTTTGTTGCGTCAAAATACTCGTATTTAAAAACATTGTATATTACTTCACGACTTTGTCCGTTAATAACAAATCTGCGCTTTTTTTCACCCACAATAGAAGACATTATTAAAAATAAAACCAGTCACTTTAACCAAAACACAGAAACAAGAAACAAACAATGTTCTAGTCTTTACGCTACTGACCGTAAGCAAGGACAAGGTTCAAATTGTGAATGGGCGTGGCGATTTTTAAGTAAACGAACTTGAGCATTTGCGCTGGTTCTTCAGATTTGGCGTTTACAATACCTATATAGCATTTTTTAAAAATATATTTAAATATTTACAGAGCCAGAACATGGGCAATGAAAGCCAATCGAGAGGACCTATTTGAAAAACTAATTGAATTATATAAAAGTTACTCGATATGTGAAGACCACTTTGAAGAGAAGATGTTCACGAGTCACTTTCGTACAAGATTAGTAGCCATTGCAATTCATACCCTATTCCCGTCCCTCGAGGGGAGTTCCACAACTGAAGACCATACGTATAGTGCACCGCTCTTGCAACTTCCTGCGAAAATATGAGTTCTAGATGACAGACTGATAGCTCCACCTATCACACCTGCACTATTTGATTCAGGTACTAAAAATAATAGTGTTTTACTTAAAATTAAATATAATGTTTTATATACAGGGTGAAGCGAGGGGTGAACCTAATTTGTTCCACTTTTAAAAGACTACAACTTTTTTATTTTTTAACTTTTTAAAACAAGCTAATAATCACATGATTATCTTTAGCTGTAAAATTTTGTTATAGCTTTTGATCCGCCCTAAATAAAAAAAAATAATTTTAAAGCAAATAAATCGTTCTTTATACTTATTCATCTAAGTTGTTATTTAAAGTTTAAATAAAATGTATTTTTGCAGCTAACCAGACAAATCTAGTTGAAACCGAGCTCAAAATCGAGGTTCAACATGAGATCGCCCTGAGTCCAATTACAGACAGTCCTCCTCTGACGTCTCCAACATTTACCCAAACGTCAGCCAGTTTATCCTTCGATACACCAAGAAAAGTTAAATACAGGCAGCATATCAAGTCCATAACTGCCGAAAACAAATATTTACGACAAAGGGTTGAGGTACTTGAAAAAAATAATGAATTGGACAATATATCTTTGGAGCAATATATGTCCCTAACATATAAATTTTGCAATCCAGACATTGCAAAATGTGATAATATGCAAGTATCACAGGGGCATAAACATCCAAAGAGAAGACGTTACAGCAAAGAATTTAAAATTGAATGCCTATCAATATATTTTGCTGGTCCCAGAGTTTATAAAAAATATTTAATGTCTAAATATAGCCTTCCCTCGCCTAACACTTTGCTAAAAGAAATCAGAGCAGTTAAGATAGGACCAGGATTAGATATTCCCGAGTTCTTCATTTTATTAAAAAAAAAAGTTGACAGTTTCCAGTCTCAAAGCAAATATTGTTTATTGTGCTTCGATGAAATGTCAATAAAAGCAAATTTATTTTATGAACGAAATCAAGATGACATCATAGGGCTAGCAATGGGCGATACAGGGGAAAAGATTTTTAAACCAACTTTAACTGTCAGTGTACTTATGGTAAGGGGAATTTATTCGAAATGGAAACAGCCGATAGCCTACTTTTTATGTCATACTTCTTGTTCTGCTAATCTATTACATAAACTATTAAATGAAGCTGTGCAAAAAACAACAAATGTGGGGTTAAATGTTTGTGCAGTTACTTGTGATATGGGGTCCAACAATATCAAATTGTCAAATATTTTAAAGATATCTCCAGACAATACTGGTTTTTATTTAGAAAACCGGTATCTCTTTTTCATCTTTGATGTGCCACATATTATTAAAGCGATGAGAAATATGTTAATGAAATATGACTTTTATGTTAATTGTAAAAAAATTTCGTGGCAATATATTAAAGACTTCTATGAATTAGATAAAAAATTTCCTGTTAAAGCAGCACACAAATTAACCGATTCTCATATTTACCCGACTAGTTTCCAAAAAATGAAGGTCAAACTTCCCACCCAAGTATTTAGTTACTCAGTCCATGTAGGTATGAGTTTTTATATAGGATTTGGTTCCCTTCCCTCGGAAGCGACAGAAACTGCTGAATTTGTTAATAGAGTAGATCAACTCTTTGATATTTTAAATTCTTCGCAAACCTTTGCCTCAAAAAAATATAATGCTGCCTTTAAATCAAACTCATTTCAATTAGAGTTTTTAATGGATTGCTTGTCCTTTTTTAAAAGTCTTGAAATTCGAGACAAAAATAATATAAACGTTGCCAACAAAATAAAATTTATTAAAAGCTTAATAATTTCAATCAACAGTATTATTCAGTTATTTTACTATCTTCGAGAAAATGCTGGGTTTGAGTATATACTTACACGAAGATTAAACCAAGACTGCCTGGAGAATCATTTCGGTAAAATAAAAAGTGAAAACGGTAACTGCATTAACCCCACAGCCATACAGTTCCATAGAACATTTAGAAAGTTGCAATGCGTCAACTTGCTTAACTCAGGTACAGAAAACTGTGAGGCAGATTCTGATCAGATGCTCTTAAGACTTTCGTACTGCCAACAGGATTTTGTACCTGAGGATAAGGATAAAATGTCGGAACAAAGAGACGCACTAAATAGCATGGACTATTCAAATAATGAAATGCTGCAAAAACATTTCATACGGTACGTGTGTAGGTACCTTTTAAATAAAGCTTTAAGAGTTCACACTTGTGATATATGCAATAAATATAGTAAAGACCATGATGAACTAGATGATTCATCTTATTACTGTTTTCTTAAGGCATATGAAAATGCAAATAAGGACACCTTCGGAAATTTGCAAATGCCTAATAATAAATTTGTGGAATTAATTTGTAAAATAGAACAAATATTTCAAGAAAACTTTGAAAAATTTGCTACTAAAAGGAATATTTGCCAAATGCTTTTAGATATAAGTAACCATTTAGCTTTTAACCATCCCTGTAAATATTTCCCCAAAGAATTTGTAGTTAGATTATATTTAAGAGTTAGAATATATTACACATTGAAAACGATAAATGGTAATTTTAGAAATGTAAATAAAAATAAACTTATAATATGGAGAAATTTGTAATGATATAGTACAAAATGTATTATAATTTGTTATTATATATATAATATACGTTATATATACGTAGGTATAACAGTATAAGTAAATTTTTAATTTGATTTTTTTTAATTATTTAGTAATAAAACCTATTTAAAACCTAAGCTACACCACTTTATTTTATTACCATTTTTGTCTTTTCCCTAAGCATCACCGCGCGACTGTCAAAAGCAATAATGTCTAAGGTTCTTTTTCAGTTAGGCCAAATAAGATTTTTGCATCCGAATTTAATTATTTGACATACTCACAATTTGAAAATTTTAAGACGTAAATGCCAAATTGCAAGTTTGTCGAATATTAAAATTCGGATGCAAAAAGCCGAATTTCGCAAAGCTGAGAAAGGACGTTAACAATGACATAGCGTTCAGGACGAAAACCTAAAAATAAATCATAATCTTGAACAACCAACATCAACGACTATTATAAATCACTATTTTTTTCGTAAGATAACAAACACCCCATTATCGTAATTATTCTGACAATTTTATAAATCGCCCTTTTTCTGTCCACACAAGTTCTTTTAATCTATAATAACGAAAATGTATTATTTTTCAGAATAATTTTAATGTATTTTTCAACAACCCTTATTAAGGGGGGTGGGTGGCTCAGTGGTTAGAGCCTGTGCCTGTGGATCCAAGGGTCCCAGGTTCGAATCCCACCGTTGGCCGGAATTTTTTCATTTAATTTAATTATTTAAAATTAATTCTGATGCCTTGGTAGGATTCCCCACTCGACCATTCACTGTTGGGTTCTAATTAACAGTGCTGTTCCTAAAGTGGCGCTAGGAAACAGTAACAAAGCCTACACAGAACACACATGATTGAGAATTTAAAAAAACACAAATTTGAGACTGGCATATTAGGTATATACACCTAGGCCATAAATCGAAAAAAAAAAAAAAAAAAAAAAAAAAAAAAAAAAAAAAAAAAAAAAAAACCCTTATTAACTCCAAACCTAATTTTATCGTAATATTACAATATAGATTCAAAAAATATAATCCAATAAAATTTAAAATTACCTACTACGGTACTGTCAGGCAGAAATTAAACATTTTACTTCAATAAATAATTGTTATAATCCGGCTCTGACTAACGAAAACGGTTCCAACCGTTACAAACTTTCAAAATGGCTAATTTTCATGATTTTCTTGCATTTTAAGTTGAATTAAACAATTAAAAATCATAATTTCTTAGACAGTCAGCACCATAAGTCTTACGCCCCAATCTAACTCCTTACTGGAGTCTTGTTAGGAAAATCGCAGAGACAGGTCGATTTTTGATTTCTAAAATGTACATTTTTGTATGAATAGTTTACCCTTAATTTTATCCCTTACTGGAGGGGAGCAACCCTTTCGAAAAATTTAAATAGCATGGGGGTGGTGAGTGATAACCCATTTGAAAGGGGGTTTTATTCTCTATTTAACCTTGCAAACATTTTTGAAATTTGCTTCATTACGTGTTGATTTATTAATGTTTAAAAATAACAAAACCAATGCGAAAACATCAACAAAAACGTGCAGTTAATATGCAAGCATAATAACAAAAATTCTTACTTCATGTATGAACCAAAACCGATATCATGCAGGGTGGAATTTTAATTCTAAGGATGAGTGCGCTACGTTAATTTTCGTTATTCTGAAACAATAATTAGTCGAGAATTAATAGAGCAAATTTTATTTCCTTTGCAGGTTGAATAGAGAATAAAACCCCCTTTCAAATAAGCTATCACTCACCACCCCATGCTAATTTAATTTTTCGAAAGGGCTCCAGTAAGGGATACAATTGGGGGTAAACTATTCATACAATAATGTACATTCTACAAATCAAAAATCGACGTGTGTCGGCGATTTTTCTTCAGAAACGAGTTAGATAAGGGGGTAAGACCCCAGCAAGCATATAACGTTACCAAGGCATTCGGCGATGTTGCATTAAGGGAACGTAATAACATTACTATACAACGTTAATGCAATGTTCATGAGAAGTTGTTGAGGGAAATCAAAACCTCGCAAAACTTCTATTTATTACTTACCTATTTAACCTACCTGTTATGTTAACACAACGTAATAAACTAATTCCGAACGTTTTTTATGACAATTGTCATTTGTCACTTTTTCTTGTCATATGTCATGTTTTTGATGGTTGTCGAATGTTGTTTTTTAACTAGGAGAATTTATTTTATAAATAATTTTAATACATTTGAGTAGAATAATTGGTAAGGATCCTCTATAAAATAGAAAACTATTTTCTAAACCATTTTCTTCGTTTCAGATTGTAATGCCTGGTGTAAATTTAATATTTCATTTATTACAAATAAAATGGTTTAACTACAATAAAAACAAATAAAGGTAGATAAACATCGGTAAACGAGAAGATTAACATTTGACTAAATGTCCAGTTACATTTTACTTATAAATCTTATGAAAGAGATATACAAAACTAAGTTGCCACGTTAATGGCCTATCCAAGGATATAAGTGGTGACAGTTATTCCTTTTTACCTAGCCTGGCTCTTTAAATGTAATGATTCGGAAAGTGAAGGGATTAATAAAAGTATATCTAACTGTGATTTGATATAATATCTCTTTTGCTCTTGCACAATTTACCCTGTGATTTATAATCCCCTACAAATGGTTATTAAAGCTGATAATGTTCTGATGGTATTAATGATACGATACAATTTATCTTATGGTCCCCCTTTTAGTACTAGAAGGTGCACAGGTGAGGTTACATATTTAATTTTTCAAGTATATCTGCTATAGTTTATATTTATTTTAGGAATTAATCGAAACGAGCCACTACTTCCAAATCTGGAGAAATAGAAAAGATAGTCCTTACTTGTGGCTGAGAAGTTATAAATCTTACTGCAATCAAACTGGTGATCGTTCAGGATGCAGTAATAACTAATGATGGCTCCTGGAGGCGCCAAAACCTCAGCAAGGGACTGCAAGTGAATCGTAGCTATATAAATTGAGGTTCCTATGCATGTCGATAACATATCTGTTTTAGGTAATATTTCAGTTCAAAAAAAGACTAACTAAGTTATTAGATAAATAATTATTCATAAGATAATTACAGTAAATGATAAATAGAGGCCTAAAATAAAATAACACTATTGGTATGTGATTTTAGGGAAGCATAGAGAGGTCGGAACTTATCACAGATGTAAGGTGCCCTTCTTTTACAAGAAAAAAAAATCCGCAATATATGATTCCACTTAAACGAAACGTTCCTTGTAAGAATTGAGATGATGATTCACTTGATGGCTAATTAAATCTGTAAATTCGAAAACTTAAACCCAGGTGGTACAGAAAGAGTCCATTTTCATTAACTGGTTAGATGAATTCAAAAAAAAGTATCATAAAAAGTGGTCAGTGGTCAATCCGTGTCCAAATAAGATATATTTAAATTGTCCTGGTTGTTGTACTTTTTTTTTTCTCCTGGGCTCGTCTGACTATGTGTCTCCGAATAACACTGAAGCCTATTGGCTTATTGTGTTTTACCCCATGTTAGTTCATAGTACTCACTCTATCACCTTTGTACCTTGTACAAGTTTGTACAGATCCTTGGGTGAGTGGGTTCTATACGTTGTTGGATCAACCTGGGGTTGTCCAAAAAGAGCCTGTCTTCTGCGATCTAGAGCTTCGCATTCGCACAGTATGTGTTTGGCCGTTTCTGGTTTCTTGTGACATAGTCGGCATATGAGTTCCCCATTGTACATGCCAATTTTGTTCAAGTGTCCCTTTACTGGAGCGTGCCCAGTCATGAACCCTGTTATCACTTTCAACTGGTTCCTATTCATTAAGAGTAGTTCTCCAGTTCTTTTGGGACATGGTCTGCCTATGAAGGCTTTTCCATGTGCCTGTTTTGGGGTACTTCCCCAATAGTTGATATGTTGTTCCCGAATCCAGTCATTTATAAAACCCCGGACTGTACTTTTTGGTACTCCTGGGTTTGTGTCTGGTTCCGGTGTTTCTTCTGACCCTCTTTTTGCAAGTTCGTCAGCCTTTTCGTTGCCTTCGATCCCTTTGTGACCTGGCACCCAAAATAGTTTTACTCTATTACGGTCTGCCAGTGTTCTTAGTTCTTTGATGCATTCCCGTACCAGCCTCGACGTAACTTTCTGACTCGATATGGCCTTAAGTGCCGCTTGGCTGTCTGACATTATTTGAATATGCTGATTTTCGACAGCTCTTTCATTGTTCGTTTCTGCACATTGCAAAATTGCGTATACCTCGGCCTGAAATACCGAGGAATGTATTCCTATAGCATAGCTATGGTTAGTATCAGGGTTTTTGGAGAATACTCCTGCCACAGTGCCTTCCGCAGTCTTAGAGCCGTCTGTATACCAGGTTTGTTCCTGTCGTTGGGCATTGGGCTCCCTTATGGTGATCTCCGCTCTTTCCTGTATTAAAACTTCAAAGGGAGTATTAAAAGAGTACCTCTTGGTTAAGTAGTCTGATCTCATGTCTAGCACGTCTCCTGTCACTAACCTTGAGATACTCATGTGACCTGGCCTAATGTCAAGATTTCCCAGTGTATTCCCCAATCTGTAAGCACCTAATCTTGCCTCCTCTTGTATCACATAGTGAAGAGGTGGGAGTCCTATTAGTGCTTCCATTGCAGCAGGGGGGGTTGTTTTCATTGCCCCCGTTATTCCGAGGCAGGCAAGTCTTTGTACCTTGCTAAGCCTCGTTATTGCTTTCCTTTGCTGTGTCTTTGGCCACCACACCAAAGCTGCGTATCTTATTAAGGGTCTCACCACCATGTTATAAATCCAATATACCATGTCTGGTTTTAACCCCCATTTTTTTCCAAAGGATCGCCTTGCCATCATTAATGAGGTTTCTGCTCTCCTTGTGGTTCTTTCTAGATGCTGGTTCTAGGTAAGTCTCGAGTCAATCATAACCCCGAGATATTTTACCTCCCCCTTAAGCTGGATGCTTGCACCTCTTAGGTTTAGAGGCCCTAGTCCCTCCAATTTCCTCCTGCGGGTGAATGCAATTATGTCAGATTTGTTTGGACTAATGTTTAGTCCTTCCGCCTCTGTCCATTTTGTTACTATATTTAGAGCCTCTTGCATTCGATCTCTTACTATAGTGTTGTATTTTCCCTGTGCCATGATCACTAGATCATCGGCATATCCCAGGGTTCTATGTCCCTTATCTTTGAGAGCCCTAAGCAGCCCGTCCAGTACAAGGTTCCACAGGAGTGGAGACAGCACTCCACCCTGTGGACATCCTCTCGCTACCCGTGCCGCTGTTGTCTCTCCCATAAGGGCTGTGTGTATAGTTCTCTCCCTTAACATAGAGTCGATCCAGGACACGCATGTGTCCTCGATTCCTCTGTGTTTGAGAGATCTAATGATCGGTTGTTGTACCTAGATGGAATTTTAATTAATTTAATGTATTTGAAAAAGAAGAGAATTCTCAACAGAACGACTTTAACATAACAAAGATAAACAAATCATTGAGATTTTAAAGAAAATCTATCCTTGACAAATTAAATTAATAATTACATATCTCTAGTATATTTAAAAAGGGTAAACATTTATATTTTTAATATTTTGTTAAAATAACATTTTAGTCCTCTTAATGTATTTTAAATCGATTTATATTTTGTATTGGTTTAAGAATTACAACTGAAGTTATTAAGTACTACCTAGAGACGAATTAAAGTTTATGAATAAATCTGTGTAAGTTTTATATTCCTAAATGATAGTATTATAATTATTGTTTATAATTTTTAGGCCTTAGCTATGCAGATGTACCTGAAAACTGTAATTAATATTGTAATATATCGTATTCGATAAATACGTATAACCAAGATGTCCTTATCTTTTTATCCTAAACTATTACTAAGGACGTAACAAACTTCTGGGTAATAATATACTTAATCGAACTAAAAATACATTTTAAAATATTGTATTTTAGATTTCCTTTGTACTTGAAGACATTCTAGAAATTTTAGAAGCAAAATAAATACTACAGTCTTATCTAAAGAAGAATTATAACACCTGAAATTTTATAAAAAGTGAATCTACACCTAGATACATGGTACGTCTATATTGAAAAGAAAACATCAGATTCAAGCAAGTGCAAAACTAGAAGAAAATTTGAGAAAAATCACAGACGACGCCCTCGAGCATACATAAGAATCTTGCTAAAAAACATAAGTTGCTTTTCATAAAATCTTCATACTAATTTGGAAATCCATAATTAAGCATAAAATTTGTAAAATTCAAAAAAAATTTCAATACACTAACATTGGAGGTTTTATTTAAAACAACAAAGTGAAACAAAATTATCTAAAAATAAGTGCAACGATTTAAACTTGAGTATATTTTTTTAATTTCTATATAATTTTCTTCAATAATAGTTAAACAAGTAGATCAATCTCTTTTTTATTCAATATGTTGTGGAAAAGTAAAATCATTTCATATAAAAATATAATTTATCCCCTTCTAATAAATTGTCACATATTTATGTTACATTATAGCATAAATAAAAATATTTCCAAGCCACATGTAGTTAGAATAAAATAATTTTTGTTTACCTTTGCATAAATAATAAACTAACACAATAAAAGTATACAAATATCTATCTAGTCATTGTTGCAATCATCTATTATTCACCTCTCTTAAGCTAGCAGGACCAACTGGGCAGAATCGATTAAAATCTATTACATTATTTGGTACCTATTTTGTACTAATTTGTACCACCAATAAAAATTTTGTACCATGTGCCGTTTTCAAAAAAAAACGTGGCGCTGCTAGGTTAATATTAAGCTAGCAGGACTATTAGGCTCAAGAGTAAAGTACTATTTTGCACGAACAGAATCAGTAGTTACTCCTGCAATGAAATTAACATAATTTGTACCACTAAAATATGAAATTTCTGATTTTGTACCCCTACCGTTCCTATAGAAATTAACCTAAATTCATATTAGACTCAAGAGTAAAGTACCCTTTTGCACGAGCAAAATCAATAGTTACTTTTGCAATAAAAGTAACATAATTTGTACCACTAAAATATGAAATTTCAGATTTTGTACCCCTGCCGTTCCTTTAGAAATTAACCTAAATTCATATTAGGCTCAAGAGTAAAGTACCCTTTTGCACAAGCAGAATCAATAGTTACTTCTGCAATGAAAGTAACATAATTTGTACCACTAAAATATGAAATTTCAGATTTTGTACCCCTGCCGTTCCTTTAGAAATTAACCTAAACTCATATTAGGCTCAAGAGTAAAGTACCCTTTTGCACGAGCATAATCAATAGTTACTTCTGCAAAGAAAGTAACAATTTGTACCACTTAAATATGAAATTTCAGATTTTGTACCCCTGCCGTTCCTATAGAAATTAACCTAAATTCATATTAGGCTCAAGAGTAAAGTACCCTTTTGCACAAGTAGAATCAATAGTTACTTCTGCAATGAAAGTAACATAATTTGTACCACTAAAATATAAAATTTCAGATTTTGTACCTCTGCCGTTCCTATAGAAATTAACCTAAATTAATATTAGGCTCAAGAGTAAAGTACCCTTTTGCACGAGCAGAATCAATAGTTACTCCTGCAATGAAAGTAACATAATTTGTACCACTAAAATCTGAAATTTCAGATTTTGTACCCGTGCCGTTCCTTCAAAAATTAACCTAAATTCATATTAGGCTCAGGAGTAAAGTACCCTTTTGCACGAGCAGAATCAATAGGTACTTCTGCAATGAAATTAACATAATTTGTAACACTAAAATATGAAATTTCAGATTTTGTACCCACTGCCGTTCCTATAGAAATTAACCTAAATTCATATTAGGCTTAAGAGTAAAGTACCCTTTTGCACGAGCAGTATCAATATTTACTCATGCAATGAAAGTAACATAATTTGTACCACTAAAATATAAAATTTCAGATTTTGTACCCCTGTTGTTCCTATAGAAATTAACCTAAATTCATATTAGGCTCAAGAGTAAAGTACCCTTTTGCACGAGCAGTATCAATATTTACTCATGCAATGAAAATAACATAATTTGTACCACTAAAATATAAAATTTCAGATTTTGTACCCCTGCCGTTCCTTTAGAAATTAACCTAAATTCATATTAGGCTCAGGAGTAAAGTACCCTTTTGCACGAGCAGAATCAGTAGTTACTTCTGCAATGAAATTAACATAATTTGTACTACTAAAATATGAAATTTCAGATTTTAGTAGTACAAATTGGGTTACTTTCATTGCAGGAGTAACTATTGATTCTGCTTGTGCAAAAGGGTACTTTACTCTTGAGCCTAATATGAATTTAGGTTACGTTCTATAGGAACGGCAGGGGTACAAAATCTGAAATTTCATATTTTAGTGGTACAAATTATTTTAGTTTTATTGCAAAAGTAACTATTGATTCTGCTCGTGCAAAAAGGTACTTTACTTTTGAGTCTAATATGAATTTAGGTTAATTTCTATAGGAACGGCAGGGGTACAAAATCTGAAATTTCATATTTTAGTGGTACAAATTATGTTACATACATTGCAGAAGTAACTATTGATTCTGCTTGTGCAAAAGGGTACTTTACTCTAGAGCCTAATATGAATTTAGGTTAATTTCTATAGGAACGGCAGGGGTACAAAATCTGAAATTTCATATTTTAGTGGTAAAAATTATGTTACTTTCATTGCAAAAGTAACTATTGATTCTACTTGTGCAAAAGGGTACTTTACTCTTGAGCCTAATATGAATTTAGGTTAATTTCTATAGGAACGGCAGGGGTACAAAATCTGAAATTTCATATTTTAGTGGTACAAATTATGTTACTTTCATTGCAGAAGTAACTATTGATTCTACTTGTGCAAAAGGGTACTTTACTCTTGAGCCTAATATAAATTTAGGTTAATTTCTATAGGAACGGCAGGGGTACAAAATCTGAAATTTCATATTTTAGTGGTAAAAATTATGTTACTTTCATTGCAAAAGTAACTATTGATTCTGCTTGTGCAAAAGGGTACTTTACTCTTGAGCCTAATATGAATTTAGGTTAATTTCTATAGGAACGGCAGGGGTACAAAATTTGAAATTTTATATTTTAGTGGTACAAATTATGTTAATTTAATTGCAGGAGTAACTACTGATTGTGCTCGTGCAAAAGGGTACTTTATTCTTGAGCCTAATATGAATTTAGGTTAATTTCTATAGGAACGGCAGGGGTACAAAATTTGAAATTTCATATTTTAGTGGTACAAATTATGTTAATTTCATTGCAGGAGTAACTACTGATTGTGCTCGTGCAAAAGGGTACTTTATTCTTGAACCTAATGTGAATTTAGGTTAGTTTCTATAGGAACGGCAAGGGTACAGAATCTAACAATTTACATTTTAACGTACTTTTATTGCAGAAGTAACGATTGATTTTGCTGTTTAAAAGGAATATGAATTTAGGATAGTTTCTAAGGAACGGCAGGGTGCATATTCTGAAAATTTATATTTTAACGGTACAAATTATGTTGTGTTTTATGCAGAAATAGCAATAGATTCTTTTTCTGCAAAAGTCTCTTTATTTTTAATTATAACAGATTTGGATTAATTTGAAAGTTGTTTCAGGCAGTTTGATTAAATAACTTAGGTTTTTTTTAATGGTACATATTGTTACAAAATCAGTCCTTTTTAATTGTACCTCTGTATTTTTCAATGTGGTCCTTCTAGCCTAATATTGAACTAGAAGCACCTTGTGTTTTTTTGTAAACGGTACATAGTACGAAAAATTTATTGGTGGTACAAATTTAGTTCTTTTTACTTCTACTTTTGTTTCATTTTTTATTTTATTTTTTTAATGTGGTCCTGCTAGCTTAATATTAAACTAGAAGCACCATGTGTTTTTTTATAAACCGTACATAGTACAAAAAATTGATTGGTGGTACAAATTGGTACAAATTCAGTTCGTTTTAATTCTACCTTTGTTTTATTTTTTATTTTATTTTTTTAATGTGGTCCTGCTGGCTTAATATTAACCTAGCAGCGCTACGTTTTGTTTGAAAACGGCACATGGTACAAAATTTTTATTGGTGGTACAAATTAGTACAAAATAGGTACTAAATAATGTAATAGATTTTAATCGATTCTGCCCAGTTGGTCCTGCTAGCTTAAGAGAGGTCTATTATTCACAGATCTAGTTTTTTTAGCATCATACAATTGCCATCTTGAAACGTACCTTATATAATACTTTTGTACAATCGTTTACTGTTTAAGCTTCGAGTGAACCTTTGCAATATTGATACCTTATTATACTATTAAGCAGATTTTGTCCCATCGTTCAGTGCTTTATAGGTGGCTTCTGCTATCGCACATATGTAACTGCGTTTGTGATATACTTACCTCTACTTTTGTGATATTACTACTTGATTTCAAGAACATTTTAATAATAAATTTATAAAAATATTTTGTTTTATTTGAAATTTCCATGTCTCGATTTCAGCCTCTCTGTATTACATTACACAAAGAATAATATAGTGTGTCCATGGATGGACTTAATTATATTTGTAAAAATATTTATTTTAAATTAAAAAAAGTTATTTTTCATAATTTCTTAATGTGGAATCGAATTTATTTTACAAGTAAAAGAAATTATGAAGAATTACTTTTTTAATTTAAAATAAATATTTTCACAAGTATAGTTAAGACCATCTGTGGACATACTGTACAAAGCTGTATAACTATTCACATTATAACATCTATATAGAAAGTTTCAGAGCAACTTTCAGGGTAAGCACCTTAAAAGTGCTAGTGTGATGTTTTCCGAACTTCACTTTGTAACCTCTGTGAGATGTGTTATAAAAGTCTTGCCGTTGCGGACATTCGGTGGTTGCAGGGATATTAGGGTTACATTAAAAGTACATCGCATGTGAGCTTAAATAGCCTAAAATTACAGCTTATTAACGTAGATGGGATGTATTTGTGCCAACTGGGATTCCATCCATCATATAAGCCTCAAATAATTTACCTCAGGAATTCCCAAAGTGGTCTATACCGACCCCTTGGGATCGACATCGGTTTCCCAGTGGTCAACATAAACGAAAACTCATTTTGGGAGTCGCCGAAATCAACCACTATTTTATCTATCTATCTGAATTAGGGCGTGGTTCAAAGCCCACTCGTACTTAAGCTCTAGGCTTATTGTACCCATCAGATTAATTTTCTTGAGGACTTTAAGAATATGTCAGGCGCTTTCGCGATTTCTTTAGGTGAATATGAGTTTTGTCTTCCTCTTTACATATTCTACATAAGGGAGTCATCAAATATCCCTAAGAAATTGACATGTCTTCTAACGCCACAGTGTCCCGTAGTCCTATTAAGGCCTTAAGTTCGCTTCTGCTAAGGTTCTGCAGTTGATTTTGTATGCTCTTGGATGGACCCTCTATGAATGTTTTGTAATGTCCAAGTTCATATAGTTCCAACCAGAGTTTATGGCGTTTTCTATTTATTTGTTCCGTTAACACCCATGTTGTTTTGAAATACCACATGTGGGTTCTGGTCCAATTTTTCCGCTTCCTTTCTTGCTAGGAGGTCTGCTTTCTCATTTCCAAACACTCCCTCATGTCCCGGCACCCATTCATGGGTGTCCTTGTTATGTTCTGCCAGGGCCTGGAGGGACTATTGGTAATCAAATATTTAGAATGTACTTTTACCCTTTTCATTGCTTTAAGGGCCCCCTGGCTATCCCTCATGATAAAGACACTCTTATCTCTAAAAGAGTGATTTAGCATAATTTTGGCGCAGGCATTAATTGCTATTACTTTAGCCTGGAAGACTGTTGTCAGTGATCCCAGGTTTAGACTAATGGTCCTCCCTGAGTTCACATCGTAAATCTCAGCTCCTTTGTTGTTTTTCATTTTCGAATCGTCTGTATACCAGATTGATTCGCTTTGTTTTCCCCTATTTTCCCAGCTTCTGGCTCTTTCTGGTATTTTAATATCGAAAGGTTTCCTGAAGTCATGAATAACAGGCATTCTATCCGATGGCATTCTTAATACCGTATTTTGTTTTAATTTCTCTAATTATCATTGTGTAATGTCCTTTTCTTGAAAGTTCCCATCAAAATCCATTAGCCTTCTTCTTTACCGTAAGGTGTAATGCAGGATGACTAGCAGTAACTCAATTGCTGCAGTGGGCATAGTTTTAAATGCCCGTTATTATTAGACAGGCTAGTCTTTCTACCTTTTTTTAATTTTCTGTTAACTGTTATGCTTTCAGTCTTGTGTCACCATATAACAGATGAGTTATAACAGGTACTAAAACCATAGTATAAAGCTAGTGCATCATACTTGGTTTAAGCTCGCATGTGTTTCCTACCATCCGTCTACAGGCCCATAGTACTCTTGCAGCTTTTTCTGTTGTTTTATCTATATGGCTGCAGAAGAGTGATTCCAAGATATTTAACCTCTTTTGCTATTTCTGTTGTCCCCATATATGAAGCTCCTTCGTTCCTTGAAGGTTCCTTCTTCTTGTAATTGCAACAAGAGAGGTTTTTGTCGGGTAGAAATCAAGGGTTGTAGGGTTAGAAATCAATCCTTGTCTGTTCTTTGTTTGCCTGGAGTCTTAGGAAGTATTCACAGTAATTTGATGATTAGTTGATTTTTAAATAATGATCAACTAAGTTCTTAAAATTCTCTGAAAGCATTTGATGTGTTTTACCCAAAACAACTTTAATACTTCTTCAAATTTTTTAGTTACTGACTTGATGAAAATATTATTATCAAGCTTTTCGTCTTTGGCAAATGCTCTCATGTGTTCAATTGAAATGTATTTAAAATTTTAGTCATTTTTAGTTTGGTTGAGATTAACACTGTACCAGTGTAGAACCTGATACAATACTTACGATGTTCTGGACTGGAAATCTAACTGTATCTACTTATAGTCGACAAATATAGTTGATATAATTAAAAAATATAAATAATTCAATAAATGTATACCTCTAATAGATCCTCCAACTGCATCCTCTGACCATGCCAATATAACAGTTCGTCCACATACCCCACTACCAAAATAGCCGCTACGATTCCAGTAATAACTAAACCGATGACTAATAAAGAAAAAATTATAGACCACCAGTTGTGACCATCGTCGTCTTGAAGCGCTAGCTCCTAAAAATAACAAAGATGTGAATTATTAACAGAGAAATTAAAATTATAAAAATTAATCTACATAAAATGTTTCTACAGTTGGCCATTGTGACAGATGTTGGTAGATGTGTCACATCAAGTCATATGTCAAAGGACAGAACAAATCTAGAACAAACTGTCTTGTTTAATGGTTGACTGAACCTAAGCTTCTAGATCCTTCCATCTTATTATATTTTATAGTTATTATTAATGATAAGTTATATAAAATAAAAGCCAATTATTCGAAGATGGACTCTGCATCTAGCAAGATATAAAATTAAAACTACTGCTATATTTTGTATTGTAGGTATTGGAAGTAGATCTTCAAGTTGAGTATAGAAAAATAAACACCAATTCTACTTATTTTGGCCGTAGAGTATAACAAATTAATTGTATGGTACGAAATTTAGTCAGAAGCTTAAGATTTTAAAAGACTAAAAGTTTTTGACTTAATTCTGTACTGTGTTCTATATTCTTTTATTGTGAATCGCCAATATTTTGGTCACGAACCGCCACTGGATGAAGAGTATATATGATAATGAACAAAAGTATATAAGCTGATGGTTGTATTCAGTTTTGTGTTTTGATAATACTGACCTCTTTATCGCCTCCCTCAGATTTCTTAGTTTTGGGTTCACCGACTTGGAGTGTGTCATCGGGTGGGAGCCGCCATTGGTTTCTGTCCGAGTGTAAATTGGCGTGCATGCCTTGTACCTGAAGACAATAAAACAAATTACGACAGCTTAGTAACATGTAAACATTGGCATTATTAGTAATAATATATAAAGAATTATATATAAATTCTAAAAAGTATTAAATGTTTTAACTAAAAGTTTAAATAGAAATACAACGTATTCAAATAAACAATTACTCCAGTCGATGGCTTTCATTGAAAGAGTTATTCAAGGCCAACATATGTAAACTCTTTCAGACCCGACTTTTAATTTCTTCACCAAAAAAATTTTTAATATCAATTTCGTGTTATGGGAACGTTGAAAGAGTCAATATCTTATTATTTTGTATTTCCAGCGAAAATTCTTTAGTACTGTTGAAGTTAGCAGTCTAATTTGTTAAATAAAGTTAGAACTTAGTACATATCAGTTAGGCCCTTTTATATTAAGTTGTATGATATAGTTGTCAATTTTGATAGGTACATTTTTCATTGCCCTTAATGTTTAATAAATCTTTTGAACACACATACTAACGAGCTTTATTTCCACTGGAGATATCTACTCCAAGAGGTTATGTGCCCAGGCACGCTCTCACTTCTGTTGTAAGTTAGAAGAATTTAAAAGCACTAGCGGTAGTCCCTCAAGTATCGTTAAAAGAATATTAAGATGGAATTAGCGAAGTATATTAAACCATTAGCCGGTTAGTCAAACTGGCCAATATGAAAAAGGAAGATCAGAGATCTATTGTACTATCACGAAGGAGCAGTAGATATTATTGACGGCAAGGTAACTGAACCTGAACCAGTATCTGCAGGTGCTACGAAAGAACAGATTAAGAAGCACAGAGAAAAATCTGATCTATTTCGTAAGATAAATGCTTATGCCAAGTCGATGATAATGACAACAGTTACCGATGCAGTCTATGAAAAAGTTATGGATAAAGAAACAGCCCACGTGATGTGAGTTGCACTTAAACTACAATTTGAAGCCGCGTCGCAGGACCAATTAGTTAAAATCTATACTAATTTCTTCGCCTTTCAAAAGATGATGTTTCCACACATATAGCCAAATTAAATAGTTTGTGGAGAAAGGGGAAATACGGGTCTTAGAGCTAAGAATCTTGTTGCACTTTCAGACTTATTGTCAGTTTGTCAAACTTTACAAATTTCACCTTCGAACTTTGAAACATTTAGGTCAGGCTGAATGTTACTATAGTTTATTTTTATGTATGAGATATTATTAAAATAATAAAGCGTTCGTAATCCATAGGCATACCACTTCTTTTAGTAGACAGTTAAAATATTTTTGAAGTTATTCCTCGAGTATACACCTATATTTTTACCTAATTAACCTGCTTATAACTTCTAAACAGCTGAAGGTAAAAAAAGTGCAATTTTTTCTAAATTGTTTTATTTTCCACAAGGTATCTTAAGAACATTGTGTCAAACGGGTTATGTAGGTATAAGGGTTTAAACTTTGACTTTTAAACAACATTACGTTCATAAATAATAATTTTAATATAAAAGCTACTTCTTACCTACAAATCCAAATCAGAATCGAAATCAGAAAATGAACTGTCGCAACCAATATTTACAATGAGTGGCTCGATCATTTCATCAGTAATATTGTCCAACTTTCACATTTTCTCTTCTTTTTTAATCGTATGATACTGCCTTTTCCCAGTTTTCAGGCTTCACATTATTTACAGCCTCCAAAAACAACTGTTTAACATCACTTATTTTAAAAGAATTATTTTTTCTTGAAACTTCTCCCTTTATCTGTGACCATATCAGTTTAATCGGGTTTACTTCGCAATGATATGGTGGTGATCTAACCACCGTCATCCCACGATTTTTTGCAATTTCATCAAATTCATATTTTTTTAATTTCTCTTTATGAAGGGAACACAAATGATACAGTTCTTTTCTCACAGAACCGGGATGGAACTTAATATTCTTTGAATTTAGCCAATTCTGTAAATCCTTTTTTAACCACTTGGTTCTGGGCATTTTTTCTATAAGTCTCGAGTGATAACTATTATACAGTTCTGAGGAAGAAGATCTATAATTTGTTTGAACCACTCTTTAAAGACATCAGCATTCATGTCCTCATGGTAGTCACCGGTACGAGTAGATTCAAAAGTCAATAAACCACCTTTAACAAAACCGTTTGAACTACCGATGTGTACTATTATTAGTCTGCGCCCCTTTCCTGATGGTGGATTTAAACCAGTAGATAACTTATTTAAAAAAGCCTGTCTTCGACTTGTAACAGTTTCATCTTGCCAAAATTTATTTGGTTTATGTCCCTCGTTGATCCATGTTTCATCTAAATAAAATATATTTCTTCTTTGGTAGGTAATTTCTTCTCCATACTACAATATCGCTTCTTTCTATTAAAATAGACTTTCTGGAATGCTTTTTCCATAGAAAACCTATTTCTTTTAAAAGTTTCCATAGTGTGCTTCGACTCATTTCAGGGTAATCCTTATCATCTCGAACCGTGGCAAGAACTTTGTCTACTGTCGGAAATTCTTTTCTAAAGAAGAACGCATGCACTTTCCTTCGAAGTCTTTCTTTCAAAAGATTTTCTAATTGAAATTTTGGTTTTCCTGGAGCTTTACGTGATGTTTGAAACTCGCCACATTTCTCTTCTGTAACAACTCTGTAAATCGTAGATTTCCCAACACCAAGCGTACTACTAACTATTTCCACTGTGTCATCAATACTTTTACATAAATGTTTGTCTGTAAATGATTTAAAACAATTAAATATTAATGTTTTTTCATTAACTGTTAAAGGACCGATTTTTTGTCGTTTACCCGGCCCTTCCAAATTTTCCATGATCACACTAGAATTCACACTGCACCTTGCAAGTTGCAACTAAATGACATTTAGTAAACTGTCAAGAATACACAACTTGGACCTCCTGACTAAATTGAAAACCTATAATCGCATTTTCGGTGAAATTGGTTGGGAAGGTATTTATCTACTTATAATTCGATTACTGTAAGAAATTCTTGGAATTAAAATAAAACAAAATTGGCAAATAGGTACTTATTGAAAATAATCTTAAGATACGGCTATGTAATCTTTAATACAGAGGGCTTTTGGCTGTCCAAACCTTTTTCTATTGTTCTGTACAGCTTATGTTTATAAAGGACCAATAAAAGACCCAAAACTTGTAATAGCTCAGGTACATTTATTACAATTTTAGGAAATATTTAGATTATTCTGTAAAAATATTTAAAATGACCGTACTAAGTTTTGCATTAGAAATGCTGTTTTATTACTCTCTCATACATAAAAATAGACTATAACTAAAGATATTGATAAGACATTTAATGAATTAGCAACACAACTATGTATGCATAAAAGAAACTTCATAAAAAATGCAGATAGCGGCAATCAAGTTCAAAAAGCATTAACAGCTAAATCAGATAAAGAAAGACAAGAGAGAAGATATACAGTAGAAAAAAGAGTAGAAGTTACAACTATTGCAAATTAAAAGGCCATTGGGTTAAAATTTGTTAAAAGTGGATAGCCGACGGAAGACCGTCTAGAAACAAAGGCACTGATAATACTAGTAATATTGCAGATGAAACCATGGCTCTAATATACATATGTGACGAGATAAATTTAGCTAAATCAGATTCAAATCAGTGGTGGGTTGATAATGGTGCAACAAAACACGTAACAAATTGTTCGAATTATTTTGTTAGTTATGAACAATTTGAGTATCCCCATAGCATACAGGCAGCTGGAAAAGAATATTTAAATGCTTTTGGAAGAGGTACCATTAAAATCTTGTCTACTATAGGTAAACTTAGTTAAGAAATGACTCTAAATGATGTGTAGTACGTTCCAAAAACTTCAAAAAACTTATCCTCGGTATTAGCTGCCCAAGATAGAAATCAAAATAGTGTCATGAAATTCCTAATCCGACTCTGTCTAAGCGCGACCTTCAGCTGGCCCCGATTCACGCTCGAGGCGACGTTCTGGGAATGCCGCTGAGGCTCGAGAAACGGGTAGAACGGCCGAAATGTGCCGTTGAGTCAGAGATTTAATTTTCGAGACCGTCTGGAGACTTCTAGTAGGAGTTGGATTTAATATAAATAACCGACTCATCGGCACACAGTTTAGTTTAGTTCAGAATATTGGAATGAAAAATTAAAGTGTAATAAATAAATTAGAATTGTTAGTTAGTGTCTAAGTACAGGGGTCGGCATAAGTCAGGCAACGCTCGAAAAATTGGCATAAGTCTGGCCAAAGTTATCTGGAAATGCATGCTCGAAAATTTACGAGGGCAAATGGACAACGATTCAACACTCGCGAACATCCGTCATTTCACGCAGGATGAGGCTTCGACGCACTACGCGTTATGTGTGCGGGAGTTCCTTAATGATTATTTTGGAGAATGGATAGGCAGACGAGGAATCTTTGAGTGGCCCGCACGGTACTGTGACCTGATACCCTGCGATTTCTACATGTGGGCCCTTCCCGAGCACCGAACTGCAATTGAAGAAGAATTTTAAAATCTCGGACACCTTACGTGCTTTGCATGACCTTCGTTGCGAAACGTTGCCGTCAATGCATTGATCAAGATGGGCATCAATTTGAATACTTTTTCGAATCTCTTTTGTAATTTCTTCAAATAAATTCATTTTGACGCTGCATTTTTTTAAAGCAAATTTGTTGCCTGACTTATGCCGACGGTATTTCTCGTAAACTGGCAGCACCTTACACTTCAAAACAACGGAGTAAGTAAAAGGGAAAAACCGAACCGTCATTGAAATGGCTAGAACTTTAAAGTAATTGAACCCAGAAGTCAAATTGGGCTGAATTAGTAAGTATGGCAATCTATATTCTGAATCGTACAGCCAAGTCGATAGTTGTAAGAGTAAGTCCATATGAGTTATGGATAGGGCACAAGCCTAGAATAAAGCATCTCAGGATTATTGGCTCAAGTTGCTACTTCTATATTCCACGTCGAAAAAAAAAAAAGAAAATGGATAAAACAGCTTCTAAGGAATATCTTCTAGGATATGATGGAGACGAAAGATATAGAATTTGGGTAAAAGAAACTCAGAAGGTTGTACTGTCTCGAGATGTACAATTTCAAAAGAAACCAGAAGAATGTTCAAGGGTACAATTTGAACACAAACCAGAAGAATGTCCAAGGGTACAATTTGAACAGAAACCAGAAGAAGAAAAAGAAAATCCTATAGACTATATAAAATTGTCATTAGGAGATTTTCAAAAGGAAAATACCAAGTAAGAAGCGAATTAAGATGACGGAAGAAGAATATCAAAAAAATTAAGAGAATTTAGGATATGAAGCAGATCTAGAAGAAAATGTTGACTAAGAAGAATATTACGAAAATATGCCAACATCTTTTAGACAGTCTAAGAGACAGATCAATATTAAAAAGACCCGGTTTTTTCGGAGAGTATTGATTAAAGAGTACCTTGTTAGTACAATTAAAACGCCTGAAACGTATGAAAAAGCAGTCAACAGTCACTAAAGGTATCAGTGGAAAGAAACTATGAAGAGTAAGTTGAAATCTTTAAACGAAAACCAAACATGAGGGGCTAGCATTCTTACCAGAAGGAGCGAAAGCTTTACCCTGTAGCTGGGCTTTTAAAGTTTTAAAAGTAAGTTTTAATCAGAGACAAGGTTCTATAACCAAACATTTAGTCATGTAGCAAGACAAAAGAATTTTAGAACGTTTTATCTTTTTAGATTGTAAATAAATTTCAACTCCTATTCTAAAAGTTTCAGAAACTCTTAAATCAGGGAAAGAGTCTGGAAAAATACATAACTATCCATACAGGCAGGCAGTATGAGCGTTATTGTATTTAATGCTGGGCACCAGACCCGATATAGCATATGCTGTAGGCTTTTCATCGAGAAATTTAGAAAATCCAACCTTAGAAGACGTAGTAAGAGTAAAGAAAGTATTTTAGTACTTAGCAAGTACTATTGAGCTTGGTATAGTATACTCTTTAGATGTAAATAAAACAATTTTAGAATGCAATAGTGATGCAGATTTTGGAGGATGTACAAAAACAGGTAGGTCAACTATTGGAGTGGTTGTAACCTATGGAGGTGGAGCTATTTCATGGCTTAGTCAGAGGCAGGCAATGGTAGCTACATTTACCACAGAAGCTGAGATTGTTGCAGTTAGTGAAGCAACGAAGGACGTGATTGGGTTAAGCACATTATCTGGACAAATTGTAAAACTTAACCACAATCCTATTCTTCGAATTGATAACTCTGCAGTAGTGAAACTAGCTCAAAATCCTGAGTTTCATCATTTCTTTGTTCGAGAAAAAGTCAATTTAGGGATTGAGTAAGTGGCTGATATATTAACTAAGGCTCTTTAAAGGCAACGACTACAGATTTTTTTCTACAAAAATGGGTTTAAATTTAATTAACAAGGGAAAGTGTTGAAGTTAGCAGTCTTATTTGTTAAGTTAAGTTAGCACTTAGTATATATCAGTTAAAGTCTATTTAAATTTAATTTACGCCTGATGTAAACAGAAGCAGGTGGATGCTAAAATTGAGCAGGACCGTATTTTACTTTTCCGTCTTGCAAAAATGTAAAATAAAAGAGTGTAATTGTGAAATTATTTTTTTATTACGATAAAAACATATTTTGTAAAGTAAAACTATAAAATAAATGCCATACACGGTCTCCCAGACTTTAGTGACATTTCTGGACGAAGATAGGTGAGCGACATAAACTGCGTTAACCTGCAATACAAATTAATAAATGTATTTGACTTTAAAAGAGATGGTTGCATTATACTTAGTTCATTACATATGTATACTGTGATACAAAGCATTAAAACAATCATATTATAAAATTATATTGTACAGGGTGTCCAAATAATTGCAAATTCTTTAATAGCTAATATATATCTACTAAAAGCATTAAAAAACTTTAAATATAATAGGTATTTGGTATTTGAATTTGGTATTTGATTTAAAATTGTGTATCTTAAAAAGAAACCTTTTGTAGTTTTGATAACTTCTGTTCTTTATTATTCTTGTTCTACTAGTATTTAGATTAGACAACTTGTACCCTGTATTATAGCAATCTTCCTTACTTGACTTAGCACTATTCTGAATCGGATAAATTAGTTAGACTTGAAAGGCTATCTTCATTAATCAAAATTACAAGTGGTTCTACCTGAACCTCTATAATATTATCCAACTCCCACTTTTTTACTTCAACTTTTTGGCGAACATGGTCGATACACTTTTTCCATTTTTCTGGAGAAATTAATAATATTACTTCTTAAAAAAGAATTTTAATGTCTCCAGATTTAAATGTTGAGTTTTTATCTGCTACGTCAACCTAGATTAATTCAATAGGGTTAAGTTCACAATGATACGGAGACATGTGAAGTATTATGTTGTTTTGCTGCTTAGCCATTTCATCTATTACATACCTATCATAATGTTTATGTTGCTTACCAAGTTTTAGAAGTTGGATCTTAAGCATTCGGTAGTCGAATTCAATTTTTTTCCCTTATAGCCATTTTTAAATATCACCTTTTTTAGACGTCGTAGATATTTTTTCCAGCTGTCTCGAATAATAATGCAGTTATCTTCTAATTTTGGTAGGGTGTTTGAAAACCACTCTTTGAACGATTCTCCACACATTTCTTCATGGTAGTCACCGGATTTTTCAACTCAAATACATAAAGTGCATTAGAGTCAAAGCCTTCTTCACTTCCAATATAGCATATAATGAGCTGTTTTACGCACATTCCTGATGGGTTTTTAAAAACAGTTAAAAGTTCATCCAAAAAGGCTTGTCTGGATGAAAAAACCGACATATCGAAACATACTTTTGATTTGGTGTGGCCTGCGTTAATCCAAGTCTCATCAAGATAATATATTTTTTGCTTTTCTTCTCTGTACCGTTTTATTTTTTGTGGTGTAGGACGAAACAATTTCATTTTTGTCTAAAAGCAAACTATTTTTTCCTCGAGTTTTAAATTTAAAATTAAGGGTTTTGAAAAGCTTGTAAAATGTAGCTCGCTTAAAAGTAGACAAATATGGATCATCGTTGACTTCTTATAAAACCTTATCAATTGTTGGAAGTTAATTTCTAAAGAAGAATTGATGTACTTTGCGCCTTATTGCATTTTTATAAAAATCATCCACACCACTAATTTGTTTATAACGTAGCTTTTTGGTTCAGAAAATTTATGAATCTGCCTATACTCCTTCATAACATTAAAAACGGTTTTAGCGCACATCCCTGTTTTATCAGCAACTCTCCTTTCAACATCATATATTAACATATCAGGGTTCCATAAAATTTAATGCTTATAAATATTAAGAACCATTTCTTTAGTACGGATGACCAAATGTCCCTTTTTCAGTCGCTTTTTAGAAGGAGTAAAAATATTTTTCTGGACTTCATCTGCTGTATCTGTGGAGGACATAGTGTCATGCAGCAATTACAAAATATAGTCAATTAAATGTCCATAAAATAGAGTAAAACATGTTCAAACTAACAACAACCACAAAAACAAAAAACATAAATAACACATAACCAACACGGTGAATGCTACCAAAACGCCGTTTATAATTATCCAAATTGTGTTAATGTTATCGATGTTTTGTGGAAGCTAAACCTTTAAAAGTAAATAAAATGTTTAGAAAGACTTTTGGGTTTTTTATTAATCAAACTTAACTCTATTATTCCATTTCTATAACAACCACTTATATTAAAGTAAGTGTATAAGTGTAAAGACTAAATAAATTATATAATAATTACTTCAACACCTTCCCTCATTAAATAGATTTTTCATTTCAGTTTAGTCCTAAATCATGACATAACATCTGTAGTCTTGGTCTAAATAGTGGTTTGGTCATCATATCTGCTAGTTGGAATTCAGTGGCAACTCTTTGTACTTCAATTTATCCTTCCATGACCAGTTCCCTTATGAAAAAGTGCCTCGTCTTGATGTGTTTAGTTCTTCTGTGGTATTCTGGATTATTGGCTAGTTTGATGGCTGCTTCATTATCAACCATCACTTTTGGTGTTTCAGTCAGTCTTGTAACGTCTTCAAACAAGCGTTTGAGCCAAATTAGCTCTCTGGCAGCTTCGCTGGCAGCAACTATTTCCGCCTCTGTAGTGGATATGGCGACTGATGACTGTCTCTGACTAATCCAGGATATCAAACATCCTGCGTACCTACAGATTACCCCTGTAGTTGATCGACCTGTAGTGTTGTCTCCTCCATGATCTGCGTCACTAAAGGCTTCAAGGACACCTCGTTTTGACTGACTTTTGTATATTATTCCGTAATCTTGGGTTCCTTGGAGATATCGAAATATTCTTTTTAGTTTAGTGCAGTCTTCGTTCGTTGGGTTATCTAGAGTCCTTGAGATTACTCCTACAGCGTATGCTATGTCTGGTCTTGATCCTATCATTAGGTACATAAGGGCTCCAGTCGCTTGGCGATACGGGAAACCTTTTAATTCGTCGGCCTTCCCTGAATCTGCGCTCTCCTTAATGATGGGAGTCGAGACGGACTTGCATGTGCTCATTCCATATCGCTCCAGAATCTTCTTTGTATACGCTTTTTGACTTACAAAAATGGACCCGTCTTCCTTTCTATCTATTTCGAGTCCCAAAAAGAATGATGCTGGTTTTAGTTTGATTTTAAACTGCTCTCTGAAGTTTTCTAAGAAGCTTTGTTTTAGATGTTCATTGTTGGAAGCGAGAAGTCCATCGTCTACATAGAGACCTATTAGCAGAAGACTTCTTCCTTCCCTTTTAATGAATAGACATGGGTCAGCTCTGCTTGTTGAAAAACCTTGCTCAACTAGGAAGTCTGTTAGTCTTTTATTCCAGCATCTGGGTGCTTGTTTAAGTCCGTAGAGGCTCTTTTTCAACCTGCAAACCCTGTCTGTCCCATCTTCGTAGCCAACTGGTTGCTTCATGAAGACTTCTTCCTCTAGGTATCCATATAGGAATGCTGTGGTTACGTCGAATTGGGTCAGCGTCATGTCTTCACTTGCAGCTAGACTTAGTATGGCTCTTATTGTACTGTATTTTGCTACGGGGCTGAATGTTTGGTCGTAATCTACGCCCCTCTTTTGTGAATAACCTTTGATCACCAGTCTGGCTTTATACCTATCTACCGATCCATCTGAGTTCGTTTTCACTTTGAATGTCCATTTGCATGGAATTGCCTTCTTGCCATGTGGTAGTGTCTGCAGAGCCCAGGTATCGTTTTCTCTCAAAGACCTTATCTCGCTATCCATGGCCTCTCTCCAGTTTTCCTTCTCCTGGCTAGATATGGCTTCCAGATATGTAGATGGCTCATCAATACCTTGTATAAGGGCATAAGTTTCCATAACAAAGTCGTCGAATTTAGTGGGTAGTTTTATTTTAGATCTATCTCTCAACTGCCTTCCTACTTCAGCTTCCTCTGAATAATCATCATCTTCTGATGTTACTGTTCTTTGATCATCATCTTCCTGCGCTATTTCGTCCTCTTCAATATCTGCAATATCGTTCAATGTGCTTTCTTTTCTGTATTCATCATCTGTTTGCGTAGTTCTTTCCTCAACTACTCTTTCTGATGAGGCAAAAGAAAAGTCATTTACCCTGCAGTTAAGAGGGCGTTCATAGAAAGTGACATCTCGTGACCTGACTAGTTTCTTATTTTCTTTACACCAGACTCTGTATCCATCGTCATTATCGTATCCAATTAATATTCCCTTAATTGCTTTCTTGTCTAACTTCTTCCTAGACTGTTTGGGAATATGTGCGTAACAAGTACTTCCTATGATACGTAGGTGCTTCAGGTTGGGCTTCTTGGTAAACCATACTTCATAGGGTGTCTTACCATCCTCTCCTGATTTTCCTGTCCTATTTAGTAGGTAGGCGGCTGTGGTTATAATCTCAGCCCAAAGATACTGAGGCAGTTCAGCTCCTGAATGCATTATGGTTCGTGCCATTTCAACAATCGACCTGTTGTCTCTTTCTGCACACCCGTTTTGTTCTGGTGTGAAGGGCATCACTAGTCTTTGTCTAACTCCGTTCTGATGGAGGATTTCTCTAATTTTTCCGTTGTCGAACTCTCCACCGTTGTCACTTAAAAGCTCTTTGACGACATGTCCAGTAGCTTTTGTCTCTGCAAGCATGATTTTGAGCTTCTCAGATACCTCGGATTTTTCTTTGATTGGAAAAATATATCTGAATCGGCTGTAATCGTCTTTGAAAAGAACGTAATATCGAAAATGAGTTTGTGAAGGTACAAAAGGTCCGCAAACATCGGTATGGATTCGCTCTCCTGGTACCGTTGACCTTTCTCTTACTCCAAATTTCTGTCGATGTGCTTTACCAAAGATACACCCTTCGCACAGTTCGCTATCCAGCGTGACTCTTATTCCAAGTTCTCTAGAGATTACTTCTTTCACGTGCTTTTTGTTCTGGTGACCTAATCTCTCGTGATATAACTGTAATAGATTATCAGTAGCGACAGAAGTTACTTGAACTGTATTAAGAGTACCATTTTTGACATGAAGCTTGAATAATCCTCCAAAGCGATTCCTGGTTCCCACGAGGAGTACTTTCTTATCTAAGATAAACCTACATTCTTCAGCTTTCGAGAGAAAGTTACTTTCTGGGTGTTTGTCTTGAGCAGATAAGACGGAGAACAAGTTTTTCTTAATCGAAGGTACGTACCATACGTCTGAAAGCTTGAGCTTTTTCCACTGGTCATTGACTTGTGCCTCGATCGATAAACTACCTTTCCCAATAGCTTCTACAGAGTCTCCATTAGCGGTTGTCACCTTGTGGTCTTCTCCGAAGTACTCGAACGATTCATACAAGTCACGTCTGTTAGTGATGTGATTTGTGGCCCCGTTGTCGACAAACCAGCTCTCTGAATCACATTCAGTGGTAAGAACGATATCGGAACAAGCATATAACGTTACGTTTGTATCAGTAGCATTTTCTAGTGCGTTTCCGTTGGCGGTCGTATTGGGTTTTGGTGGTTTTCCATCAGCTTTCCACTTTGTGCACTGTTTGACTCTATGTCCGGCTTTTTTGCAATAATGGCAGATTAAATTCTTGGTTGATTTGCGTGCGCTGAATCTTCTGGTGCTATTTTCTGCCACTAAAACTTCTTGGATAGTTTCACTTTTGTTTGATAATGCCTTTCCGAATGCACTTATTTGATATGTGAGATTATCAATAGTTTTATCGGACTTCGACATTAGCATCCAGCTGGATTTAAAAGGAAAGTATTCCTCTGGTAGTGTGGCCAGAATCTTGCAGATCAGTAGCATTTCGGGTAAGTCACAAGCGCAAGAACTGTTTGATGCTAGTTTATCGTTAACAATTTCTGATTGTAATTCATTCCACAGGTTTTTCAGCTTGGACATGTGAGTTACAATATCGTCTTCTAATTGTTTTCGGTAGTTGAAGAATTCCATGCACCTATCGTACATTTTATCCTCTGTTCTGGCATCAAATAGTCTGTGGAGTTCCAGCCATACGTCTCTTGCGGTAGAATATCTCATTACCTTCTGTAATGTTTCTTCCGTCATGTTCGTGGTAAGAGCTAGAAGTGCGGAATTGTCTGCCTTTACGAATATTTCGAGTTCCCTCTCAAATATTTGTTTTTGTGCTGGAGTATCATCGGAAGTCACAGGTTTTTTCAATTTACCTTCAAGGACATCTGTGGCGTGAGGGACTCCTCTCAGGAGTATACACATTTTATATTTCCAGGTGGACCAATTACTTTTTCCTTCCAATAGTCCTACTTGGATTCGCAATGTTCCGGTTGCAACATCCATCTTTTTCTTTACAAATTTGCAGAACTTGGGTTTTTCTTGGAAAAATTAGTTCGCCTGGGTGCCTGGGCCCGTAACCTGTTAATGTTATCGATGTTTTGTGGAAGCTAAACCTTTAAAAGTAAATAAAATGTTTAGAAAGACTTTTGGGTTTTTTATTAATCAAACTTAACTCTATTATTCCATTTCTATAACAACCACTTATATTAAAGTAAGTGTATAAGTGTAAAGACTAAATAAATTATATAATGATTACTTCAACAAATTGAACTGAATTCGACTCTGACAAAAAATATTTGCGCGTCGTCTAAATGACTAACGACCGATTAACCAATAGAAGCGCAAAAATATGTCACGTGAGCTGTTTCTGGATGAGAGAAATTGTTTTGACGCGGCGTAAATGAAATCTGAATAGACTTTAGGCTCTTTTATATTATTTATTGTTTCGGCCTTTACTTGATGAAAATCCATTTAATTTTGAAAGAGTAAAACCAAATTTGGTAGATTTTCACACTTTTATTTTAAAAATAAAAATTTAAAAAAAAAAAAAAACACCAACATGAATTCACCCTTATTAAATCTCTTTCCCAGTTTTCTGTGAGATAATCCCGGTAATGGGCTATCTTATTGTTATTTGATGGATATTATAATTACCTAAGTACCCTTATTTACTTTAAATAGTTAGTTTATTTTGTAATGTTATTGATGTTTTCTTAAGTACTTTGTTTTGTTAAATTATTTCGTATATATATTGGATTCCGAATTGTAAATAGTCACATTTGAAAAAGAAGTTGTACTTCGAAACATATGTCATGTTAGTGTTTAAAAAAAAAAAAAAAAAAAAAAAAAAAAAAATATTTTTAAAATAAAAGTGTGAAAATCTACCAAATTTGGTTTTACTCTTTCAAAATCTTTTATATTAAGTTGTATGATATAGTTGTCAATTTTGATAGGTACACTTTTCATTGTCCTTCATGTTTAATAAATCTTTTGAGCGCACATACTGACGAGACTTATTTTTACTAGAGATATCTACTCCAAGTACGTTGTCCGATTTTTATGATTATTTTTTTTTTGAAAGGCAGTACCTCATAGTAGAGTCTATATATTAAAATATTCACTCTGGAAAACAATTAACCTCCCACTCTTTTGTCACAAGCTACATTTTTCAGAGATGGAAGGTCATGATAAGGTCACCCTTATTCCGGAGGTAATACAAAATTAGACTGTTCAGAATGGCATCAACAATCCAGATATTGATACTATTGATGTTTCACCAGTGGATACTGTTATTAAATCTGCTATTTCGAAAGAAAAAAACTTTTCGTAATACTTTAATCAAAAATATTATTTTATATATCAATTAATATTGAAAAAACCTTAACTACCAGAACGAAACTAAATACAAATCAAGAAATAGTCTGTAGTTAATAAGGATATGTAAATGTAGATACATCAA
This sequence comes from Psylliodes chrysocephalus, assembly GCA_927349885.1. Taxonomy (NCBI): domain Eukaryota; kingdom Metazoa; phylum Arthropoda; class Insecta; order Coleoptera; family Chrysomelidae; genus Psylliodes; species Psylliodes chrysocephalus. The sequence goes on from OV651830.1 coordinate 19,246,444, forward strand.
CACCTTCCCTCATTGAATAATTTATAATCTTCTATTATTTAGCCAATGTTCTTCATTAAATATTCGAGTGTGGGTCTTAAAAGAGGTTTTGTCATCATATCAGCTAATTGATGTTCTGAATCAAGCTTCTCTACGTTAATGGAGCATTCGGTTACCAATTCTCGAACAAAAAATGTCTTGTTTGGAAACGTTTGGTTCTGGATTTTTAGCTAACTTAATAGCTGCTTTATTATCAACTAGTAGATCCGGAATACACTGCAGATCAACTATTATGTTATAAAGACGTTTTAGCCAAATTAGTCAGAAGTGTGTTGGAGGAGCTTCATAGCAGCCATTCAGTAGGACACTTTGGTACTAAAAGGACACTTGCCCGAGTTCGGGAAATATTTTATTAGGTCAATTGCCGACGGGTTGTACAAGATTTGTGTAAGGAATATGGTGACCTTTGTAATGGCAGAGAAGGGCCCAAAACAAAAAGTCGAGGTAAAATGGCACAGTACCTTTCCGGAGAACTTTTTGAACGAATCGCTATTGATATCCTCGAACCGCTTCTCCTCAACAGAAGGGGAAACAAGTACTTGATGGTTGTTATGGACTATTTTTTAAAGTTGCCAGAAATAGCATCTATTCCAAATCAGTACGCGATGAGAGTAGCGGAAGCATTTTTGGCGAACGTCATTACGAGACACGGAGTCCCCCTGGAATTGCATTCTGACCAAGGACGAAATTTTGAATCCGAATTATGGCAAGAATTTATGAAATTGTAAGGCATCTGGAAAAAACACTATGCCTCTGTACACAGTCCGAATAAATGGTAGAAACACACAATATAACGATGTGACAGTATCTTTTAATGTTCGTCTCTGATAATCAAAAGGACTGGGACACTTTAATTCCTCTATTTCTGCTAGCCTACCGAAGTTCTGAACATGAAACAACCAGTTATACTCCATTAATGATGATGAAGAGGAAGACCGTACACCTCTTACGTACACACAGAACTTAAAAGAAAGATTAGAGAAGGGATACGAATTCGCTCGGCAACGTTTGAAAGTTAATCTGAGGTTTATGCAACTGCATTTGAAGAATCAGATTAAACTATTAAATAAAAATATCTTAATTTTAGAGTTAATACTGTATTAATCTACTCAGCTAGCACAGGCACGTGATTTTCACGTGAAATACACGTCACATTTTACGTCGAAATCACCAATTTATGACGTGCTAGTGACGTGATTATGAAGGCAATATGTCACAGATCAAAGACGTCATACCGCGACGTGATAAACACGTTACCAGATAACGTGTTTAGACGTCAAAAAAACACCATAATATTCATTTAAAAATGTTTAATTTGTAAAAAAATGTTTATAAAAAACGTTTTATTTAAAAAATGTTTAATAAAAATATGTTTTATATAAAAAAAAGATAGGTTACTGCATAAAATTTCTGAATTGGAACATAGTAAGTATACTTACCTGAACTATTACTAAATAAACATTACTTCTTAGAATATGTACTTAGAATGTATAAATTACAAAAGATTATATAGCAGCTCGTATAGCAGTGTCCAGATATTCAACAAATCATTCTGAATATACAGGCTTGAAGCAGCTTCAATGGTATCCTTATTAAATTTTCGTTCCACTAAAACAAAAATATAATAGTTATAACTATCTAAACTTAATTATTTAAATAAAATTTGAGCCAAAAAATAGAGTTAGCAATGACCGAGAAAGACAGAAATTGTTTTATATCATTAAGCTGTACAAAAGTGATATATTTGATGGTTCACAACTTATGCTAAACAAGATAATTAAAATCAGATCTGTCAAGAGAAATCAATGAAAACATTTAATATGCTCCTGGCTAAAGAGTACTAGATGCTCCTAGCTAACACAAAATTTAGTATTTCTTCATAGGTCAAAAACCTAATATTTTAATAATAATTTTATGATGCTAATTTTTAAGGTAATGTAAAATTGTGAATTTTAAACCAGGTTAACCTGACTTTTTTATAATTAATGTTATGAAGAAATGTTATTATTTTTACAAGGTATATATTGATAAGAGGAAAAATTATTTTACTCCCAAGCTCTTTTGATGCTAAAGGTGAGATTTTTAATAATTGTGAAAAATAATTATTGACATTTAAAGAAAAAAATGTTGTTCGGAATAAAATAAATGTACTTATAACATTGTCACAAAAGTATGAATTTTACTCATGATAAAAACTAAGTTTTGCAAGACAAAGCAATACTTACCTACCAATAGGTTCGTCATCAATAACCAATTCATCATCGTCACTTGAAAATATTCTTCTTAATGGCTTTCTTTTACGAGGAAGAGGTTGTAACTCATCATCACTTGTTATGTCCTATGTTATAAGAACCTTTGTTGCTTTTTGGCTAGCTATTTGGTAGTTCTCTAAAACAGATTAATAATTTTATACACTATACTTTTTTAAATAAAATCAAGTAATATAATGCAAAATAATTTCATAAAACAATGTAATTAAAACCACAGTATATAAAGGGAAAGGTTGTAGTAATAATACATAGACCAGTGTTTTAATTGTCTAAAGGTGAGTTTAGTCAGCCTGATTTAGTTTCAACATAAAAGTTATCAATTTATTAAATGTACCTGTTTATACAGAATAACATAGGCATCAACATTAACATAGTAAAGATAAATAAAAATCAACTTAATACTCAAATCTTAGGAATGTGTATGTTTAAATCATCTTTATGAACGGTTTTGTTTTAAAATACTTAAATTTTTGTTTATATTCTCTACGTTAATAGTTAAAACAAAATTAGGCTAGCTACAGGCACCTTTACAATATAAAAAATCACTCACCTTCGGTAAAATATGTTCTATAAATAGGAAAGAGTCCAATTTTCTCCTTTTTTAAGCTCTTGTTAAAAAATTCTTGTTGTTTATAAGAACCTCATTTCCCAGGATGTCGGCCACTTGGAACTTGAAGTGGTTTAATGATACTCCGGGGCCGTGCTTGTCGGCGTACTGAATTCCTATAAACATACTAAAAATAAACAATAATTTCGCACTAAACTTCCTAACTACTTACCTTCAAAACACATACAATAAAAGAATGTTGCAAGTTGCAAACGCAAGTTACAATGTTACAAAAATAACACAAAATGGCGTGAACCGCCAACCTTGGACAATGACATGACAGCTGACATTTCTAAACAGTGTTGACATAAAATTTCATTTAAAAATAAAAATTCCCAAAAATCCCTAGATTTAAAATGAGAATCATAAATTTATTATAAACACTAAAGATACTTTTATTAATAAATAGAATGTAAAAAACAATAAAGGTATAGAATCGACGTGTACACGTGCGCAGTTTAACGCCTCATTTCAGAACGTGACAAACTAGTCCCTAAATAACGTCATAGTACGTCTTATTTTGGTGTCACAATGACCGCTAAATAAACGATGTTGTATAAATTACCTTCTATTTATTTAATAATGAATAACAAAACCTCGAAGTGCATTAATGACATAAATAGGTTTATTTTGTTCGCAACAACTGTGTTTACGTGTCAAATTGGTCCGAAAGTGACGTCATTATTACGTTACTTTTGCGTCAAAAAATCACATCGACGTATGACCAAAATTCAACGTGATTATGACGTAAAACGACGTCCTGTGCTAGCTGGGTAGGTGTGCGAAATATTTATTTTACTTACCGGTGCCGGTCAGATGTAACTGACCCACCCTATCCAGGGTCTGCACTTGCGCTGCTATAGGCTGCCGCCGTGTAGTTATTGCCGCCACTGTCTCAACCTGGTATACACACGTGGACCTTAAATGTTTTTCTTTTGTAGTATTTTATGCTCCTTGATAAGTGAAGGATTCCGTTCCTAACACTGTTGATGATACTGATCTGAAAAAAAAAAAATTCTTTAAATTCCATTTTTAATAATAAAATATCGTTAAATAATTAATATTAAAATAACGTAAATTTTTAGTCAAAAAATAAACTAAACGTGAACCCATTGTATTTAGATATCATAGTAGATCAACCTTATGGACGTTTCATTGGAGGCAATTTAGTTGCGACATCTGTTAGAACTGTACAGAACTTCTATTAGAATTATACAGGGTGTCTGTAAAAGGTCTTTACAAAAACATACCACATATTCCTTAGACCAAAATAAGTCCATTTAAGTAACATTACCTTAGTACAAAGTTGCTTCGTTTAGACTCCAGAGGGCCTTGAAATTACAATTTTTAAATCGTTTTTCCCATATAAATTTAAAACGGCATATGCGATTTTGCTGAAATTTAATATATTGGTAGAGTTTTATGTGGCAAATAAAATGGTATTAAAATTTTGACCGATAATAATACATAGGCGTAGAACTTGATTTTTTAAATAATTGCACCTTTAAAAATTCTACGCCAATGAAAGAAAAGGAGTTTGAGTATGAAATTTAGATTGCGCAATTCATTTACTTTCAAAAAGCTACTCTTGATAAGACTTGATTACTCTCATGGTTTTGACGAAATTTGCATTTTAGTAATTTTAGAACATAAACAATAATTATTAAAATACAAACTTTGTCAAAACCATGAGAGTAAATCGAGTGTTATCAAGGGTACTTTTTTGTAGTAAATGAGTACCCAATCCAAATTTCATACTCAAACCCCTTTTTTGCCATTGGCGTAGAATTTTTAAATATGTTACTGACATTAGGATTTTGTGAAGGAAATGCTCGAGAGAGTGTCAGGGTGTACTCTGACAGGTTTCCAAATCGTCGTGTACCTAGCCACCCAACTTTTACTGCTGTTGAGAGACGTCTTTGGGAGACCGGTTCCTTTGCTCCCAACACTGTTGATAATGGGAACGTTTTGTAAGGATTTCTGAAGTTGAAGAAGACATTTTAGAACGTGTTGAAGAAGTTCCAGAATTAAGCACCAGACGAATTGGAAGGGAACTAGGAGTAAGTAAAGATGTCGTTCATAAAGTGCTTAGAGAACAATTGCTATATCCATACCATAAGAAGCCAGTACAAGAATTATTAGTCCATGATCCTCAAATTCGTTTGGGTTTTTGTCGATTTGTTAATATGCAAAGAGAAAGATATCCAAACTTTGGCAGGAAGGTTCTGTTTACCGATGAAGCGGGTTTTACAAGAAGAGGTATAACTAATACCCATAATGAACATGTTTATGCCGTTGAAAATCCACATGCAATAAAGGTAAACCATTTTCAGCACGAATTCAAAATTAATGTGTGGGCTGGAATAATTGGTAATTTCATTGTTGGTCCTGTCATACTTCCACGAAGATTAACTGGAGAAAATTATTTGGATTTTCAACAAAATACGTTGCCAGAATTGTTGGAAGATTTACCTCTCCAACTTCGGAGAGATATGTGGTTTATGCAAGATGGAGCTCCACCACATTTTTCTTTAAACGTTAGAAACCACTTGAATGAACAATATCCACACAAATGGATAGGCAGAGGTAATGACGCACCTGTAAACTGGCCACCACGTTCCCCAGACCTAACACCGATCGATTACTTTTTATGGGGACATCTGAAATCCACAGTTTACAGGGAACCTGTAGAAAATGAGGAACAACTCTGGCAACGTATTCAAGATGCAATAAACAATCTTAGAGGTGATGAAGAAGTTATGGAAAGGATACATTTTAATTTTCTTCGACGTATAAATCTTTGTATGCGTGAAAATGGTGAACAATTTTTGTAAAATCTTTATTTTGATTATGTTGTAAATAAATATTTTTGTGAAACCTATACACTCTAAATTATTAAAACAGAAACTTAAGCGAAAACCATGAGAGAAATCGAGTCTTATCAAAAGTACATTTTTTAAAGTAAATGAGTTGCGCAATCTAAATTTCATACTCAAACTTCTTTTCTTCCATTGGCGTAGAATTTTTAATGGTGCAATTATTTAAAAAATCAAGTTCTACGCCTACGTATTATTATCGGACAAAATTTTAATATCGTTTTTTTTGCCACATAAAACTCTACCAATATACCAAATTTCAGCAAAATCGCATATGCCGTTTTAAATTTATATGAGAAAAACGATTTAAAAATTGTAACTTTAAGGCCCTCTGGAGCCCAAACGAAGCAACTTTGTACTAAGGTAATTTTACTTAAATCGACTTATTTTGGTCTAAGGAATATGTGGTATGTTTTTGTAAATATTTCATATTTTTATGTAGTTAGCTGTTGTTAGTTATCAATAAAAAATATATACTTGTCACGTTTACTTCAAAAAAGGTTCGTTTTCTTTGGAATATATAATAGTATATAAAACCGTACTGGTTATAGCCACATCCCCAACTAGCCATTCATAAAAGTGTACAGTTCATCAAATTTCTAGAGGCTTTCGACGGCTAGACAGAGAAAGCACTACTGACAGGCATCCCGACGGATTTACGCAATGAAAGTACACTCTGCGCATCAAGTATTTCACTATTTCATTCAGACGTAAATGTCAGATGTAAATTTCTCTAAAACATTTCTTTTATTTTCGTTTGTGTTTTTTGCTCATTACAGTTTAATAGAACCTAAGTATGGAGTTTAATAGCAAATTAAGAGGCCGCGTGATTAACAGTCAATCTCGCGAAATAATAGCCAATGTTATAGAGTTTATGAGAAGAGAAGGAAACTTTAATTCACCTTCAATACCATTTAAAAATGTAAATGATCGTGTTGCTGCAGCCACAGGAGTATCTAAAAACACTGTCGTCCGCATTTCTGGAGAGAAAAAAAGAATCGATAACCGTGAGATATTGGAATTTTCATCACCAAGAAAAACCATTAAAAAACCAAAAACAGTTAATGATATAGATGAAGCTGCACACGAATCAAATTTTATTTTTTTATTATTAGATAGCTATTTTTGTTTCTGAGTTGTGTTCATTTACAGGCTCAATTTTTTTCCGTTTCTCCTTTTTGATTTTATATGGGGTTTCAAGTTGTTTTTGACTTATTTCGATGTAAATCACAACAACACACTTTTTTAATAAAGCAAACAAGTGTTAAGAGGTATAGGTACGTGTAAATTACAATTACAAAAAATTGATATGAAACCCATGAAACCACCAACAAAAATGTAAAGCTAGCTTCCGTACTAGAACATGGTGTCATTCGTCGAGATAATTTATCGTTTTGTTTAATAGATCAAGAAATGTAAATATTCCCCTGTTATTTTTTATAAAATTATAAGAGAAATAAATTTTTTTCTAAATAGTATAGTTTATTATTTTGTAGAAAAACAAAATTTCGAAAATTTTAGTAATGTTTCAGAAACAACCGTTATTAATAATAGGTACCATTTTCCTTAATGAGGTAGAAATAAAATATAAACTATTTCCACGATTTACAAAGGCCTACAAAAAAATTATAGGTATTTTCCGCTATCCTATAAACTTTATATTTTCTGACTAAATTTCAAAAGGTTGAAGGAATTCCAAAACACCTTTTATGGCATAATAATTATTTTCAATTCTACATACTATCTTTAGCTGCTTTTAAAAACGTTCTAAGAAAGTCCAATCAGACCAATTTAATCCCTAAACTATTCCACACTTTTAAAATTTAATTACCAAAAAATATTAAAAACTATTTAAAATAACTTGTTTAGCAGACTGTACAATAGCTATCTTAGTCACACGTAGCGCGTTCTCTGTCTGGGCGTCGAACACCTCTAGAAATTTGATGAACAGTATTTGTTGTGAAGTTCTCATCATCATCTATTGTATAGTCCAGGAGACAGTGACGATTTTCGGTATTTATTTTCCCAGTCAGCAAGCACGAATAGAGAATTGTAGGATTAGCAATTCTAAGCAAAATTCATATATATGTAGAGGGGGGATCCGATGGGCTGAGGCCGAAAATACGTCAAAACATACGAGAACACGGCCCTTTTTTTCCATTGATAAAAATAGTTTTAGTAGTAAGAGATGTACTGAAGTTAAGTAAAAAAATAGTCTGATTAATCTGTATGGATAATATATTTGGCAAGTGCATAAAATACACTTTCAAACGAGTTATGTACACAATTATTTCTACGACCACAATTATTTAAAGAATGTTCCAGGTGTTTTGTATATTAAAGTGTACGCATAGGACACATAAATAAAATCTTATATCACAATGTTTCACCTAACCAGTTGGTTTATTTATAGAAATTTAACATAATAATTAAAGATATTACAGAAGAAAATAGGGAAATAAATTACATTTCCTTTTACACTTTTATTTAATAATTGTTTTATTTAGAATTCACGAATCACTTATTAATTATTATATATACATTAATTATAATTATTGTTAGTTTCGATATGTCAAATCATTTATACTAGAGGTGTGAGGAAAATACAGTGAACTGTGGAACGCCAATATCGTTGGATGCGCGTGGTAGAAATGGTCCTATAATACTGCTAAAAATATGGCTAAATTTTCATGGAAACACTGTACTTTTGACATTTGCGATACTCCGACGCATATGCATTATTGATGTAATCTCATGATTTTACAGTAATATTTTTTGCAATTTTAGTGTGATTTTTAGGTTATTATGGTTATTCATTTTATTTGGTTCTGATCTTTTGCGCTTTTAGAGTATTTGTCTTTTATATAGTTTTTAATTTGAATTTTAATATTGTGGTCTATTTATATTTGATTGCTGCTTTTCGACTAGTGCTTTATTCTTTTTGTGTTAAAATAAGCTTTATAACCATTAAGTACATGCTTCTAGTTGATATCTACCTAATCGTCATCGGGTGCTTGCAACAATGGGAAAAAGTGTATGATTTTTTTGGTGTAAAGTTAGACGCCTTAATTTTTCAGGTAAGTTATTTGTAGTTATTTTTTACTTAAAAGGATAGCAATACGTCCTGGTTCGGGGTGTGACTTTTGGGTTTTAGCTATCTGAGCCAAATTGTCGGCTAAGTGTCCTCTTTTAGGGCACCCAGAACCGAAAACTATATAGGTATATAATATGTTTTTTTTAATTATTTTTATATATGTATGCAGCTTGGATGAGGGCTTTAGGAAGAGATCCTAAGACTGAACACTGACTGCTATAAATGCCGTTTTTAGAGCACATTTCATAGTAAGTGATTTCATTCTAGCAGCAATGAGGAAACGTTTAAAAAACATGCTGCACCAGCTATTACTTTAAGACCTCGTCTCTTTAAGTTATTATTACTTCATTCTAATGCATATATTAAAATGGTTTTTAACTTATGTCCTTATGATTAAAAGATGTAGGTATTTTAGTTATGTTATAATAGAAATATATGATACTTTGTATTGACTGACCTACTGGCCACTGGTCATTCCACTTTTACTCCCTTTTTTCATAAATTATCAAATTATTTAAAAACAAATACATACCTAGCTATTTTCTGTAAATTACATTAAAATTTTAGTATTATTACTTTACTAATAAAACTTAAGTTAATTTATCTTATTTATATATATATATACACAACGGAAGAGTTAATTGGATTTTCTCCTTGTTGAGTTTCAAAAATAGTAATTTAACATGATTTAAAAACAAATACATGAAATGGGCAAAATAGGCCTGCAAAGGCACTTTGTAAACAATCTCACTTGTATCGATGTGACGTAATGCGCGAATTCAATCTGGCTTACTTTTGTTAATAGATTGGCGTTCCATTTTAAATATACAGTTCACCGGGAATAGATTATTTAAATATACACGGACCGGGAAAACAAGTACGAAAAAATTCACTGGCTCCTGGACTAGTACTGTATCGAAGGAATTTTTATGAATGAAATAATATACGACCCTCCACAATTGCGGTCTACTCTACTTCCGCTGTTGTCAGACATTATTTTTTTTTGACAATTTAAAGACCTAACAGTAATTCAAGCAATAACATTACTACAGTTAAAAACATCGCAAACTTGGCATCAATATTTTAATTTTATCCAAATATTGCATTTCTGTCGAGGATCATCCGCGTTGACTTCAGAAATTGTGTAATCTG
>OV651830.1:19256981-19327981 GCA_927349885.1 Psylliodes chrysocephalus
TTACTGATTTAAGGTTATGTTGAAAGAGCACGTAGCTAAGGTCCTTTGAGCACTGATATCCTTTGACATTTAGCTGTCTCTGTAAGAAATAAATTATTATAGATTAAAACACATTTATATTAAATTATTTAATAAATTAAGAACTAGTGATATTTGACCAATTTTTTTGGCAATACATTTTAAAAAATATTTTGTATTGGGAGCTGGCATAATTACAACTCTCTCCCTCTTTGTCGGTTATGACTAGACAGCACACATTGGTATAATTAACGTATTTTATACGTAATTCTCGTTTAAATTTGGTATTGGTTGATTCCTTATACGTTTACAGTTTACAATTATTATTCATACGTTTTTTAAATGATATACTTTTTGTATACGTCCTATGGTATAAAATTGTAAATTATTCTACGTTTAAATATAGTTAACAATATACGACTATTTTTAGTTTGCGATGAAAGATTTGTAGACAGTGTGCCTAAATATACGCTAATGTTTATTTAAATTATATTCCACGCCTTGTTCTCAATGATCATAGGTAGTATCCCCCTTTCCCCACTCAGCTACCACGTATTTTAATGAGTTAACACTCTACAAAACGCCTTTTATAACTGTACCAACTCTGTCCTCTCTACTCCTCCTACGCCGCTCCCAACTCACACACACACACACACACACACACACACACACACACACACACACACACACACACACACACACGCACGCACGCACGCACCACGCACGCACGCACGCACCCACACACACACACACACACACACACACACACACACACACACACACACACACACACACACACACACACACACACAGACATCATCGCGAAAATAGTCAAAACGGATCCAGGGGACCTCAAAACGTAAAAATCCGTCGAAAACTCTAGGTCGAAAAAAATCATGATTCGTATACTTTCCTTATATCTGTATACAGATAGGAAAGTAAAAAGGGACTTTATAGTGATGATAGAGAGGAATTACTAAAGAAGTACCCACATCCTAAAAATTTCATAAGCCTCTGCTCCCCAAAAGTTAATCCAGAAAGAAATGCGGCTATAGATGCCATAACAAAGAAAAGAGATGAAAAATTACAGTCAAACCAAAAAATAATGGTAGCAGCAATATCAGGACAAGGAAGTAAAATATTTGGCGGGAATTGAAGCTACAGATGGTTTTCTATTTGGAGAAAATTTGACTGACAGGGTTAAGGCATCAAAGGCTTTGAAGAAATCCGGGGAAGAACTAAAAAGGTTTAAACTTAAGAAGCATTTAAACTTCAAACAGCCGTTCAAACGTCTTCCAAGGGTGTGGGCCGCTACACTTCATACAGATATGCAAGAAACACTCCACTGAAATACGTAGGCAAATCCGGACATCATCACACAGTATCTCAAAAGCCAAGGGACAGGTCCAAGAGGGGATCACCAAGAATGAGGAGATATTAACTTTCCCAGTAAGTTTTGAAGCCGGTCAGTTGGACAGGTTCATACCCCAATGGGAAAAAAATTGTGAAGATAAGGTAATCCTTTCATGGTTAAATGGGTACAAATTACGATTTAATAATAAACCAAGGCAAAATCAGTCTCAAAAATTCAAAAACTGGTCAGTTTCTGAGAAGAAATTAATAGCCTCTCAATTAACTCATTTAATAAATATTTAAGCTATCAAAAAATGTAACTCTTCTAATAATCAATTTTTATCCAGTATATTTTTATTGTCTAAACCAAATGGTAAGAAACGTTTAATTCTTAATATTAAGAAATTAAACCAGTTTCTATTAGTTAATCATTTTAAAACATACCAGTAGTCACAAAAATTAATGTCTATAGTCTATTTTTATGTATGAAAGAGTATTAAAATAATAAAGCGTTCGTAATCCATAGACGTATCACTTCTTTTAGTAGACAGTTAAAATATTTTTTGAAGTTATTCCTCGCGTATACACTTATATTTTTACTTAATTAACCTGCTTATAACTTCTAAACAGCTGAAGGTAAAAAAGTGCAATTTTTTCTAAAATGTTTTATTTTTCCACAAGGTATGTTAGGAACATTGTGTCAAACGGGTTATGTAGGTATAAGGGTTTAAACTGACTTTTAAACAACGTTACGTTCATAAATAATAATTTTAATATAAAAACTACTTCTTACCTACAAATCCAAATCAGAATCGAAATCAGAAGATGAACTGTCGCAACCAATATTTACAATGAGTGGCTCGATCATTTCATTAGTAATATTGTCCAACTTCCACATTTTCTCTTCTTCTTTAATCGTATGATTTACTGCATTTTCCCAGTTTTCAGGCTTCACATTATTTACAGCCTCCAAAAACAACTGTTTAACATCATTCATTTTAAAAGAATTATTTTTTCTTGAAACTTCTCCCTTTATCTGTGTCCATATCAGTTTAATCGGGTTTACTTCGCAATGATATGGTGGTGATCTAACCACCGTCATCCCACATTTTTTTGCAATTTCATCAATTTCATATTTTTTGAATTTCTCTTTATGAAGGGAACACAAATGATACAGTTCTTTTCTCACTGAACCGGAATGGAACTTAATATTCTTTGAATTTAGCCAATTCTGTAAATCTTTTTTTAACCACTTGGTTGTGGGCATTTTTTCTATAAGTCTCGAGTGATAACTTGCATTATCCATTACTATTATACAGTTCTGAGGAAGAAGATCTATAATTTGTTCGAACCACTCTTTAAAGACATCAGCATTCATGTCCTCATGGTAGTCACCGGTACTAATAGATTCAAAAGTCAATAAACCACCTTTAACAAAACCGTTTGATCTATCGATGTGTACTATTATTGGGCCCCTTTCCTAATGGTGGATTTAAACCAGTAGATAAATTATTTAAAAAAGCCTGTCTTAGACTTGTAACAGTTTCATCTTGGCAAAATTTATTTGGTTTATGTCCCTCGTTGATCCATGTTTCATCTAAATAAAATATATTTCTTCTTTGGTTTCTCATTTCTTTTATAGTCCTTAGGTAATTTCTTCTCCATACTACAATATCGCTTCTTTCTATTAAAAGAGACTTTTTGGAATGCTTTTTCCATAGAAAACCTATTTCTTTTAAAAGTTTCCATAGTGTGCTTCGACTCATTTCAGGGTAATCCTTATCATCTCGAACCGTGGCAAGAACTTTGTCTACTGTCGGAAATTCTTTTCTAAAGAAGAACGCATGCACTTTCCTTTGAAGTCTTTCTTTCAAAAGATTTTCTAATTGAAATTTTGGTTTTCCTGGAGCTTTACGTGCTGTTTGAAACTCGCCACACTTCTCTTCTTTAACAACTCTGTAAATTGTAGATTTCCCAACACCAAGCGTACTACTGACTAATTCCACTGTGTCATCAACACTTTTACATAAATGTTTGTCTATAAATGATTTAAAACAATTAAATATTAATGTTTTTTCATTAACTGTTAAAGGACCGATTTTTTGTCGTTTACGCGGCCCTTCCAAATTTTCCATGATCACACTAGAATTCACACTGCACCTTGCAAGTTGCAACTAAACGACATTTAGTAAACTGTCAAGAATACACAACTTGGACCTGCTTACTAAATGGAAAACCTATAATCGCATTTTCGGTGAAATTTGTTGGGAAGGTATTTATCTACTTATAATTCGATTACTGTAAGAAATTTTTGGAATTGAAATAAAAACAAAATTGGCAAATAGGTACTTATTGAAAATAATCTTAAAAGATACGGCTATGTAATCTTTAATACACAGGGCTTTTGGCCTATCCAAACCTTTTTCTATTGTTCTGTACAGCTTATGTTTATAAAGGACCAATAAAAGACCCAAAACTTGTAATAGCTCAGGTACATTTATTACAATTTTAGGAAATATTTAGTTTATTCTGTAAAAATATTTAAAATGACCGTACTAAGTTTTGCATTAGAAATGCTGTTTTATTATTTTCTCATACATAAGAATAGACTATAACAACTGCTACATGGGGTCAACTGACCTGAAATAAGCCTATCTACTAATAAAAATTTATGAAAATGATAGACAATATCTTCGATTTTAATTTGAAAATTCGATTTATAAGTTCTTAGCCATATGCCATTTGGTATTAGTAGTGGCCCACTAGTTTTCACGAAAATTTTAAAACCTGTAATTTCACATTAAGTAAAGCTTTTAAATCCACGGTATACGAGTATATCTAGATGACCTTTTATTATTTGGTAATACTTATATAATTGTTTAAAAAATATTTCGTATACATGTAAATTTTTAGAAATGTTAGGATTTTGTATAAATACAGATAAGAGCCAGTTAATTCCCTCCAAACAATGTCGGCATCTAGGGTTCATTTTAAATTCTCAAACCATGTCCTCCCAGATGAAAAAAGAACTAACTTAAATGTAGAAATTATTAATATTTTGAGAAAACAAAAATATTTGCAAGAATAGTGGGCAAACTAGTTGCTGCCTGTCCATCTGTACACAAAACAGTTGGAGCGCGAAAAAATTATAGCATTAAGAAAGGCTGGTGGTAATTATAAGGCCACCATATCATTATCTAGTTCCACAACATCCGGCATAAAATGGTGGAGAGAACAGGTTGGTAAAGCCATTAATATAATCCCCAGTAACAAATTCATTAAGGAGATATTTACAGATGCTTCTCAAATAGGATGGGGGACAGTCTGTGGCAGTGAGACACACCAAGGGGTTTGGGGCCCTGAAGAGAAACTTCTCCATATAAATGTATTGGAATTAAGAGCAGAGTTTTTTAGGTTGAAATCCTTTGTACAGTCTTTAATAAATTGTGAAATTTTGATGCGAATCGACAACACCACTGCCATTTCATACATCAATAGATGGGAGTTACAGATTCTCGGGTTACAGTTCATCAAATTTCTAGAGGTGTTCGACGCCCAGACAGAGAACGCGCTACATGTGACTAAGATAGCTATTGTACAGTCTGCTAAACAAGTTATTTTAAATAGTTTTTAATATTTATAGGTAATTAAATTTTAAAAGTGTGGAATAGTTTAGGGATTAAATTGGTCTGATTGGACTTTCTTAGAACGTTTTTAAAAGCAGCTAAAGATAGTATGTAGAATTGAAAATAATTATTATGCCATAAAAGGTGTTTTGGAATTCCTTTAACCTTTTGAAATTGAGTCAGAAAATATAAATTTTATAGGATAGCGGAAAATACCTATAATTTTTTTGTAGGCCTTTGTAAATCGTGGAAATAGTTTATATTTTATTTCTACCTTATTAAGGAAAATGGTACCTATTATTAATAACGGTTGTTTCTGAAACATTACTAAAATTTTCGAAATTTTGTTTTTCTACAAAATAATAAACTATACTATTTAGAAAAAAATTTATTGCTCTTATAATTTTATAAAAAATAACAGGGGAATATTTACATTTCTTAATCTATTAAACAAAACGATAAATTATCTCGACGAATGACACCATGTTCTAGTACGGAAGCTAGCTTTACATTTTTGTTGGTGGTTTCATGGGTTTCATATCAATTTTTTGTAATTGTAGTTTACACGTACATATACCTCTTAACACTTGTTTGCTTTATTAAAAGTGTGTTGTTGTGATTTATGTCGAAATAAGTCGAAAACAACTTGAAACCCCATATAAAATCAAAAAGGAGAAACGGAAAAAAATTGAGCCTGTAAATGAACACAACTCAGAAACAAAAATAGCTATCTAATAATAAAATTTGATTCTTGTGCAGCTTCATCTATATCATTAACTGTTTTTGGTTTTTTAATGGTTTTTCTTGGTGATAAATATTCCGATATCTCACGGTTATCGATTCTTTTTTTCTCTCCAGAAATGCGGACGACAGTGTTTTTAGATACTCCTGTGGCTGCAGCAACACGATCATTTACATTTTTAAATGGTATTGAAGGTGAATTAAAGTTTCCTTCTCTTCTCATAAACTCTATAACATTGGCTATTATTTCGCGAGATTGACTGTTAATCACGCGGCCTCTTAATTTGCTATTAAACTCCATACTTAGGTTCTATTAAACTGTAATGAGCAAAAAACACAAACGAAAATAAAAGAAATGTTTTAGCGAAATTTACATCTGACATTTACGTCTGAATGAAATAGTGAAATACTTGATGCGCAGAGTGTACTTTCATTGCGTAAATCCGTCGGGATGCCTGTCAGTAGTGCTTTCTCTGTCTAGCCGTCGAAAGCCTCTAGAAATTTGATGAACTGTACCAAATTTAAAAATCTCAACAATATAACAAGAGAGATATGACAGTGGTAGTAATAAAGAAAAATACGAATTTTTGCGTCTTATGTAGAAAAAGACAACATAGCTGACGATGCATCAAGGAAATTTAATAGGGACACAGAATTTGAATTGTCTTCCACGGCAATGGCAGTAATAACTAAAAAATTTGATGTTCCAGACATTGACATATTTGCTACCAAAATAAATTCTAAATGTCAAAATTTGTATCCTGGAAACCAAACCCCGAAGCGGTGGCGACTGATGCCTTTACAATTTCTTGGTCAGGGTGATATTTTTATGCATTACCTCCTTTTGTGTTGATATTAAAAGTTTTGCAAAAGATCATATCTGATGAAACAGAGGGAATTATGGTGGTGCCGCAGTGGCCTTCCCAGCCTTGGTTCCCTCTGTTTCAGGAATTGCTCGTTTCACCACCTGTAATATTTAAACCTAGTAAAACCTTATTACTTTCTGTCAATAGAATCAATCATCCCATGTGGAAGTCTCTAATGTTGATGGCAGGTCAATTGTCTGGGAGGCTTTCAGCCGAAAAGGGTTGCTAGATGCAGCCATTGAAGTCTTGTTAGCTTTCATAACAACCGCAACTATGAAACAGTATTCTTTAGGCTTAAAACAATGGCGCGACTATTGTATAAGAAACTCGGTGAATATGTTTCAATTCTCTGTCTCCAATATTCTTCTTTTCTTAACAGAAATTTTTCAAAATGATCGCTCTTATGGAACGCCCAATTCCATTAGAGCATCTCTTTTCTTAACTGAAGTTGGGGAGGCTTATCAGATTAAACGATTTTTTAAAGGAAAATCAAATATAAAACCTTCTATACCAAAATATGATTTTACTTGGGATCCAAGTATTGGCTTATCTTAACCTTTATAAGCAATATCCTAACAATTTATCTCTAGAATAAATCACTTACAAACTTGTTACCCTTTTAATTTTAATCACAGCACAGATAATTCAGACATTAACCTTCATTGAATTGGACAATATTCATAAAAAAAAACTGATGGTTATGAGATAAAAATTTCTCACCGTATAAAAACTTCTGGTAGAAATAAAATGCAACTTTTGCTGCAGATTCCTTACTTTAAAGAAAAGCCACCCTTATGCGTAGCTGCTGTTGTAGAATGTTATCTTGAACAGACAAAGGCTATTAGGGGATCAGAATCCAAATTAATATTGACATGCAAAAAACCCTATCACCCTGCGACTTCTCAATCCGTAAGTCGTTGGATAAAGACAAATCTATCTAATAGTGGGATAGATACATCTATGTTCTCTTCTCATTCTACCCGACACGCAGCAACGTCGGCAGCTAACAGAATGGGAATCAGCATTGACATAATAAAACATACAGCAGGTTGGTCCAATAAGTCAACTACGTTTAACACTTTCTATAACACAGTGGTCGCCAACCTCTCAATGTGTTGAACTGCTTTGTTAATTTTGGAATAAACAGCGAGCTACCCACACGGAAGCCACGTAACGCAACGTAAATGAAATTATCCACAGTTAATTTATCATTATATGTATTTATTTTACTATTTAACTGGTAATACATAATATACAGGTACTAATAATAAACTTATAACAAAATAACTACCTACCTACCTACCTACCTACCAACCAAACGAAGGTGTTTGAAAAATAAACACAAACTTTTATCCAGCCACAACGGCATGTCACGTGAGATTTAAAAATAGTTAATAATAACAACAAAAAAGGAAAGCACTATCATGAACATAAACATTGAAAAATAAAAAAGCACGTTCAATGAGAAGGCTGACACTCAGACTCATCGATAATTTTTTTAATGTTTGCAGTATAATTTGATACAGCCATTCGAATACAATTATCCAAATGTTCATCTGTAAGTCGATTGCGATATTTGTTCTTAATAAACTTCATATTGGAAAAAGAAGATTCACACAAATAGGTTGAACTGAGTAATGCTTTTACTTTCAAGGCAACACGGCATAGAACTGAATATTTGTCTTTACTTACAATAGGCCAGATACATTTGGTACTTGAGACTAACGATTTTAAGGCTAAATCATTTTGAAACTCAATTACTTCCATTTCTGTTGCAGCGATGTCTTCGCCAAAGTTCTGCATAACACAAGTTGCAAACTGTTGGATATCAATTTCCATAAAAGGTGAAACAACAAACTGCGCTACTAAAACTATTTCGTTGAAATCCTTAAAACGATTTTTGAGGTTATTCTTCAGGGTAGAAACGATTTCTACATATTTGCTGTCATAGGGTTCTAATTGATTTTGATATATTTTTTCTAAAAGAATAGGAAAATGCTTGGCATCGCTGTTAATTAGGTTTTGTTCCCAAAACTCCAGCTTTTTGATAAATGCTTTTATATCAGAAATCATTTCCGCTAGTTCTTTGTCTCTCCCCTGAAGCTGCAAATTAAGTTCGTTTAATTTCTCTGTAATGTCCACGAGAAAACCAAAATCTCTAAGACAGATTGAATTTTCTAGTTCCGGAGTCGGTTCATCGCGTTGTTTGAAAAATTGAACTATGCCAGATAGGACATCATTAAAACGTTTCAGCACCCGTCCTCTACTTAATCATCGGACTTCAGAGTGAAGGAGTAGGTCCTTGTATTGACAGTCAACTTCATTGGCCAAGGTTTTGAATAATCTTCTTTGTAACGCTTAAGCTCTTATCTTGTTCACAATTTTTACCACCAGTTTCATAACGTTGTTTAGTTTCAGGAAATTTCCACATAATGCTTGCTGATGGATAATGCAGTGGTAACAGAGAAATTGCGGAAAAGTTTCATGTTTACGACATAACGCCACCAGGCCCTTATAACAACCCACCATAGCTAAAGCGCCATCGGTTGTCAAGCCTACCATTTTCGATATTGGAATTTTCTCGAAAGAAATAATATTTTTTAAATAAGAAAACAACCCCTGTCCAGTAGTGTGTCCTTTGACTGTAATAAAATTCAAAAGATCTTCTT
Organism: Psylliodes chrysocephalus; assembly: GCA_927349885.1. NCBI lineage: Eukaryota > Metazoa > Arthropoda > Insecta > Coleoptera > Chrysomelidae > Psylliodes > Psylliodes chrysocephalus. The sequence goes on from OV651830.1 coordinate 19,266,255, forward strand.
TAATCGTAAAATCACTAACAACCATCCTGACGAACACGGCCATCTGGGCAGTGTCAACGACATCTGTTGATTCATCCAGTTGAAGTGAAAATAAACACAGTTATCTAAGTCAGTTCTTAACTGTAAAAAAATATCATTGCTCATTACTTCTACACGTCTCATCACTGTATTAGCAGAAAGTTGCATAGATTTTATAGCTAAAACTATCTCGTCTTTATTTCTAAAGTTGGCAAATAACGAATCAGCAGCTTCTAAAAACGCCTGTTTTATCATTTCTCCGTCTTCATAAGGTTTCTTTTTTTGTGCAATTATCTGGGACACACGGTACGATGCTTCAGTTGCAGCCTTATTTTTGTCGATTGTTCTTAAAAATATTGATTGTTGTCCAATTAACTGCTTTTTAAACTGTTTCAGTTTCTCCTTTCTGGCGGCAGAATGTAGTGGGAATGATTTTTCAAAATTAGAATGTACAGTTTTATGATGTCTCTCAATATTTCCTTTTTTAGCAACGGAGACCGAAGTATTACATAACAAACATACATTTTTAACTTTAACTTCTGTAAAAAAGAATTGTTCTTCCCATTCCGAATGAAAGTGGTATGTCTTTACCTTCTTACAACTGTTTGCCATAATATTATTTTTTGTTGTTCTCTACTAACCCAACCGCTGGACGTTGGTTACGCGTTCAGTTTTAAACTAAGCGCAATGTCGCCGCGCCGTGCGTATTTATCCCATTCAAAGCAATCCTGATCGTTCTCGAACACTAACGCGCTGGTCCGGCTGGTCGGTTCTAGCCGATTCTAGCTTGATAAGGTCAGCGGCAGATCGCTCACCGCAACGTTGCCACTGTTTATGTTTAATATTATGACAATTAGATTTTTTTGTGGAATTTTCGGAAGCTTCTCTGATTTTTGCAGTTTGTATTTTTTAAATTAAAATCGTTGTGAGAGCTACCAGAATTGCCTCCGCGAGCTACCGGTTGCTCGCGATCGGCAGGTTGGCGACCACTGCTATAACAGATCGATTAGAGATAAAAGCAAATTCGCCACTATAATCTTAAATTTGTAGCATAATAATACATAGTTATGTTAAAAACCATTTTCTATTTTAATAATTTGTTTAACAATACATAGTTTGTTAGATGTTAATAACCTTTTTCTTTTGTAATTTGTTTCATTTGTTTGTTGTAAAAATCAGTTCATCAGTAAAAAACTGCAGTGTAATTGTGTTTAAACTTTTCTTTAAACATCTACCTATGATCATTGAGAACAAGTCGTGGAATATAATTGAAAGATCAAACTTACCTGAAATAACGTTCGATCTCAATTATATGAAACGCCTTGTTCGAGATGATCGAACCCATCCCAACCCTAAAATAAAATGTGTGGTAAGTTTATTTCATTAGCATTGTGTACATGTACATCCCAGGATCATCTTCAAGTTTAAATCACAATACAGTTTTAAAAAGAATGAAATTACAGGCTAGAGTTGGGAGCGGCGTAGGAGTAGTAGAGATCGCAGAGTTGGTACAGTTATAAAAGGCGTTTTTTAGAGTGTTTACTCTTTAAAATACGTAATAACTGAGCGGGGAAAGAGGGGTACTACCTATGATCATCTCGAACAAGGCGTTTCATATAATTGAGATCCAACTTCACTTCAGGTAAGTTCGTTCGATCTTTCAATTAAAGGACCACACACTTTTCTTATGCAAACGGGAGTATCGTCAAAATGTCTGAATTTTTGATGTGTTAAATAACTTGATGTCCCCATCAAAAGTGTCCATGGGCCCAATCGTATCCTACGACTAGATTTTGAGATACAGGATGTTGAAGTTAGAAATCCCTAGTTCTTTAAAATGGACACCATAAATCACCCTTAAATATTTTTGAAAGTTTTTTGCTCATTCTGTGTAGTCAAAATACATACCTAACTACTATAATTAAAATATTGTACCTTGCAGAGTGATTAATGATTCGGAAAATCTTTTTTGGTCAAAGTAGGTATTCCCACCGAACAAAAATAGCTAAAATACCGAAAAAAAAAAATCACCGTCAAAGTCTCTCAATATTTGATATCGTATAGTACTCGATGTACTCGTTCAAAATTTTTATTGGTAAAATTAGATCCTATGACTAGTTTTCCAAATATAACTTAATATGTACCAAATATATGAATTTTAAACAATAAATATATACTGACAAAATAGATATTTTCAAGAGAAATATCTAATATTAAATATTTTGACATACTGTTTTAGATTATGAGCTCCATTCACGCCACCAATGAGGTAAAGCCCCCAATACATTTTGTTTTAAGTCGCATCCCTTGAAGGATGGTTACAGTTGAACTTGCAAGGTGGAAAAATCAACAATATATAAAATTATTGCCAACTATTAGCAAATAAATTGCTTGTGAGTTCTTTATTGAAAAAGATTATAAATATACATACATTAATATTTTAAATAGCCAATACCAAACTTTGTCAAACTGACACAGTTTTTGGAATAACTAGAAATTAAAAACATTTAATGGAGCCTCAGAATGAAGTAGTCAATGAGCAGAAAAATCTGGGAAATTATCCATTTCTTAACGACTGTTTCATTGCGAGTTTTCTTCTAGGAAATCCATTGAGTAATAGTTATGCCCACAATGAAGTATAAATGTCATATCTACTTATTGGTGCTCATTCATATAAGAAATAGTATTTTTATGTTATTGGTTTTAAATATTTAACATAAGTCGAGGAGACATATTATTGTAATTTAATTTTCACGAAACATTTGTTGATATTTTTATAGTTTACTGCTTACCTGTTGATTTTTCAAGGGCTTTTCAAAACAATATGATATGAATATAGGGTAATAAAATATTCGTAATTTTCGAATAACCTGTCTGTTTTTATATTTTCATTATGCAAAGACATGCAAGTCGTTTTGTTAAGTATTTAACGATTTAAACTTGGAAATATAGATAATCTTTAACATCCTGCAATTCCGTTATTTTTCACTTCAGACGTTAAGCTTGTTGTAATCGACACAACCAAGGCATTTTAAATCGATTTGGGTCTGATACCGTGTTAAGAATCTCGTATACTCGTAATGATAAAATATAAAGCTAAAGACTGTCTGCATGCCTGAAGTTTTGATTTTTTATATTTACTATGATAATACATAATTTTTCCGAAGATTTTCATAAAAATTAATTACCCTGTATATTTTGTAACCTATGAGTTTTAGACGATTGATAGATTTTATTAGTAAATTCTAAATAGCGGTGAATATGTCAACAACCTTATAGGATATATAAACATGCTTACACTTGATTTATATATATTGATCTAGAAGGCTATTATTAAATATTTTCCGAATAATTGAACATATTGTTGACTTTTATAATAAATGTTTGTATTACTTTAAGCGAGCATTAGACCGTTCTGTTTTAAATAAATATTGTTGCAAATAGGATTAGCTTTTATGTTTGCAATAGACACTTTCAACTTCGACTCACTATTCGTTTAGACGAGGACAATAATATAGATGTGCTTAACATTGCTAATTTTAGAAGACAAGCTGCCGGACATCCTGCAGTCGATAATCTACAAGAAGTAAGATTATGTTTAAACTGCTATCACGCAATTACACAGGAACTTAAAAAATATTGAAAATGATCTAAATTGCATAAGACTTAATGTTTTAACACCCCACTCAGTTCGTGGTTGTATAATTTGTAACGCACAAGTAAATGTAGGAAAACTATCGGCAGTATGCAGAGCAAATATTTTTTTAGTCTCAAATATTTATGTACCCGAATATCTGAAGATTTGTGACATTCATCTAAATCATTCCGGTTTACTAATGATTAATTTACATTCTGGTTTGCGTTTTGTTTATAAACCATTCCTCCCCATTAATATTCAGCAATTTTTGTCTAGTTTAAGAGCGGCCGCTAATGCTAATAATAATTTAAAAAATTGGGAAGACATAAATACTTTTAGTTTAGAAGAATTTAAATATTTAACTTCAGTTTCTAAAGAAAATTTTCAAGAATTATATGAATTTTGTGAACCAATAGAACAATATGGTAACTTAAGAAGCATTGCTCAAAAAGATTTACTTGCTTTCCTTGTTAAACTAAGACATGGATTGTCAGATGAGTCCATAAAATTACTTTTTAATTATTCATCCCGACAAGTCACTAGTATAGTCATATCTAATGTCCGTTTGTCCCTGCTTCAAAGATTTGTACCTAGTAATATTGGATTTAGATCAATTACCAGAGAAAACTATATCATAAATCATGTCCCTGAATTCGTAAACGCGCTGTACAACCCTATAGCAAATATTCCAAAGGCCATATATTATGTCGATTGTACATATAACTCAATTGAAAAAAGTAGTAATTTTAGAATATTACGTCAGTCCTATTGCTATTTTAAGAAGGAACATTTAGTTAAGCCAGAAATTATAGTAGCTCCTGACGGATATATTTTATCAACCAATGGTCCCTATTTTTCTGATGCATCTAATAATGATGCAGCAATCTTACGGCAACAATTGGTTAATGATAATAAAGAATTTAGAAACTGGATTACAAAAGGAGATATAGTAATAGTAGATAGAGGTTACAGAGATGTTATTCCTAGATTAGAAGAACTTGGGTTAATTACTTATATGCCATTTTTGCTTCATCAAAACCAACGGCAATTATCAACAAGTGAAGCTAATAGAGCGAGACTTATAAATAAAACTCGTTGGGTTGTAGAAGCCAGAAATGGACATTTGAAATCCATTTTTAAATTTTTTTAAAAGGCCGCATATCCACGAATCATGCAGTTAATTTGAGTGGTTTTTATCAGATTGCAGATGCGTTGTTAAATAAGTTTCATCCTCTTATAAACCTATCAGGTAAAATGGACATAGCAGTTGAAATTTTAAACAAACTAGCTGACGTTAATATTATACAAGCACGCGTTGAAGCCCAAAATCTAACTACCAGAAATGGTCGGTAGCGAAGATTGAACCACATGCATATTCCTGAATTTCCTCGCGTAGAGATCAATTTCCTAAAAGACTTGGTAGGTTCTTACCATATTTATTTAAGTCCATCATATATTCAAGATAAACTGCAAAGAGAGGAAAATAATGTTTTAGAAATAGACGAGTTTAGAGAAGAGAATAATTTTTTACGTTTTAGAATTTATTCTAGGTTCAGAAACGCAACTAAATATATGCTGTGGTTGGCATACGAAGAGGAACTTAATGAAAATATTGATCCAATTTTCTACTATTATTGTACATGTCCATGCGGTTCGAGAACTTTAAGTACTTGCGCACATGTTGCATCAGTGTTATGGTTTCTTGGTTATGCAAGGCACCAGAATAATATAATATTTCCAACAACACGTTTACTAAATAGCATCGATGATGCAGCAGACCGATTATTTCCAGAAAATATCGATCTCGGTCCCATAGTAGAAGAAAATTAATTGGTATTGCCATCTCGTATTTGCACCTAATACTTAACGTTAACGTCTTGGTTCAGTTACGTCAGTCATTTGGTCGTTTAACTTTAGTTCAGACTGTTCTTTTAATTTAATATTTGACTTTTGTTTTCTTATATACCTTACAAAGTATCTGAATTTATATCTTTAGTGTTTGTAATAAATTCAGTTGTCCTTTGTATTTGCTATTATTGTTATATTTTTCCTAGTTATGAGAACACTAATAACAATGCCAAAAAAGAGAAAAGAGAATTGGGTGTTGTGAAAATTCTACGTACATACGTGCTAAACTTGATGCCAAAAAAGACTTGCCAAAAATGTAATGATCTCTTTATATAAATAAGTAAGATATATTGAGATAAATGGAGAAATGGGTGGGTGGGTGGAACTCGAAGTACGGACACCTCCTCGTGGTTTTATTTTTTCACTAATTTTTATATAGGGTGTAAACCACATAAAACACAATTTTTTCATAGTAGCCTAAATTAATGTTTTTATGGTAATTTTTGACCTACCTTATTATACAAGCAGTGCACTATTCCTACAGGGGCTAACACTTTACGCGGAAAGGAGATCCCAATCTGATATAAATATACAATATAAAGATGCAATGCTCCAGTCAAAATAAACATTTAATCCGATCATTATTCATTTCCCTAGATCCTACTTATACCTACCGTATAATGAACTTTTTTTGTAATGCAATAGTGTATGACCCTGTATGTAAACTAATAAGATTTTTTTAATAAACAACTCGCAAGTTAAAAGGCAATTATTTTCTATTTTTTGCCAACAATTTCAGCATTTTGTTGATTTTTTCCTTTTACATATTGAACCGCAATCACCCTGTAAGTACGATTTTTTGTCTCTTTGAGAATAGTACAAGGGGTATATTCTTAATCTAAAACAGTATATCAAAATATTTAATATAAGATATTTTTCTTGAAAATATCTATTTTGTCAGTATTTATTTATTGTTTAAAATTCATATATTTGGTACATATTAAGTTATATTTGGAAAACTAGTCACAGGATCTAATTTTACCAATAAGAATTTTGAACGAGTACATCGAGTACTATACGATATCAAATATTGAGAGACTTTGACGGTGATATATATATATTTTTTTTTTTTTCGGTATTTTAGCTATTTTTGTTCGGTGGGAATACCTACTTTGACCAAAAAAGATTTGCCGAATCATTATTCACCCTGTAAGGTACAATATTTTAATCATAGTAGTTAAGTATGTATTTTGACTACACAGAATGAGCAAAAAACTTCCAAAAATATTTAAGGGTGATTTATGGTGTCCATTTTAAAGAATTATGGATTTCTAACTTTAGAATCTAGTCATAGGATACGATTGGGCCCATGGACACTTTTGATGGGGACATCAAGTTATTTAACATATCAAAAATTCAGACATTTTGACGGTACTCCCGTTTGCATAAGAAAAGTGCGTGGTCCTTTGTTTTAATTTATGTAATATTATATTATGTATTTTTCGTAATTCATACTAAAGTGTGTTGCCTAGGTTGCTTTTTTAAATAAAAGTATTTTTGCATGAAATACAGTTCTGTTTTGCTAATTATTATTTAAGAGTTATAATGAACTAGTTTTATTTTTAAAATTATCCTTAATTCAGTAAAAAAAATACTTACCAAAGTATTGTTGGTAACTAAAATGGAGACACTGAAGTTTTTACTAGTGTCTAAAATAGACAGACAACCATCGTCTGCTTGAAAAACAAAATGGGTGGAAGAAATCCAGGAGGAAGGCAATCTTCTAGGCATCAGGTTACCCTATAATAAAAATATAGTTAAAATTACACATTGTCTGTCGATATAAACAAGACTGGGGCAACTCAAATTTGACGATTTTATTATTTTTAGAAATGGTGGATCGAATATCTATATATACAGGGTATTTTGTAATTGAATATGATTATTTAATGGGGTACATTTTGGATACATTAAAAAAAACATATGTATAAAAGATCTCAACTTTTGATATGACCATGACTCACCCTCCGTTTATTGAATTACCATATACAGGGGAATAATGAGATAGAGCCACTCAAACACGAATTATCGAAAGGGTTGCGCAATCTCATTGATTAAGTAGGTAACCATTTGCTTGCTCTTGAAGGTTTGGGAGAGCCTGTGCAATTTTGGGAATCATTATTAATTTACCAATTAAATTTAAAACTAGACAGATTTACTTCGAGAGAGTGGGAAACTTATAAAATAAAAAATGAAATTCCTTCTCTGGAGGATTTTAAAATATTTATAAGAGGAAGAGCAGATTTGTTAGAAGCTTTAGAATCTAACAGAGCTAAGTTTGAAAAGGTAAATGGGTGTTTTATGGTATAAATTTTGTGAATTAAAAATATTGATATGGATATACAGTGTTTTAGATTAAAGATGTTTATCAAGCCAGCAGCAATAGAGTTTGAGGAGGAAGATGACGTGTTCTACACGCACGAAAAATAAAAAAAAGGCAGACAAGCGCAAGATGTGCGAATAAACACATTTTATGACGATTTATAGAGGTTTGGACTACTCAAAAGAGGCTCAGAAAATATTGATATGTAAAGTGATTATATAGTAATATGTGAATAATGTGTTACAGATATGAGACGAGGAGGAGTTCCAGGAGCTCCAGGTGAAAGACAGGAAGAAAAAGAAGAAGGCTTGCGAACAATCCATCGAGATATATTTCTGTTCAACCCCTAAGGAGTATCCACGACAGGACAAAACCAGAATAATAAATATAGTAGAGTCTATAGAGGAAATAAACGTGTTAAACAGGTATAAAAAATCGGACAAGTGCAAGATATGCGAATAAGCACATTATATCGATTTTAAAGAGGTTTGAACTGCCCAAAAAAGGCAAAATAAATGAGAAAATATAAAGTGATTATACAGTAATATTAATTAATATGTTTTAGATATTCGACGAGAAGTTCTAGGAGAAAGACATGATGGAAAAGAACAAAGTTTGGGATAATCGATCGAGGTACAATTCCGATCAACCCCAAGTAGTGTCCAGGACAGAACAAAACTAGAAGCGAAGCTGTCGCGGTGTGAGTGGATAAGCTCTAAGCACCTTTTCCCCAGTCTGTGACTGGTGACAGGAAAATATTCAGATTAGAGAGTGTTTGGGGACACATGGGTCGACGTAGTTTCCAACCAGCCCTAAACAACGCCCTTTAAATTCAGGACGAAACGTTCACAAAAGAAGATTTAAAAGTTGACAACGCCACTCTACCAGAGCTACACGGCTATGCCAGGCGCCACGACGTGCCACCAGACGAGAAAATTGCAATGGAAATAGGAAAGTTCCATAGAATGGAGATGAAGAAGCGAAATCAAAAGAAGAGTGGGGAGAAAATAAAATGTATACCAACAGGTGGTAAAAATATATATGAAGTAAATAGGTAAAGTAGAGTATAATTTATATCTTTAAAAGTTTACATTCAACAGTTTAATCAGGAAAGAAACAGAAAGAAAAAATTTGAAAAAGGATAATTTCCTGACCGTAGTAGAATTTTATATAAATAAAAATTTGCTTGGTTTAATCGGTCATTGTTTTTATTTTTAATCGTTTAGCACTACATAATGTTTCGGAAATTTATTTTTTACTATCTTTGGATGCAGTCAAAAGTTAAAAATTAAAAAAAAAACACAAGGGGACGATTACAAACAGTTTAAATTTTTTTAAATAATATAGCCCAATCTTTTTCTTATATCGTGTAAAGGTGTAATACACCTTCTTTTGGCCTTTGGCAGATGCTTTTATATACATTCTATTAAAATGCATTAAAATTTTAGATTATCACTGTCCCAATATAGAACCTGATACAATACTTAGTCGCAAAAATTTCGATGTTCTGTTCTTGACTAGAAATCTAACTATATCTACTTATAGCCAACAAAGATAGTGGATGTGATAAAAAATATAAATAATTCAATAAATGTATACCTCTAATAGATCCTCCAACTGCATCCTTTGACCATGCCAATATAGCAGTTCGTCTACATACCCCACTACCAAAATAGCCGCTACGATTCCAGTAATAACTAAACCGATGACTAATAAAGAAAAAATTATAGACCACCAGTTGTGACCATCGTCGTCTTGAAGCGCTAGCTCCTAAAAATAATAAAGATGTGAATTAATAACAGAGAAATTAAAATTATAAAGATTGATTTACATAAAATGTTTCTAAAGTAGGCCATGACCAATTATTCGAAGATGGAATCTAGCAAGATATAAAATTAAAACTACTTCTGCTATATTTTGTATTGAAGGTATTGGAAGTAGATCTTCAAGTTGAGTATAGAAAAATAAACACCAATTCTACTTATTTTGGCCGTAGAGTATGGTACAAAATTTAGGCAAAAGCTTCAGATTTTAAAAGTTCTATATTCTGTTATTGTGAATCACCAATATTGTGGTAAGAACCGCCACTGGTTGAAGACTGTATGACAAAGAAGAAAAGTATATGAGCAAGGTGGTTGTATTGAGTTTTGTTTTTTAATAATACTGACCTCTTTATCGCCTCCCTCAGATTTCTTTGTTTTGGGTTCACCGACTTGGAGTGTGTCATCGGGTGGGAGCCGCCATTGGTTTCTGTCCGAGTGTAAATTGGCGTGCATGCCTTGTACCTGAAGACAATAAAACAAATTACGACAGCTTAGTAACATGTAAACATTGGCATTATTAGTAATAATATATAAAGAATTATATATAAATTCTAAAAAGTATTAAATGTTTTAACTAAAAGTTTAAATAGAAATACAACGTATTCAAATAAACAATTACTCCAGTCGATGGCTTTCTTTGAAAGAGTTATTCAAGGCCAACATATGTAAACTCTTTCAGACCCGACTTTTAATTTCTTCACCAAAAAAATTTTTAATATCAATTTCGTGTTATGGGAACGTTGAAAGAATCAATATCTTATTATTTTGTATTTCCAGCGAAAATTCTTTAGTACTGTTGAAGTTAGCAGTCTAATTTGTTAAATAAAGTTAGAACTTAGTACATATCAGTTAGGCCCTTTTATATTAAGTTGTATGATATAGTTGTCAATTTTGATAGGTACATTTTTCATTGCCCTTAATGTTTAATTAATCTTTTGAACACACATACTAACGAGCTTTATTTCCACTGGAGATATCTACTCCAAGAGGTTATGTGCCCAGGCACGCTCTCACTTCTGTTGTAAGTTAGAAGAATTTAAAAGCACTAGCGGTAGTCCCTCAAGTATCGTTAAAAGAATATTAAGATGGAATTAGCGAAGTATATTAAACCATTAGCCGGTTAGTCAAACTGGCCAATATGAAAAAGGAAGATCAGAGATCTATTGTACTATCACGAAGGAGCAGTAGATATTATTGACGGCAAGGTAACTGAACCTGAACCAGTATCTGCAGGTGCTACGAAAGAACAGATTAAGAAGCACAGAGAAAAATCTGATCTATTTTGTAAGATAAATACTTATGCCAAGTCGATGATAATGACAACAGTTACCGATGCAGTCTATGAAAAAGTTATGGATAAAGAAATAGCCCACGTGGTGTGAGTTGCACTTAAACTACAATTTGAAGCCGCGTCGCAGGACCAATTAGTTAAAATCTATACTAATTTCTTCGCCTTTCAAAAGATGATGTTTCCACACATATAGCCAAATTAAATAGTTTGTGGAGAAAGGGGAAATACGGGTCTTAGACCTAAGAATCTTGTTGCACTTTCAGACTTATTGTCAGTTTGTGAAACTTTACAAATTTCACCTTCGAACTTTGAAACATTTAGGTCAGGCTGAATGTTACTATAGTTTATTTTTATGTATGAGATATTATTAAAATAATAAAGCGTTCGTAATCCATAGGCATACCACTTCTTTTAGTAGACAGTTAAAATATTTTTGAAGTTATTCCTCGAGTATACACTTATATTTTTACCTAATTAACCTGCTTATAACTTCTAAACAGCTGAAGGTAAAAAAGTGCAATTTTTTCTAAAATGTTTTATTTTCCACAAGGTATGTTAAGAACATTGTGTCAAACGGGTTATGTAGGTATAAGGGTTTAAACTTTGACTTTTAAACAACGTTACGTTCATAAATAATAATTTTAATATAAAAGCTACTTCTTACCTACAAATCCAAATCAGAATCGAAATCAGAAAATGAACCAATATTTACAATGAGTGGCTCGATCATTTCATCAGTAATATTGTCCAACTTTCACATTTTCTCTTCTTCTATAATCGTATGATACTGCCTTTTCCCAGTTTTCAGGCTTCACATTATTTACAGCCTCCAAAACCAACTGTTTAACATCACTCATTTTAAAAGAATTATTTTTTCTTGAAACTTCTCCCTTTATCTGTGACCATATCAGTTTAATCGGGTTTACTTCGCAATGATATGGTAGTGATCTAACCACCGTCATCCCACGATTTTTTGCAATTTCATCAAATTCATATTTTTTGAATTTCTCTTTATGAAGGGAACACAAATGATACAGTTCTTTTCTCACAGAACCGGGATGGAACTTAATATTCTTTGAATTTAGCCAATTCTGTAAATCCTTTTTTAACCACTTGGTTCTGGGCATTTTTTCTATAAGTCTCGAGTGATAACTAATATACAGTTCTGAGGAAGAAGATCTATAATTTGTTTGAACCACTCTTTAAAGACATCAGCATTCATGTCCTCATGGTAGTCACCGGTACGAGTAGATTCAAAAGTCAATAAACCACCTTTAACAAAACCGTTTGAACTACCGATGTGTACTATTATTAGTCTGCGCCCCTTTCCTGATGGTGGATTTAAACCAGTAGATAACTTATTTAAAAAAGCCTGTCTTCGACTTGTAACAGTTTCATCTTACCAAAATTTATTTGGTTTATGTCCCTCGTTGATCCATGTTTCATCTAAATAAAATATTTTTCTTCTTTGGTTTCTCATTTCTTTTATAGTCCTTGGGTAATTTCTTCTCCATACTACAATATCGCTTCTTTCTATTAAAATAGACTTTCTGGAATGCTTTTTCCATAGAAAACCTATTTCTTTTAAAAGTTTCCATAGTGTGCTTCGACTCATTTCAGGGTAATCCTTATCATCTCGAACCTTGGCAAGAACTTTGTCTACTGTCGGAAATTCTTTTCTAAAGAAGAACGCATGCACTTTCCTTCGAAGTCTTTCTTTTAAAAGATTTTTTAATTGAAATTTTGGTCTTCCTGGAGCTTTACGTGCTGTTTGAAACTCGCCACATTTCTCTTCTTTAACAACTCTGTAAATCGTAGATTTCCCAACACCAAGCGTACTACTAACTATTTCCACTGTGTCATCAATACTTTTACATAAATGTTTGTCTGTAAATGATTTAAAACAATTAAATATTAATGTATTTTCATTAACTGTTAAAGGACCGATTTTTTGTCGTTTACCCGGCCCTTCCAAATTTTCCATGATCACACTAGAATTCACACTGAACCTTGCAAGTTGCAACTAAATGACATTTAGTAAACTGTCAAGAATACACAACTTGGACCTCCTTACTAAATTAAAAACCTATAATCGCATTTTCGGTGAAATTTGTTGGGAAGGTATTTATCTACTTATAATTCGATTACTGTAAGAAATTCTTGGAATTAAAATAAAACAAAATTGGCAAATAGGTACTTATTGAAAATAATCTTAAGATACGGCTATGTAATCTTTAATACACAGAGCTTTTGGCCTGTCCAAACCTTTTTCTATTATTCTGTACAGCCTATGTTTATAAAGGACCAATAAAAGACCCAAAACTTGTAATAGCTCAGGTACATTTATTACAATTTTAGGAAATATTTAAATTATTCTGTACAAATATTTAAAATGACCGTACTAAGTTTTCCATTAGAAATGCTGATTTATTACTCTCTCATACATAAAAATAGACTATAACTAAATATATTGATAAGACATTTAATGAATTAGTAACACAACTATGTATGCATAAAAGAAACTTCATAAGAAATGCAGATAGCGGCAATCAAGTTTAAAAAGAATTAACAGCTAAATCAGATAAAGAAAGGCAAGAGAGAAGATATACAGTAGAAAAAAGAGTAGAAGTTACGACGTTTGCAACTATTGCAAATTAAAAGGCCATTGGGTTAAAATTTGTTAAAAGTGGATAGCCGACGGACGACCGTCTAGAAACAAAGGCACTGATAATACTAGTAATATTGCAGATGAAACCATGGCTCTAATATACATATGTGACGAGATAAATTTAGCTAAATCAGATTCAAATCAGTGGTGGGTTGATAATGGTGCAACAAAACACGTAACAAATTGTTCGAATTATTTTGTTAGTTATGAACAATTTGAGTATCCCCATAGCATACAGGCAGCTGGAAAAGAATATTTAAATGCTTTTGGAAGAGGTACCATTAAAATCTTGTCTACTATAGGTAAACTTAGTTAAGAAATGACTCTATAAATCATGTGTAGTACGTTCCAAAAACTTCAAAATACTTATTCTCGGTATTAGCTGCCCAAGACAGAAATCAAAATAGTGTCATGAAATTCCTAATCCGACTCTGTCTAAGCGCGACCTTCAGCTGGCCCCGATTTACGCTCGAGGCGACGAAATGTTCTGGGAATGCCGCTGAGGCTCGAGAAACGGGTAGAACGGCCGAAGTGTGCCGTTGAGTCAGAGATGGAATTTTCGAGACCGTCTGGAGACTTCTAGTAGGAGTTGGACTTAATATAAATAGCCGACTCATCGGCGCACAGTTTAGTTTAGTTCAGAGTATTGGAATGAAAAATTAAAGTGTAATAAATAAATTAGAATTGTTAGTTAGTGTCTAAGTACAGGGGTCGGCATAAGTCAGGCAACGCTCGAAAAATTGGCATAAGTCTGGCCAAAGTTATCTGGAAATGCGTGCTCGAAAATTTACGTGGGCAAATGGACAACGATCCAACACTCGCGAACATCCGTCATTTCACGCAGGATGGAGCTTCGACGCACTACGCGTTATGTGTGCGGGAGTTCCTTAATGATTATTTTGGAGAATGGATAGGCAGACGAGGAATCTTTGAGTGGCCCGCACGGTACTGTGACCTGATACCCTGCGATTTCTACATGTGGGCCCTTCCCGAGCACCGAACTGCAATTAAAGAAGAATTTTAAAATCTCGGACACCTTACGTGCTTCGCATGACCTGTCTCTCCGTTGCGAAACGTTGCCGTCAATGCATTGATCAAGATGGGCATCAATTTGAATACTTTTTCGAATCTCTTTTGTAATTTCTTCAAATAAATTCATTTTGACGCTGCATTTTTTTAAAGCAAATTTGATGCCTGACTTATGCCGACGGTATTTCTCGTAAACTGGCAGCACCTTACACTTCAAAACAACGGAGTAAATAAAAGGGAAAACCGAACCGTCATTGAAATGGCTAGAACTTTAAAGTAATTGAACCCAGAAGTCAAATTTACGGAGGGCATTTGGGCTGAATTAGTAAGTATGGCAATCTATATTCTGAATCGTACAGCCAAGTCGAGAGTTGTAAGAGTAAGTCCATATGAGTTATGGATAGGGCACAAGCCTAGAATAAAGCATCTAAGGATTATTGGCTCAAGTTGCTACTTCCATATTCCAAGTCGAAAAAAAAAAGAAAATGGATAAAACAGCTTCCAAGGAATATCTTCTAGGATATGATGGAGACGAAAGATATAGAATTTGGGTAAAAGAAACTCAGAAGGTTGTACTGTCTCGAGATGTACAATTTCAAAAGAAACCAGAAGAATGTCCAAGGGTACAATTTGAACAGAAACCAGAAGAAGAAAAAGAAAAACCTATACTCTATATAAAATTGTCATTAAGAGATTTTTAAAAGGAAAATACCAAGTAAGAAGCGAATTAAGATCACGGAAGAAGAATATCAAGAAAATGAAGAGAATTTAGGATATGAAGCGGACCTAGAAGAAAATGCTGACAAAGAAGAATATTACGAGGATATGCCAACATCTTCTAGACAGTCTAAGAGACAGATCAATATTAAAAAGACCCGGTTTTTTCGGAGAGAAAGAGTATTGATTATAGAGTACCTTGTTAGTACAATTAAAACGCCTGAAACGTATGAAGAAGCAGTCAACAGTCACCAAAGGTATCAGTGGAAAGAAACTATGAAGAGTAAGTTGAAATCTTTAAACGAAAACCAAACATGAGGGGCTAGCATTCTTACCAGAAGGAGCGAAAGCTTTACCCTGTAGCTGGGTTTTTAAAGTTTTAAAAGTAAGTTTTAAAAGTAAGTTTTAATCAGAGACAAGGTATTGTCTATAACCAAACATTTAGTCATGTAGCAAGACAAAAGAATTTTAGAACGTTTTATCTTTTTAGATTGTAAATAAATTTCAACTCCTATTCTAAAAGTTCCAGAAACTCTTAAATCAGGGAAAGAGTCTGGAAAAATACATAACTATCCATACAGGCAGGCAGTAGGAGCGTTATTGTATTTAATGCTGGGCACCAGACCCGATATAGCATATGCTGTAGGCTTTTCATCGAGAAATTTAGAAAATCCAACCTTAGAAGACGTAGTAAGAGTAAAGAAAGTATTTTAGTACTTAGCAAGTACTATTGAGCTTGGTATAGTATACTCTTTAGATGTAAATAAAACAATTTTAGAATGCAATAGTGATGCAGATTTTGGAGGATGTACAAAAACAGGTAGGTCAACTATTGGAGTGGTTGTAACCTATGGAGGTGGAGCTATTTCATGGCTTAGTCAGAGGCAGGCAATGGTAGCTACATTCACCACAGAAGCTGAGATTGTTGCAGTTAGTGAAGCAACGAAGGACGCGATTTGGTTAAGCACATTATCTGGACAAATTGTAAAACTTAACCACAATCCTATCCGAATTGATAACTCTGCAGTAGTGAAACTAGCTCAAAATCCTGAGTTTCATCATTTCTTTGTTCGAGAAAAAGTCAGTTTAGGGATTGAGTAAGTGGCTGATATATTGACTAAGGCTCTTTAAAGGCAACGACCACAGATTTTGTCAACAAAAATGGGTTTAAATTTAATTAACAAGGGAAAGTGTTGTAGTTAGCAGTCTTATTTGTTAAGTTAAGTTAGCACTTAGTATATATCAGTTAAAGTCTATTCAAATTTAATTTACGCCTGATGTAAACAGAAGCAGGTGGATGCCAAAATTGATCAGGGCCGTATTTTACTTTTCCGTCTTGCAAAAATGTAAAATAAAAGAGTGTAATTGTGAAATTATTTTTTTATTACGATAAAAACATATTTTGTAAAGTAAAACTATAAAATAAATGCCATACACGGTCTCCCTGACTTTAGTGACATTTCTGGACGAAGATAGGTGAGCGACATAAACTGCGTTAACCTGCAATACAAATTAATAAATGTATTTGACTTTAAAAGAGATGGTTGCATTATATTTAGTTCATTACATATATCTACTGTGATACAGAGCATTAAAACAATCATATTATAAAATTATATTGTACAGGGTGTCCAAATAATTGCAAATTCTTTAATAGCTAATATATATCTACTAAAAGCATTAAAAAACTTTAAATATAAGAGGTATTTGGTATTTGAATTTGGTATTTGATTTAAAATTGTGTATCTTAAAAAGAAACCTTTTGTATTTTTGATAACTTCTGTTCTTTATTGTTCATGTTCTACTAGTATTTAGATTAGACAACTTGTATCCTGTATTATAGCAATCTTCCTTACTTGACTTAGCTCTATTCTGAATCGGATAAATTAGTTAGACTTGAAAGGCTATCTTCATTAATCAAAATTACAAGTGGTTTTACCTGAATCTCTATAATATTATCCAACTCCCACATTTTTACTTCAACTTTTTGGCGAACATGGTCGATACACTTTTTCCATTTTTCTGGAGAAATTAATAATATTACTTCTTCAAAAAGAATTTTAATGTCTCCAGATTTAAATGTTGAGTTTTTATCTGCTACGTATTGTTTAACGTCAACCTTGATTAATTCAATAGGGTTAAGTTCACAATGATACGGAGACATGTGAAGTATTATGTTGTTTTGCTGCTTAGCCATTTCATCTATTACATACCTATCATAATGTGTATGTTGCTTACCAAGTTTTAGAAGTTGGATCTTAAGCATTTGGTAGTTGAATTAAATTTTTTTCCTTTATAGCCTTTTTAAACATCACCTTTTTTAGACGTCGTAGATATTTTTTCCAGCTTTCTCGAATAATAATGCAGTTATCTTCTCATTTTGGTAGGGTGTTTGAAAATCACTCTTTGAACGATTCTCCACACATTTCTTCATGGTAGTCACCGGATTTTTCAGCTCAAATACATAAAGTGCATTAGAGACAAAGCCTTCTTCACTTCCAATATGGCATATAATGAGCTGTTTTTACGCACATATCTGATGGGTTTTTAAAACCAGTTAAAAGTTCATCCAAAAAGGCTTGTCTGGATGAAAAAACCGACATATCGAAACATACTTTTGATTTGGTGTGGCCTGCGTTAATCCAAGTCTCATCAAGATAATATATTTTTTGCTTTTCTTCTCTGTACCGTTTTATTTTTTGTGGCGTAGGACGAAACAATTTCATTTTTGTCTAAAAGCAAACTATTTTTTCCTCGAGTTTTAAATTTAAAATTAAGGGTTTTGAAAAGCTTGTAAAATGTAGCTCGCTTAAAAGTGGACAAATATGGATCATCGTTGACTTCTTATAAAACCTTATCAATTGTTGGAAGTTAATTTCTAAAGAAGAATTGATGTACTTTGCGCCTTATTGCATTTTTATCAAAATCATCCACAGAGCCACTAATTTGTTTATAACTTAGCTTTCTTTTTGGTTCAGAAAATTTATGAATCTGCCTATACTCCTTCATTACATTAAAAACGGTTTTACCGCACATCCCTGTTTTATCAGCAACTCTCCTTTCAACATCATGTACCAACATATCAGGGTTTTATAAAATTTAATGCTTATAAATATTAAGAACCATTTCTTTAGTACGGATGACCAAATGTCCCTTTTTCAGTCGCTTTTTAGAAGGAGTAAAAATATTTTTCTGGACTTCATCTGCTGTATCTGTAGAGGACATAGTGTCACGCAGTAATTACAAAATATAGTCAATTAAATGTCCATAAAATAGAGTAAAACATGTTCAAACTAACAACAACCACAAAAACAAAAAAAAATAAATAACAATATATGTATATCTAAACTATAATATAATGAATTATAATCAATCAAACATACAAAATGTCCAAAATAACCAACACGGTGAATGCTACCAAAACGCCGTTTATAATTATCCAAATTGAACTGAATTCGACTCTGACAAAAAATATTTGCGCGTCGTCTAAATGACTAACGACCGATTAACCAATAGAAGCGCAAAAAGTATCACGTGAGCTGTTGCTGGACGGGAGAAATTGTTTTGACGCGGCGTAAATGAAATCTGAATAGACTTTAGGCTCTTTTATATTAAAGGGGCGTTTGATTTGAAACTCGATCGAGCGAGCGTTGAGGAGACCGAGAAGTGATGACGTCACAATAGAGCATTGAATCAAATCAAATAAAACAGAGTAAAAAACATAACCTCCCTTTTTTGTGATTCTTGTTCCTGGTTTGTATGTTAAAATAGTGAGCAAAAAGTAAAGAAAATGGAAAAACTTTTAATAATAAGGGGTAATGGCCCTGAAATGCAGCATTTACCACAAATGCCCGCTTCGCTCTCCTACTCCATGACTGTGATTATTGGTGATTAGATCTGGACAGAAAAAATGTATTTTCCAAACACACATTTTGTGTTTTTTATGTTGAACAATTTTAGCTATAAGACAAAAGCGGCTAAGTAATTTGTTGACTTCTTGTCTGGTCTTTAATTTTAAGATTCAAATTTGTTTGTAAGTTAATTAAAAATAGATAGGTAGAGACAAAGACAAATTTCTCCCTCTTCTCGATCTTTCTGCTCTGAGAACATCGAGCTCGCTCTATGTTCTCGCTCCAAAGCGAAACAAACACTTTAGGGATCTCTCGGAGTGTCAATTCAAACACTTTTGAAGCGCTCGGAGATCTCCGATGATCAAATCAAACGCACCATAAGAGGCGATTTTAAATCAGATACTATGTCTTGAATATGATTGACTACACTGATATAAATCAAAAACAATGACGTCATATTGAATATTGTCTTGAAATAGTCAAGTTTAACATGACTACAGTGGTCATCACCTCAGAGTAAGTGGTTATCACAGGTATGAAATGTCAAATGAAATGACAAATGTAAAACTTTTACTTTTTAATTATTAAATCATTGTTTGGTTGTGTTATTTGTAAAATAGAAAGAAAGATTTACGAAAGGGAAAAGTGGGACAATGGTGACGATAGGGTATCAGGTTTAAAAAACAGGTATTTTTTTAAAATAAGCTCCTTTTTTGTAGAGATCTAAAAAAAAGTCCTCCGCTTATATTTATTTAAACCATTAGATTCCTTTTTCTGAGCTTCTCTAAAACAGGTCAAACATTGTCAAAAATATCATTATATATAACTTTGAATTTAAAAAACGTAGCAATAAGATAAAATGCGGAGCATTTTTGTACTTTGGCGTAACGCGTGCCAGCAAGTTAAAAAGCAGGACAATTACGCCTAAAGCGCGACGTCTGGCAACCCTGGCTGAGTACCTAGATATGGACGCATTTAAGGTTTCTGCAAATGAACATGGCTAAAGTTTTGATAAAAAATCAGAGGCCAAAGTAACTATAATACCAATTTTCTCTTCATCCATGATCAGTAAACAAAACAAGTATTTATTTTTTATCCCTACAAATTCAAAAACAAATCCTACTACTATTACATAACACACAAACAAAAATTCATGATATCTGTCAATGTTATACCCATTGTGAAGTTAGTGTCAATATAAACCAAACATTTTTAAATCAGATTATTAGAACGTCATTATAATGACGTAAGAACCTTGACCACACTTGACTTGGTCGCATTTCTAGTAACTGATTTAAAATCGCCTAAGTTGTATGATATAGTTGTCAATTTTGATAGGTACACTTTTCATTGTCCTTCATGTTAAATAAATCTTTTGAGCGCACATACTGACGAGACTTATTTTTACTAGAGATATCTACTCCAACAAGTACGTTGTCCGATTTTTATGAATATTTTTTTTTGGAAAGGCAGTACCTCATAGTAGAGTCTATATATTAAAATATTCGCTCTGGAAAACAATTAACCTCCCACTCTTTTGTCACAAGCTACATTTTTCAAAGATTAAAGGTCATGATAAGGTCACCCTTATTCCGGAGGTAATACAAAATTAGACTGTTCAGAATGGCACTATCATCAACAATCCAGATATTGATACAATTGATATTTCACCAGTGGATACTGTTATTAAATCTGCTATTTCGAAAGAAAAAAACTTCTCGTAATACTTTAATCAAAATAGTATATTACATTACGAGTGTGGAAAATCACTTTTCACACAAGTGATGTACAATATTTTTCCTACGACCACAAAATAATGTCATCAAAAAAATGTAAAACCAAGGTTATTATTACTATAATAATTAAAATGTATTTAAAAAAATAATCAACAATAATCGTATTTATTCAATTTTCATATTTTCTAAACAAAAAAAACTAAAAAAAATAAAAAAAAAATAAAAAAAAATAAAAAAAAACAAAAAAAAACAAAAAAAAAATTCTGCCCCGACAGGATTTGAACCATAGATTGAACGCGGTCGAAAAATGGCAAAATTGATAAGTTCGACGTCCTAACCAGCTGAGCTAACAGCCCTTGTGTCAATTGAATGATCTAATCGGTTATGTATTTAACCAAAATAAAGAGCAAACATTATTTTAAAATTATTTTAATAATAATTGTTAAAGATAAATATCTAGGATCTAATTTACAACAATTTCAATAATTTAACAATCATATCGATTTTAGTATTAATATGGATATTACATAGATCAAAATAGAAATTAGCTTACAAAATAATATCAAAAAAATGTAAAACCAAGGTTATTATTACTATATTAATTAAAATGTATTTAAAAAAATAATCAACAATAATCGTATTTATTCAATTTTCATATTTTCTAAACAAAAAAAACTAATAAAAAATAAAAAAAAAACAAAAAAAAAATTCGGCTCCGCCAGGATTTGAACCATAGATTGAACGCGGTCAAAAAATGGCAAAGTTGATAAGTTCGACGTCTAAACCAACTGAGCTAATGGGCCTTACGTCAATTGTATGATCTAATCGGTTATGTATTTACCCAAATTAAAGAGCAAACATAATCTTAGTTATTTTAAAATTATTTTAATAATAATTGTTAAAGATAAATATCTAGGATCTAATTTAAAACAATTTCAATAATTTAACAATCATATCGATTTTAGTATTAATATGGACATTACATAGATCAAAATAGAAATTAGGCGTTTGACATTTTTTGACAACTACTGCGGAAAGTAACATATTCTCACTTGGGTGGAAAGTAAATTCTTAGTCATACGCGTGTGATATAGGACACTTTCCATAGGACTATATAGTGTGATATGTGTCACTTTCCTAAGTGGTCGTAGGAAAATATTATTTTATATATCAATTAATATTGAAAAAACCTTAACTACCAGAACAAAACTAAATACAAATCAAGAAATAGTCTGTAGTTAATAAGGATATGTAAATGTAGATACATCAACACCTTCCCTCATTGAATAATTTATTATCTTCTATTATTTAGCCAATGTTCTTCATTAAATATTCGAGTGTGGGTCTTAAAAGAGGTTTTGTCATCATATCAGCTAATTGATGTCCTGAATCAACCTTCTCTACGTTAATGGAGCATTCGGTTACCAATTCTCGAACAAAAAATGTCTTGTTTGGAAACGTTTGGTTCTGGATTTTTAGCTAACTTAATAGCTGCTTTATTATCAACTAGTAGATCCGGAATACACTGCAGATCAACTATTACGTTGTAAAGACGTTTTAGCCAAATTAGCCAGAAGTGTGTTGGAGGAGCTTCATAGCAGCCATTCAGTAGGACACTTTGGTACTAAAAGGACACTTGCCCGAGTTCGGGAAATATTTTATTAGGTCAATTGCCGACGGGTTGTACAAGATTTGTGTAAGGAATATGGTGACCTTTGTAATTGCAGAGAAGGGTCCAAAACAAGAAATTTTGAATGGCAAGAATTTATGAAATTGTAAGGCATCTGGAAAAAACACTATGCCTCTGCACACAGTCCGAATAAATGGTAGAAACACACAATATAACGATATGACAGTATCTTTTAATGTTCGTCTCTGATAATCAAAACGACTGGGACACTTTAATTCCTCTATTTCTGCTAGCCTACCGAAGTTCTGAACATGAAACAACCAGTTATACTCCATTAATGATGATGAAGAGGAAGACCGTACACCTCTTACGTACATACAGAACTTAAAAGAAAGATTAGACAAGGGATACGAATTCGCTCGACAACGTTTGAAAGTTAATCTGAGGTTTATGCAACTGCATTTGAAGAATCAGATTAAACTATTAAATAAAAATATCTTAATTTTAGAGTTAATACTGTATTAATCTAGGTGTGCGAAATATTTATTTTACTTACCGGTGCCGGTCAGATGTAACTGACCCACCCTATCCAGGGTCTGCACTTGCGCTGCTATAGGCTGCCGCCGTGTAGTTATTGCCGCCACTGTCTCAACCTGGTATACACACGTGGACCTTAAATGTTTTTCTTTTGTAGTATTTTATGCCCCGTGATAAGTGAAGGATTCCGTTCCTAACACTGTTGATGATACTGATCTGAAAAAAAAAAATATTCCTTAAATTCTTTAAATTCCATTTTTAATAATAAAATATCGTTAAATAATTAATATTAAAATAACGTAAATTTTTAGTTAAAAAATAAACTAAACGTGAACCCATTGTATTTAGATATCATAGTAGATCAACCTTATGGACGTTTCATTGGAGGCAATTTAGTTGCGACATCTGTTAGAACTGTACAGAACTTCTATTAGAATTATACAGGGTGTCTGTAAAAGGTCTTTACAAAAACATACCACATATTCCTTAGACCAAAATAAGTCCATTTAAGTAACATTACCTTAGTACAAAGTTGCTTCGTTCATACTCCAGAGGGCCTTGAAATTAAAATTTTTAAATCGTTTTTCCCATATAAATTTAAAACGGCATATGCGATTTTGCTGAAATTTAATATATTGTTAGAGTTTTATGTGGTAAATAAAATGGTATTAAAATTTTGACCGATAATAATACATAGGCGTAGAACTTAATTTTTTAAATAATTGCACCTTTAAAAATTCTACGCCAATGAAAGAAAAGGAGTTTGAGTATGAAATTTAGATTGCGCAACTCATTTACTTTCAAAAAGCTACTCTTGATAAGACTTGATTACTTTCATGGTTTTGACGAAATTTGCATTTTAGTAATTTTAGAACATAAACAATAATTATTAAAATACAAACTTTGTCAAAACCATGAGAGTAAATCGAGTGTTATCAAGGGTACTTTTTTTGTAGTAAATGAGTACCCAATCCAAATTTCATACTCAAACCCCTTTTTTGCCATTGGCGTAGAATTTTTAAATATGTTACTGACATTAGGATTTTGTGAAGGAAATGCTCGAGAGAGTGTCAGGGTATACTCTGACAGGTTTCCAAATCGTCGTGTACCTAGCCACCCAACTTTTACTGCTGTTGAAAGACGTCTTTGGGAGACCGGTTCCTTTGCTCCCAACACTGTTGATAATGGGAACGTTTTGTAAGGATTTCTGAAGTTGAAGAAGACATTTTAGAACGTGTTGAAGAAGTTCCAGAATTAAGCACCAGACGAATTGGAAGGGAACTAGGAGTAAGTAAAGATGTCGTTCATAAAGTGCTTAGAGAAAAATTACTATATCCATACCATAAGAAGCCCGTACAAGAATTATTAGTCCATGATCCTCCAATTTTTTTGGGTTTTTGTCGATTTGTCAATATGCAAAGAGAAAGAGATCCAAACTTTGTCAGGAAGGTTCTGTTTACCGATGAAGCGGGTTTTACAAGAAGAGGTATAACTAATACCCATAATGAACATGTTTATGCCGTTGAAAATCCACATGCAATAAAGGTAAACCATTTTCAGCACGAATTCAAAATTAATGTGTGGGCTGGAATAATTGGTAATTTCATTGTTGGTCCTGTCATACTTCCACGAAGATTAACTGGAGAAAATTATTTGGATTTTCTACAAAATACGTTGCCAGAATTGTTGGAAGATTTACCTCTCCAACTTCGGAGAGATATGTGGTTTATGCAAGATGGAGCTCCACCACATTTTTCTTTAAACGTTAGAAACCACTTGAATGAACAATATCCACACAAATGGATAGGCAGAGGTAATGACGCACCTGTAAACTGGCCACCACGTTCCCCAGACCTAACACCGATCGATTACTTTTTATGGGGACATCTGAAATCCAAATTTTACAGGGAACCTGTAGAAAATGAGGAACAACTCTGGCCACGTATTCAAGATGCAATAAACAATCTTAGAGGTGATGAAGAAGTTATGGAAAGGATACATTTTAATTTTCTTCGACGTATAAATCTTTGTATGCGTGAAAATGGTGAACAATTTGAACAATTTTTGTAAAATCTTTATTTTGATTATGTTGTAAATAAATATTTTTGTGAAACCTATACACTCTAAATTATTAAAACAGAAATTTAGCGAAAACCATGAGAGTAATCGAGTCTTATCAAGAATACATTTTTTAAAGTAAATGAGTAAATTTCATACTCAAACTTCTTTTCTTCCATTGGCGTAGAATTTTTAAAGGTGCAATTATTTAAAAAATCAAGTTCTACGCCTACGTATTATTATCGGACAAAATTTTAATATCGTTTTTTTTGCCACATAAAACTCTACCAATATACCAAATTTCAGCAAAATCGCATATGCCGTTTTAAATTTATATGGGAAAAACGATTTAAAAATTGTAACTTCAAGGCCCTCTGGAGCCCAAACGAAGCAACTTTGTACTTAAGTAATTTTACTTAAATCGACTTATTTTGGTCTAAGGAATATGTGGTATGTTTTTGTAAAGACCTTTTACAGACACCCTGTATATTTCATATTTTTATGTAGTTAGCTGTTGTTAGTTGTCAATAAAAAATATATACTTGTCACGTTTACTTCAAAAAAGGTTCGTCTACTTTGGAATATATAATAGTATATAAAACCGTACTGGTTATAGCTTATTATTTATTGTCCTTTCAGCTTACAAAACCCACCTTCTGTCTATAACTTCATCAAAATCCCTCGATCAATGAGTATAGAATTCTATATACATAAAGTTTTCTTAATTTTTAAATTCATTTGCCATGTGCCAAATTTAAATTCAAGAGACGCTAAAATGGTCCCAGCTAGCACATAACGTTGCCAAGCCTTTCGGCGATGTTGCATTAAGGGAACGTAATAACATTACTGTACAACGTAAATGCAACGTTCATGAGAAGTTGTTGAGGGAAATCAAAACCTCGCAAAACTTCTATTTGTTATTTACCTAGTTAACCTACCGTAAACATTACAAATCTGAATTCAGAACGTTTAGTTTTATGTCAATTGTCACTTGTCAGTTTTTCTTGTCAATTGTCTTTTTTAATGGTTTATTTTTCGAAATCCAGAATTTATTTTATAAATAATTATTATTTAAACATTCGAATAGATTTGGTAACTATTTTCTAAACCATTGTCTTTGTTTCAGAAAACAATGCCTGATGTAAATTTGTTATTTCATTCATTAAGTATATCTTTAGCAGTCGATGCGGATGACACCAAATAAAAAAAAACTACAATAAAAACAAAGAATTGCAGATCAATCGTTGTAAACCAGAAGATAAACATTTAACCGAATGTCCGGCAACATTTTACACCAAATACTTATAAAAGGTAATTATACTTTATCGAACTAAAAATACATTTTAAAAATATTATTTTTTAGGTTTCCTTCGACATTCTAGGAATCTTAGAAGCAA
The DNA here is from genome assembly GCA_927349885.1 of Psylliodes chrysocephalus. Classification (NCBI taxonomy): domain Eukaryota; kingdom Metazoa; phylum Arthropoda; class Insecta; order Coleoptera; family Chrysomelidae; genus Psylliodes; species Psylliodes chrysocephalus. Next base: position 19,292,878 of record OV651830.1, read on the forward strand.
AAGTAAATACTACAGAAGTGTAAAGAAGAATATAACACCTGAAGTTTTATAAAAAGTGAATCTATAGGTACATGATATGTCAGGTATATCAGAATTCAAGCAGTTCATTCTCTTCAATAGACTAGATTGCCTGGAAATGCAACCATCAGTTCAAGTGAAAACCCAGCAGAAAAGTTGAGAGAAATCATAGATGATACTCTCGAGTATAATAGAATATCTTGCTAAAAAACACCAGTTGTTTTTTATAAAATCTACATATCGATGGCTCAATCAAATACTGCCACAACTAAAATACTATTATTTCGAGAAATTTCGTTTTGAAATTTTGTAAGTCTCTATTATCATTATTTTGTTTTTGACATACTCTTTATATTTTATTTAAAAGCTTCGATATTTTGCTGTTAAATAAAATGATTACGATTATAAAAGTGAGTTGTTGCATAGTTGTAAAAAATTTGGGTGTTTTTGAAGAAAATAACTCGAATTGAGGCAGTTTTAGACACAGTTTGTGGCTACATTTTAAATGATTTATCTTTAAGGATATTTTTGTTTGTGGTGGTATTTAAAGTAAAACCGTAATGATATTTTGCATCCATTGAACCAAAAATGTAATTGCTTTGTTTTTTGACTTGTGGCGGTTTTTGATTGAGCCATCGATATATCTACTTTGGAAATCAAGCATAAAATTTGTAAAATTCAAACAAATTTCAATACACTAACATTGGTTGTTTTATTTAAAACAACAAAATAAGGCATATTTTTTAATTTCTATATAATTTTCTTTAATTAATAATAGGTAAACAAGTTATCAATTTCTTTTTTATTCAATGTATTGAGAAGTAAAATCTTTTTATATAAAAATATAATTTATGCTCTTCTAATAAATTGTCATATTTAGGTTACATTATAGCACTTTATAAATATCTATACAAAAAAAGTTAAAAGGCTTGATTTAAAAAAGATATATCTCTGCGTCTTGGGTAAGAAATCAGTGAACTTAGCTATCCTCTAGTAATCTAATATAATAATATGTACCTAGTCATTGTTGTATTCGTTTATTATATTTCACCAATCTAGCTTTATCATCGTTCACCATTTAAGGTTTTAGTGAACCTTTGCAATATTGGTACCTTATTATACTATTTAGCTAATTTTGTCCAATCGTTCAGTGCTTTTTAGGTAGCTTCTTCTATCCCACATGTGTACTTGTGTTTGTGATATAAGGTGTGTTCTTTTATTCAATAATTGTTCCATCAGTGATTGATGTAATTTATCTATTCTGCAGTCGTTTTATATTTGAACTCTTATATTTTAGGTTAACTTAAATGATTGATTATCCTCACCATTCGTCTATCACATATCCATCGGCTTTTAAAGCCGATAGATGCCTTGGCTCATTGGTGAACTCACCGCTGGAAAAAAGAATGATTGACACATACAATCGTCTTTCCATCACTTAATTTACGAACGGTTTGCTGCAAGCGCTGGATACAGCACTGAATAAAAGAACACGCCTACACCTACCTCTACTTTTGTGCTATTGGTACTTGATTTCAAGAACATTTTAATAATAAATTTATATAAATATTTTGTTTTATTTGAAATTTTCATGTCTCGATTAAGATTTTACTATAGCCTCAATTTCAGCCTCTCTGTATTACATTACACAATGTGTGTCCACGGATGGACTTAATTATACTTGTAAAAATATTTATTTTAAATTAAAGAAAAAGTTATTTTTCATAATTTCTCAATGTGAATCGAATTTATTTAACAAGCAAGAAATTATGAAGAATTACTTTTTTAATTTAAAATAAATATTTTCACAAGTATAGTTAAGCCCATCCGTGGACACACTGTATAATGCTGTAGATCTAATTAACATTATAACATCAATAGAACGTTTCAGAGCAACTTTCGGGGTAAGTACCGTAAAAGTGCTAGTGTGATGTTTTTCGAACTTCACTTTGTAACTTCTGTGAGATGTGCTATAAAAGTCTTGCCGTTGCGGACATTCGGTAGTTGCAGGGAGATAAGGGTTACATTTACAGTACATTGCATGCGAGTTTAAAGAGCCTAAAATTGCAGCTTATTAACGTAGATGGGATGTTTTTGTGCTAGCTGGAGTGGTTCCCACCTTATCGAGATTGAGGCCCACAAGGGTAAATTCGTAGCGTTAGGAATGTTGACGTTAGAAATAATTGGAATTCCTAAAATTGTTACATAAGAAACGCAAACGCAGATTTTAAGAAAATTGATATTAAAGTAGTTAGGATGTACCGAAAAAAAATTGTAAAAATAAATAGAGTTAGAAGTTGGAAGTAATTATTTAAGAAAATCAAAACTGCAAGTCTATCAGAACTTTCGTTCTAGAGTTATTGTGCCGGCATATATACACACGAACATTTTTTTGCATTTTAGGACTCAGAATGATCGTAAACAAGAAAAAAGTTTTAAAAAATGGGGGTAGTAAAATTTGCACGACTGCAGTACTGAGGCCCCATAGGAAGGGCCTCAGTAAATAATATTGTTCATGTTCTCTAAAATGATGATATGAGTATTCATCAAGCATAATTAAACTCGTATATCTCATTTTTAAAACAAATATTCTGAATCGACTATCGTTCCATCTATTAGTAAATAGAGAAATTACGTTCGATATTCAGTTCGATAGCTCGGTAGAAGACATTGTATAAAGTAGGATAATCGCCATCATTGTATAAAGAACTATATAGTAGGATAATCGCCATGTAAAAGTTATTGGTGGCAATCGCGCCCGACATCTATTGGTACAATCATATAACTAACGATTTTATTTACTGGTTAGATACGCCCTCTACGTCAGATGTTAGAACTTTATAAGTGACAATTTCGTCAAATTAATTGTCAGTATATATGTTTTTAGTTATTTAGATTAAATATAAATAAAAATTAGTGATTCTTGTAAAGAATCAATAAATAATAGCATTCCACAAGATATTCGTCTATATTTAGAAATAAACTGAGATTTTAATGAAACTAAAAGCAATCTGATTATCAGCGTTAAAAGTAAAATTTTTTCATAAGTCTTCATAACGAAAATTTAGAGTACTTGTCTATGAATCGAAGGGTTCTGAGTTCAAACCCACGAGTAGACACTTTTTTTTATTATTTAATTTTATTTTCTAAATTGGTAACTCTTAAATTAATTTCAAAACATGAATTTTACGTTAATGACATCTAAATATTCATGCTTAAATTTCGTCTTTTTGCTATGGCCACTCGGGATCATCAAATTATAATAGAATATTATAAGGTCCGGTAATTTTATTTAAATCTTTTGACAATGAAACTAAAAATGTGTGTGTCTAAGGGCTGATTCCACCGTTGTGTTAAACGGAGATTAAAATTACATTTTTAATGTAAAAATGTAATTTTAAACTTCGTTTAACACAACGGTGGAATCGGCCCTAAAGGAGAAATATGCCGAAAATAACAAGTATTTAAATGTTGCTAATAAATTTGTATTAGGTATGTGTTAAAAGAAAATACATCATTTTGGATTTGAATATACAGTGTGTCGCAAAATGTCGGCACCAAGAAAACACGAAATTACATTTTTCATTAATCTACGTAAAAAAGTGCGAATTAAATTTTTTTTACTGAAAATTATTAGGTACCTAACAGGGTTATTCATTATAAATTACCCTCCCTTTATGCCATAATTATTATTGTATAATGTTTACATTGACCGAATTTTGTAAAAATGTCATCAAATGACCATATCAGTGGCGTGCATATTTCACAGGATTTAACATGAATATTTTTTAATAAGGATAGCATAGATATATATTTTATTCAATTTTCGGAATGATCTTTATTCTTTCCTGATTAATTAAACGTCGAATATCTTATAAATATTTACACTTTTTCTTTCTCACTGTAAACTACCTATATGGATTATTTTATTATCAAACATAATAGTTGTGATTTTCATAGCTTTTATTTTAATAATGTTAACTTTTGCATGTTTACATTATCAACGTTAAATTACTCGAGAACAGACGGTTATCAATAATATACATTTGTGAAATTAGAAAAAAAATATATCCCAGAAATTTAATGACATAAAGGGGTATCCCATTTAAAAAAGTTTATTTGTGTTGTATTCCGTGAAATCTGAATACGTGTTTTTATGGTATATTTAAAAAAAGTCAGTCATATTCACAAACTTTTATTTAAAGCTTTTTTTGAATATGCAATAGTGGTTATAAAAGGTGTTTTTAATAATGAATAATCTTGTACATGATCTCAAATGAATTTGATGAAATTAATTTTATTTGTAAAAATGTCACTTCTGCTTCTCCCGTATTGCTAAAAAAAAATTATGTCCAGGTCCAGGATTTGATGGTGTTAAATATTAATTCTAGATACATTTTTTAAGTAACATTGTTCTCCTGTTTTTAGAAATAAAGGTTAATGTTTAGCCAAATTCATATGTTGTTTTGGACACAGAGTATATTTGTATAATATTAAAAACTTCCCCTACTAAATATTTTGGCTCAATCAAAGTAGATATCTTAAACTGATTATTGTTAGAAAAAGTAGAAATAATATTAAATATAATAAAGAAATTAAAAAAATAATTTAATTTAATAATTTGATAAAAAATTGAAATTTTGGGTTTATATGTATAAAAAATTGTAGATTTTAACTGTTTTTTTTTTAAGTTCTAACTTGATTTTTTCGGGATGCCACCCCCTCTAGGGGATGGTGGTGGTAAGATATTTATACAAAAATGTTGCAAATCATTTCTATTGTAAATATGCCAAAACCAGACCTAGCACTCGTGATGTTAATATATTATTTTTTTTTTTAATATTGTAAGTTTTATTAATTAATTATCTATGTTGCATTGATACACCTCACGTGCATTTATTATTTGCAAAAAAAACCGTTAAAATTATCATTCAATTTTTTTTTATATACACAACATAAAAAACTCTTTTTTTGCATTTTTTTGGTTTTAATTGTTTTATATTTTTTCACAATAGAACCTGAAATCAACAATCATATTCAAAATTCGTTTTGTAAAAAGTATTGGAACAATTAATAAACATTTCAATTATTCTGAATAAAAATGCAATATAGACTTTTTTTGAAACACTTATTGTGATACATAATAAAATTGGATATATTTTGTTTTTTAGTGGAAATAAGCACAATTTAAAATAATATTTTCTATTTTATTAAAGGCTAGATTATTGTTGAGCTTATTATTAATTTGTAATTATTTAATTTTGGTGTATTATGTGGTTATAGTCGCCAAAATGCTACTTATGTATTAGCTACCTGTTTGAATTTGAGTTTACTTTGTTAGTGACAGATATATTTTCAATTAAAAAAAAAAAAGGTTAAATTTTATAATACTTAAAATGGTTTCTTTCAAAAATAAATATTGATATTGTTGACAGTTCTGACATTTTATAATTTGATATCTTATCCATTACTTTATTTCGTAAATAATAGTTCTTCAGTAAGCAATTGTATTGAAAATCTACAATTATGGATCCTCTACACTGAGTACTATTAAAGGTAGCAATTCCTGAAAAGACTTACAAGAAAGGGTTTTTGAAGACGGGAGATTACCATGAAGAGACGAATTCCGAAGTATTTTAGAAAAAAATAATTTTATTACTGAATTTTTAAAACTAAAAATTGATGAATTTCTAACCAAAATGATTAAAATGTGACTAAATATTCAAGCAAATTTTATTTATTAGAATAGAATAAAACTATTTACAAAATTTAAAACACCATCTACTACTTTAGGGTTAATCTTAATTTGGCACAATGAGTTAACATTACTTTCACAAAAAATATTTTAAAAATACTTAAAATAAATACATAGGTATGTATGAATAGTTCACTTTAAAAAATATATGTTGACATGTAGTGTTATGAAAATGTTGGTTCCAGTTTTCAAAACAAATTCTGACTCATAGGCCTGTAAACTTTGAATGCCTTTATTTGCCCTCTAACGCATTAACCATGGGTTAACACTAAGCGATAATATCCACATTAATCATAGAAGAGATACCAGTTACTGTGTGGTCCACTTGTCATTCACTGATTAACTTTTACTTTTTATATCTATAACAAATATATCCTTAAAAATGTAAACAGATCTTTATATTTTATACTAACCTGGCTACATCTGGATATTCCATTAACAATTTTCTTAAATATTTAATATGGTTATGTATCTGTAACTATTTTTAAATGCCAGCCCCCACATCCGAACTATGAAGATGAAAGTCGAAATTTTTTCCAAGTTAAAAAAAAAATAAAATATTTTTCAAAAAAAAATTGTAATTTTGGGTTTATATGTATAAAAAATCGTAGATTTCAACGGTTTTATTTAAAATTCTAACTTGATTTTTTGGGGATGCCATCCCCTCCATTTCCCTCTAGGGGATGAAGATGAAAGTCGAAATTTTTTCCAAGTTGAAAAAAAATAAAATCTTTTTCAAAAAAAAATTGTAATTTTGGGTTTATATGTATAAAAAATCGTAGATTTCAACTGTTTTATTTAAAATTCTAACTTGATTTTTTGGGGATGCCATCCCCTCCATTTCCCTCTAGGGGATGGTGGTGATAAGGTTTTTATACAAAAATGTTGCAAATCATTTATATTATAAATATGTCAAAAATAAGATTTTTATGTCGTCTGTAACTATTTTTAAATGCTAGCCCCTACATCCGAACTGTGAAGATTAAATTCGAAAAAAAATTTGGAAAATTTTTTTCAAAAAAACTGTAATTTTGGGTTTTTATGTATAAAAAATCGTAGACTTCAACTGTTTTATTTAAAAAGTTCTAACTTAATTTTTTGGGGATGCCATCCTCACCATATCAGATAGGGGTGGGGAGGGGTGAATTTTTTAAAGTGATTTTTATTTTTATAATAATATTAATAATACTCTCCCTAATTCACCCCCTTGCGAGTGAATTTCAACCTCTGAAGTCGACTGAACGACTTGTGTAGGGGAAGGGACGGATATTATTATTATTTTATTATTATTATTATTATTATTATTATTATTATTATTATTATTATTATTATTATTATTATTATTATTTTTATACCAAGTTTAGTTTCAATATTTCGACCCTAAATGCCCTATCCTCCAGAGCCGAACCCCAACCAATAATCCTTATATAGAACCCATTGTGTTTACTTCAATATTAAGAATTCATTTATATTATTTACCAACCATCTTAAGGGTTTTTTTATTACATTGTTACGCACCAGATTAAAGAAATAACCTGTTGTTTATAATTACTTGTGCTAAGTAGTTAGGTAGGTACCTTACCTACCTACCTATAGGTATATGTATTTGAATTAAAAATACAATTTTTTTCAACACTTAAGAAATGTATTATTATTGCTATTATTAATATTATATAATTTATTTTAAATTAATTCGGATAAAACCTGTAAAGTTATAAATACACAAATTTTTAATTCTAATTTTAAAACAATACTTAATAGTTAACTAATTTATATCATAATATATATATATATCATTAAGAATGGGACATAGTACAACTGAAGATTATCTGATTAAAAATAAAACTATTAAACGAAATGTGCTTAGAAAAAAAATACCCGTTTTCGAAATGCACGGTGTTAAAGTTGAAAATTAAAAAATTATTAATGGCTATAATATTTTTATTTTTCAGTATCGTTTTACTGAATTCGGTAAACATTTTTGAAACTTTCCAAAAACTAATTTAAACTATAATTTAAATTTTTTATATAAATCATGTAGGTACTTTTGTTGGGAACTCGTCCTTTATTAACAGTAAAATAATTCAGTAATAAAACATAAACACAACTTATTCACAATACCTACTACCTACTACCCGTAAACGCACTAACGCACAATAACAAACATTAGATAGAAAATAGTCCAAACATTGAATCACGAGTGTATAAAATTTAATCCAAGAGCTAAAAATAGAAATCCTTCGATCGGCCTCCGTCATTCTCAAAAATTTCTGCTGGACCCTCAACTCCGTCCACTGCAAACTAATATCGACTTATCCATATTCATTAGCGCCATCTATTGGTAGTATCCATTTCGCTCCAATGAAACTTCCATGAGGTGAGACTACTATAAGTTCTTTATACAATGGTAGAAGACGACGAAATTATCAATGACATGACTTGGACACCACGGAGCTTGCTGCCATCTATTGATACTTTCCATTGTCCTCCAAGATAATTTGCATTGTCATTGTTCTACTAATTCATCTAAATACAATGGTAAAACTATTTCAATACGATTTTCGTGTAAATTATTTCAATTCAACGTTCAGTTTAAATATAATATCAAGCAAAATAAATAATTGACGTTAACTTTTTTAATTTGTCAAATTGTCAACATTCGGTTAAAAATAGTAAGAAAAATACATTATAAAAATATACATTTACAAATTTTAACGTTTGATTTTCAACCAATACCATTTTTTTATACGATGTAATATTTACGTTGAAAAAAACAAGTGTGTGCTCATTGGATTAAACTTTTTTTTTAATTTCAGGGATAATGATGGTGAATTTAAACTAAAACCGCTGGTGTTAATACATTTTGTTTCATCGATATATACACAAATTCCGAATTTAATTCAAAATCTCTAGTACACGCAACTTTGTAACTATTTTATCTTTTACAACAAGCTATAAATAAACAACTTAATAGCTTTAAGTCAAATTTCCCGTTGGATTCATTTAAAACCAGCAAGGCCCCTTAACAAATTAAATTCTATTTTTAGTAAACACGAAGACCATAAATTACAAACCGATGCAGTTTTCAAACGCTTGTGATTAGCCTACAGACACACCTTCCATTCTGACATTAAGAGGAAATACCTAAATTTATATTGTATACGGAAAACCATCCAATTAACGATAAGTCAAGGATACAAATGAAGACAGTGATGCAAAAAATTGTATAGTTTACTTGAACGAAAACTCGTTTGGAAATTATAAAATTTTTGGCAGAAAAATCCTAAAATGTTACTTTTAAATTAACTGTAGGAAAAAAGTCCTTCATATCTCACAATTTCTTTTTAACGCGGCTGGTTTCTAAGTCTAAACTTTTATCCACTAGCATACTGGGTAAGAGAAAAGAACTAGGGTGAAATCCTATTGATAAAAGTAAGAAAACAATAATTTAATTTTAAAAATTAAAGTTAACATTACTAATAATCTAAATGGTTATTTATTTAAACTAAGTTAATCATAACTAACATGACGTAGGATAGTTGGAAAGTTACCATAGGTAATATTGGTACCCTGTACCCTACAGTAGTCTGCGGCTGTTATAAAAAACGTATAAAAAAGAAGTGTAATGTCACCCATCGCCCTACAGTGTGCTGCGGTCATCATAAGTAAAAGTACGAGTAAAAGAAGAAGAGAAATAGTCTATAAATGTCATTCCGTGTCAAACAATATTTACAAATCAATTAGGCATTCCCATTAGGCATTCCAACGACCTGTCCAAATGGCTACCAGTGGGTACTGACAGTTTAGATATGGCAACCCTGTTGTCATGTTGTCATTAACAGGGTCAATGATACATATATGTTATATACATTGCTCAAAGCTGGTCGTTTGCGAGCAGCCATATTGCCTGGCAAATATTTATTAATTTAAATCAGTTTAGCAAAAATGTATTTTAAAACCAATTTTCAGACTTTAGATATTTAAAAAATAATAATTGCTTATATTTTTACTTCAAGGCATAAGCTTATGTTTATTTTAAAAAATAGGGATGATCAATCTATGTAACTATCTATTTCACTCACCTTGTCAAATCACCAGACCTACAGAGTTGCCATAACTTTGCCACCTCATAACCTGTCAAAACCTACTGGTAGTCATTCAGTTTGGAATGCCTAATTGATAAGGCAACGTAAGGATACGTCATATGCATTATTTTTGATATACAAAAGTGGGACCGGTAGGCGTGGCTTTTGCACTCACTAAAATGGCGGAAGAGCAGAACCGGATTTACAAGTTTTTATTGTACTATTTCTGGTTAAGTATCATTATTTGAATTATAAAAAAAATATTTTCCTTTTTATTGACATTGACTTAAAAGGTGGTGGAAGGCCGAGGTTATAAAAGAAGGGGATTTAAAAGCTTAAATATGCTCGGTTTTCAGCCGAGAAGTGCTGAATAAAGTAAATGAAAGAAATAAAATATAACTGATTTAATTATCACTCAAGTGGCTATTAAGCGCTGGAGAATACATTATTTGCAAAATTGCAACTAATCAATGACCATGATAGAACTAACTTGGGGCCGATTCCACCATTGGGTTTAATGAAGTTTAAAATGACATTTTTACATAAAATGTAATTTTAATCTTCAATTAATAGTTTAAACTTTAACACAATGGTAAAATTAACCCTAAAGCGTTGAAATCATTCACAGAAAAAATAAATAATACATTTGTGGTTCACATAAGCGACAAAAGTAAACAGAGTTCGATTTATTGGATCAATCGTCACACGTTTGCACTAGGGCACATAAATAGCTCAATCTTTAGTTTTTCGTTTTTCTATGAGCCCAATGCTTTCTGTCTTTAATCGGAAAGTACAAGGTCGCAAATGTCAAGTAATCTAACCTTACTTTAATTAACAGCTTTCTCGAAATTAAGAACAAATGTTCATACACTAAAAGCTCGATAATCAGATACGAAACTTAATGCAAGGCTCGCGGAAAATGGCTAATAAGCAATCTCTGTGTAGGTAGATGCACTATTCAGGAAATCAAAATGTGGATTAATCTTACTTGGTCTTGGTACTTTTGTAGATTCAGACTGAAAGGTGTATATCTTCATGCAAGACATTCAGTAAATCAGCGAAGCCACAACCAGCGGTGTGCAGGTGCACTTCTAACAAATGTAAAATATGAAGTGATCTTACTTGAGACCTATAGATCCAATGACGATATTATGGTAGTTGGTTTGAGCTGGGCTTCTCACCATCTGCAGAGATTATGGCTACTTATGTAAAGGCCTACCGTAGTAACACACAACATGCACCACAAGCGTGCCGGTCCAATTTAATTGGTCTATGCACAATAATCATGCCTGTATGATTGAAAGTCAGACAAAGAATGTGAAGATAAAGTTGAAGTCTCAATCATAGTTAAAGTCACAGATGAAGTTAAAGTTAACAGCAAAAGAGTTGAAATTATAGGCTGGTGATAAAGAGAGGCCAACATCTAGGTAATAAATGTTTATCGAGTTAGGAAAAGTATCCATTGTAAGCGCTTTTCTTGACCACTAAGGTAAAAACCAGAATATTTCCTAATACACAATTTCTTCGCTAGGCAAAATAAGAAATAAATTTGTGAGAGTACTTCCCAAGTGTTTTTAAAAAAGCTCTAAGAACAAAATTGACGAAAATGGCCTAATCCAAGTTCAAATTCTAAAACTTGAACATTAAAGATAAGTATCTTACTGTAAAACAAGTAAAACCCCGTTGTTGACTAAATGGTTGAATAATTCATTACCTAGGTGGAGGTAGAACAGGGACTAGAGTTTAGCAGAAAAAGCTACTAGAAAAGGTGAACAAATCAGGACTGGGGCATATGAATGTCAAGCAAATACTGTAAATGCAAATAATGTGTGCTGTGATTAAATAAAAGTGTACAGGGAATAAAGTTTTAATATTTTCTTATCCATATCTATGAGTAATATTTATTTTTAATACTAGACAAACGGTTATGATTTTATTGCTAGTCTCATTAAAAAAAGACTAATGTTATTTTTTTTTTTTCGATTTATGGCCAAGGTGTATATACCTAATAGTCTCAAGCTTGTGTTTAAATTCTCAATAATGTGGGTTCTGTGTAGGCTTTGTTACTGTTTCCCAGCGCCACTTCAGGAACAGCACTGTTAATTATTAGAACCCAACAGTGAATGGTCGAGTGGGGAATCGTACCAAGGCATTAGAAAATATTTTTATTATTATTAGAACTTATATACAATGTGTTCATAATATGCACTGTACAAACTTAAATATTATATTCCTGAATTCATTTCAAGCCTAAAATGTCCTATGAACAAATATCCAATTCTACATGGTTACCAAGCTGCAAGAGTTTAAATATCAAAAGATATATTAACACAGTATGCCATGTGTTCGAATATGTCGAAACAGAGCACTGAATATTTGGTGCTTTGGAACTTGTCGGTATGGAAATCGTCGCTTGTTGAGGAGCTGGATAATCTCGAAGCAAATGTTTGTATTGTATTTTCAACTGTCTCCACAGGTTCCTATGAAGATCAGTATTGTGGCAGTACCATGGTGCATCGACGATGTTCCTTAATACTTTATTCTGGAAACGTTGAATAACTTCGATGTCACTTTTACTGGCACATCCCCAAAGCTGGCGAATCGCTTCATTTTCACCAATTCCTTTAAACGCACTAATCTGAAACAAATTATAGGTAATTAAAAAGGTATATTAATATTGTTTTAAATTAACTATAATAAAACAAACAATACTCATGCATACACAAAACATGAAGCTCTACTTTTCAATCAGCTGTAGAACTAATAAATAAAATTGGTGGAAGGACTGCAAATGTAGGTTATATTTAAATAGAAATAAGAATATATAAAATGCATATAAATTTGATAAACGAAATAGCGTACGATTAATGCACTAAAGAAAATGCTTGGAACATATACAGCTGAATTTAGAAGGTTCCCAATTATGCTTCTTGACAAACTGTATTCACACACTACGTTTTTCAGGATTTTTTGGAAATCTATAAATATTATTTCGTATGAAAAAGATGATAGATGATTTTTTTTGCATTTTTAAAAGCATACTTTGACACATTTTATACAAACCTGTCATAATACTGTCCTGTATAATATTTATAATTTTGATACTAACCTATGAAATGTTATTCCAGTCGATTTTTCACAAAAACGTCTATCGCTAGAGCAGGAACGTATAACACAGCAAGGCATTATATACTTTATAAGTTTTTAACACTCAAAATTTGCTCAAACACAAATTAAATTCAAATTTAATTACACAAATGACACTAAAAATATAACCTATAAAATTTGACAATTTGCACTCACAGTAATGGCGGACCGGTCCCACTTTTCGTTTACGCATGTCGTATCCCTAGGTTGCCAGATCAATGGGCATTCCAAACTGAATGGCTACCAGTGGGTTTTGACGGGTTATGATATAGCAAAATTATGGCAACCCTGTAGGCCTGGTGATTTGACAACGTCAATGAAATAGATAGTTACATAGATTGATCATCCATATTTTTCAAAATAAACATAAGCTTATGCCTTGAAGTAAAAATGTAAGCAATTATTTTTATTGTTATTGTCTAAAGGCTAAAAATTAGTTTTAAAACACATTTTTTCTAAACCGATTCAAATTAATAAATATTTGCCAGGCAATATGGCCGCTCGTAAACGACCAGCTTTGAGCAATCTATATACTATATATGTATCATTGACCCTGTTAATGACAACATGACAACAGGGTTGCCATACCTAAACTGTCATTACCCACTGGTAGCCATTTGGACAGGTCGTTGGAATACCTGTAGGCATTCAGTTTGGAATGCCAAATAGGATTCGGTTTTTGATGTTTGAAGTGTGCACATCGTTCTTCAACTGAAAAAACTTTTAAAGGTATTTATAAGGGTTTTACTAATATTACCTGTATTAAATTTATTCCTACCTACTCCTTTTTCTTTCTACTCTAGTGTTAGAAATTTTTCCAGTAATTAGGTCTCCCCCAACCTAAAAATGGGGGATCCAGAAGAACCCCCTCCCCCCTCTGATCCCACTTTGACTATTGAATCAATTTTAAAGGAAAACAAAAAAAATCTTTATTCAGCCTCTGACTCTGGCCCTTACGAGGTTTATGTACAGGGAAATGATAAAAATATTGGTAATTATCATATAATGAGCATTGCTAAAACAATTTTCGACTTAAATTTAAAACAAAAAAGGCAAAAACCGTATAGGTGTAAATTTTTCTGATATTTCTTCAGCTAATAATTTCATTAATGATAAAAAATGGGAAACATTAAAATATGAGGTTTTTATCCCGAATCACAACATTTCATGTAAAGGAATAATTAAAAATTTTTATAAAAATTTCACTGATGAGAAAATTAAAAATTCCATTGATACTCAACTAGCTTTTTGTAAAGTCTTGAATGTCAAAAGAATGAATAGAAGAGTCGCCGAAGTAGGCAAAGAAATATGTATGTTCCAACTGGAACTATATGCGTAACCTTTACAGGCAAAAATATACCCAAAGAGGTTTTAATTTATGGTCTACCAACAAAAGTGACTCTTTATGTTAGTCCAGTCTTGCAATGTCAAAACTGTCTATTATATGGTCATAGTTCTCTCCAGTGTAAAGGTAACTCTAGATGTAAAAAATGTGGCAAAGCCATTCATGATGAAACCATTCCTTGTAATATTTCTTGTTTCCATTGTAAAAGTGAGAATCACTCATTCCGAGGTCAAAATTGTAAAGAGTTTTGTTGAAATTACATTCAACATGTCCTATCTGCTAAATACTAGGTAGACACTCCCTGTATAAACCTCCGCTTTTAGCAAACAAAAATAATAAAGTACTGAATAGTCACTCCCTGTATAAACTAACTATCTAAACTTGAAACAAGCTTGACTTTCAAATGACCGCTAAACATCTGTGTTTTCGCAAACAAGTTAATATGAACGCGTACGCAATCATGCGATCTGGGACGGCCAATGAGAAAAAAGGCGGTAAAATCGTCGCTGGCTGGCGGGATTGTATCGAAGAAAAAACTTTCACTTTCATTTTGTCAGTCGAACAACTCACATCACAACAAACCTTGTCAACGCCGGCAGCAAGCCGAAATTTAAGTAAAAGCATTTGTGCGATTTGATTTAAAAAGTTATAACATGTAATCAGTTAATAATTTATGTAACCAAGTATAAATATGTAAAATGTGGAACCAGTAAGCCGTGAATATATTAAATTCAAATAAAAGGTGATAGTTTCATTTTAATAAAATCAGTGCATCATCCAGAACTTCGAGAGCATCCTCCAGAGGCTACAGGGTGGAGCATAAGGCCTTCACCCCCAGGTAACATATTTCGAACAGTCCACACATGATCGAAGGCAGTAAGTGTCAAGCCTTAAACCCAGGGTAAGACAAGTTTAAAAGACAGAAAGATATTAAATTTTAAATGTCTTTCTCTAATATTTCATACTTTGAGGCTAGTCAACAGATCTCCAAGAATAAAACTAATGCCCCAACAGGCCTAGATAGGTCTGATTTTCCAGCTTTGCCTAATCAATTAAGTGACAATCGGATTCCTGTTCATGAGAGGAGAGCGGTGATAATTAACTCATCTAACCTCCCATCATATAGTCAAACAATAAAATCTTCGGTTAAACGAAGAAGGCCACATGATAATGGGTATGATAAAGAAGTTCATGAATCCCAATTAATTAATCCCTCAGGTAGAGTTACCTGCTCACCCAAAAATTCCCAATTTCAATCTTCTTCTAAATTTTCTCGTGAAGAGGAAGAGAAACAAAAACAATTAGTCCTTAATCAGACACTGTTGAGGCTTACCCCTCAACATAGAGACTTAGTGTTAGCCTTTATAGGCAATCTTATTAATACCCTATATCTCCCCCCCAAAGTGTATCACAAAACTTAGAAAATGTTACCTCTCCAAAACGCATATCTCAAAATTATTACCAAATGGATGGGATGAGTTGTTCCGATGATTCGGAATATTGATTCTTTCCACCAAAATTATTTTTGATTGTGAGTGTGGCCAAGTTGGCTCGCTAAATCATATTATTCTTCAATGCCCAATTAATACTACCTCAGACTTTAACTTGTATCTAGAATTAACAAAATCCAACCTTCCACTCCTCTTGATATATGTGTAATCCTTTCCAATATCAATGAAGTCAGATTAAAATTAATAATGAAATTCCTCAATATTTTTAAAATTAACCTATAATTTCCAAAATTCCTCTCTTTTTAGTCCTGGGTGCTCTTACTATCTCCGTTGGTAGCATTTCTGGGCGTGTTAAGCTTAGCTGCTATCCCTAAGCGAGAAAAGTTAATACCTTTGTTGTACTGTTTACCTTTATTAACTACCAAACCCTTAAGAAGATTGAAAAAATGAAGTAATTAAGTTGGTTGAAATTTCCCTTTAAATTAATCAAGAA
Source organism: Psylliodes chrysocephalus (assembly GCA_927349885.1). Taxonomy (NCBI): domain Eukaryota; kingdom Metazoa; phylum Arthropoda; class Insecta; order Coleoptera; family Chrysomelidae; genus Psylliodes; species Psylliodes chrysocephalus. The sequence goes on from OV651830.1 coordinate 19,309,172, forward strand.
ACAATGTAAAAATGGGGATGGTTTAATTGCCTCGAGCAAGACTTAAAACAGTCCCTGAAGAGTTAGCTGGGTAAATTGTCTCATGGACACAGCCCATTAAAAGAAAAGAAGAAGAAGAAACATCTGAACGCTTCGAGAAGGTTCTAGAAGGTAGAAGCGAGCTATATAATTCAATGATCCTGACATCAGAAGGTCCGTTCCAACAATGACTGGTTTCTGATCATTGTTGGACCAGACCTAGAGTTTCAGTTATATGATAGTTGTTGTACGATAACGTTCATGTTATCCAGTCATTGTTGGAACGGACCTTCTGACGGCAGGATCATTGACTTATTTAAGTATAGATGAGTTAAAAATCAAGTGAGTTACCAAAAATCTGCGTAACAGCGGTGGGATCATGACAAATACTAGATCCACTGAGTACGAAACAAGCATGGATAATTCAGGTCCCCTAACATGATTTTTGAAGATGGAAGAGAAGAAGAACGGGAGAAGAAGCGAAAAGGGAAAGGCGCGGGAAGAAAGAAGAGAAGAAAAAGGAAAGACGAGAATAAGAGAAAGAAAGACACAGGAAGGACGATAAAAAAAGAGAGGCGTAGAAAAGCAGAGGTGGAAATTATGAATGATTTGCTACAAATTCCGGAAAATATAAAGGTAAAGAGGTAAGTCAGCTTAAAAGCCGAGTATATCTCTTAGCTCAACAACGAGAGAACTTAAAAACTAATTTAGAAAAGCAGCAAGAGAATCTAAAATCTAATTTAGAAAATTTACAAACTAATTTAGAAGACCAGCAAGAGAATCTAAAAACTAATTCAGAGCAACAACAATAGAATTTTGAAAGAGTAAAACCAAATTTGGTAGATTTTCACACTTTTATTTTAAAAATATAAAAATTTTTAAAAACACTAACATGACATATGTTTCGAAGTACAACTTCTTTTTCAAATGTGACTAATTTACAATTCGGTATCTAATATATATACGAAATAATTTAACAAAACCAAGTACTTAAGAAAAACATCAATAACATTACAAAATAAACTAACTATTTAAAGTAAATAAGGGTACTTAGGTAATTATAATATCAATCAGATAACAATAAGATAGCACATTACCGGGATTATCTCACAGAAAACTAGGAAAGAGATTTAATAAGGGTGAATTATTAATATCTAATTGATCATTTAGTAAGTTATCTGAAGTTTTAAATCTATTTATTTCAAGTGTTTCTAAATGGTTTAATTTAAGGCTATTATTTTCTATATGTAAAATTTCAAAGTTGTCTGTAAAAGAATGATTTTCAGCTAAAATATGGTTTGAGTAAGTAGAATTATTTTTGTTTTTTGTATAGCTATTATAATGTTCGGAATAGCGTTTTTTGAAAGTACGGCCTGTTTGACCAATATACAATTTTGGACAACTACCACAATTTAATTTATATACCCCCGATTTATTATTAGGATTAATTTTACCCTTATTGTTTTTAATATACTTCCCAAGCGTATTATTGGTTTTAAAAGCTACGTTAATATTTTGGTTTTTTAAATATGATGATACCTTTTCACTAGGAGCTCCTATATATGTAAGACTCTTATATCTGCAATTTTGATCTTTAATTATGGGATAAACTTGTTGAATAGCCTGTTTAAAAAGTTTTTTCTCTAAAATGTTGTCTACTAACTTTGAATTAAAATTATTATTTACTGCGATTTGTTTAATGTTATTTAATTCTTTTGTGAAGTTCTCTTTGGTAAGGGGAATATTAACTAATCTATGGATCATACTGTTGTATGCTGCCAGCTTTTGTTTGTATGGATGAGATGAACTATTATTTATTGTAATATCAGTATGTGATGGCTTATGAAATATCCCAAAACTATGGCCTTTATTATTTTTACCAATTCTATTTCCAAATTAATTTTTTCTATAGTTTTATTTTTTATTTCCATATCTTTCTCTAAACATTGTATTTTCAGGGTGTTTTCCTCATCAAATTTTTTCTTTTGGTGAACAACAAAATCCAATTTTTTTTCTATCAACTCTCTATTAACGGAGTTATATTCCTTTGTAACAAGATTGTTTCTTTTTAACACTGCTTTTCTGTTAGTTACTGAAAAATAGTTGAAAAAATACCGGTGTTACTTCCGAATATTTCTTTGGTAAAAATGTTCTGTAGCATATGTCGCTGGTGTTAGAAGAATTGGGTTCTTTTGTAGAAATAACTAATGAGTCATAGGTAGTAGAAAAAGAAGTGTTTTTAATTTACTATTTTCACTGAAGTAAATACATAGTGGTTGATTCACTTATCTTTACTAAACAGTTTTAAATATTTACAATTTTAGTTCATCACAATTTTATTAACTAATACAGTTGATTTTTTAGTTACCAACTTGAAAACATTTGTTTGTAGAATTTCTTATGCCATAACAATTGTAGAAGAAATAACTTTCACCAGAAAATAAAATGCATTAAACGCTTGTAAAAATGTAGAAAGTAACGTGCGTTGGCAGAAAGCACTTGAACGTTCGGATAGCAAACAACTGTGAGCGATGATGGCAAAAAGACAACTGATTCTTTGGTGGCACTAAGACAACTACTGAATGATGGCAAACATACAACTGTACTCCTCGCGTCGAAATCACCCAAATATATACTGTTGGGACGCAATGAGTGTCCGGGGCATAGTTCACGCACCTATTCGGTTTCAACCAATGAAAACATCATGACATAATGAAATACGTCATTTGTGCTTCGTTAACTATGCGCCGGACACTCATTTTGTTCCAATGCACAGCTGTGCACTTAAAAACACAGGTGTTCGACGTTCGGTATTCTGAGATAAATGCTATTTATAGTTTCATGACTTCACATTATATTAGGGTAAGAAGCAGTCGAACTATTGGAGAATTGTTTATTTATTTAGTAGATGTAAAATATTAATTTGTTGATGTTTTTACTGGTGAAATTGTAGAATTTAACCATACTGGCGCGCGCAACACAAAGGAAAACAACATTGAATGATGACAAATTAAACGAATAACAATGATAAAAATATCTTGAAAAAACTCGAAGGACCAGCCAGTGTTATCGCACTGACACGATGTATGAATAACAAAGTTTAGTTTGTCAGGTGTTTGTTGCGCAAGCCACGCATTATTTCAAACATATGACAGATTCATAAAACGAAAACCAAGTTGATAAATAATAAGTAAGAAAAAATAAAGGAAAAATGGCGTAAGGTTATTGACCAGGTCACTCGCGAATCTATCCCAGATCAAGATCCTAGCGTTTCCTTTCGTGGAGCATTTGGATTCGACCTAATCCAACTGCGTATTTAACAACCTTATGCGAAAGTAGGTACCTAACTTAAAATCTAAAGCTCTGTGTTGGGCACAAGGGACAATTTAACAATTGGTCTCACGTAGACTCCATCTTGGGTTTTGATGCGCACTGAGCGAGATTTGCCATCCTTTCCAGGGATTAACTCCAATATCCTTGCCAAAGGCCACTTTAATGGAGGGGTGTCATCTTCCCTTAACAATACTAAATCATTGATTTTGAATTCAGGTGTAGGCTCCATTCATTTGGGCCTGTTCTGTAACCTGTTAAGGTAATCGACTTTCCATCGGTTCCAAAACTGTTGTTGTAACTTTGAGCATTGTTGCCAAAATTTAAGGCGATTGGAAGGAATCTCGGCGAGATTTTTTTCTGGAAAGGACATCAAAGGCGCGCCTATAAGAAAATGTCCTGGTGTAAGTTTGACAAGGGGCAAAGCGGCCTACTATTCAAGATGGCTTCTATCTGTGAGAACACAGTTGATAGTTGTTCAAAGGTGAAAATAGAGTTTCCCATGAGCCTAACAAGGTGGTATTTTGCACTTTTTATTGCAGATTCCCACAATCCACCCCAATGTGGTGAATGTGGAGGAATGAACTTCCACTCTGATTCAGTGGCAAGAAGGTAAGACTGGATTGACTTCATATTATCGTCATTAACTAGAAATTGATGAAGATCTCTGAGCTGATTTTTGGCTCCTTGAAAATTTGTGGCATTGTCACTGTAAATGAGTGTTGGGCACCCTCGACGGGCAATTAGGCGTTTTAACGCTGCTAAAAAGGCTTCGGTGGTAAGGTCAGAAACTAGCTCTAAATGAACAGCCTTTGTGACCATGCATACAAATAGCGAAAGGTAACATTTTTGAATGGGGGCCTTTTTTAAAGTAGAAGACTTAATGAGGAAAGGTCCTCCGAAGTCGACGCCCACCCTTTGAAATGGTCGAGCCTGAGTAATACGATAAGAGGGGAGATCTGCCATGATTTGAAAATGTTTCTGAGCATGAAATTTATGACAAGTTGTGCATTTGGAAATAATTCTTTTTATTTCTCGCAAGCCATCTAGTGGCCAGTAACGCAATCTAACAATTGAAAGAACATTTTGAGGGCTGCTGTGACCCAAACGGATGTGGTTTGATTTGAGAATTAGAGATGTGATCTTGCATTTACTTGGCAATAGGATAGGGTGCTTGTGGTCATAAGGTAAGTCAGAGTGCTTAAGCCTTCCTCCTACTCGAATTAAATTTTGTTTGTCTATAAAAGGGTTTAATGATCGTATTTGTTTATTTGCTAAAGGCTTTTGATTTTGTAAACTAGTAATTTCTGTACTAAAATAACTGGATTGAATTTTAGATAAAATAAATTTTAACGAATTATCAATTTCACTAGTATTAAGGGCTCCTGTCATTTTTTCACCTGGGTGGCGTACATTGTGCAAAAAACGAAACAAATATGCGAAAGATCGGACAAGTTTGGAAAAAGAATTGAACGTATCGAAGGTGGTGACCCAGGGGTCAGGGGTGACGCGTACAGTTTGAAGAACTGTCTTTTTTGATTCTGGGAGAACTGTAACTAATTTAAAAGTATCAAGTTGATCAAAATTGGTGTGATTTTCTTTAAGAAATTGTGGCCCACTGAACCAGAACTCAAGCTTGTCTTTTTGAAAATGTCCTCGAGACAGCAAGTCTGCAGGATTTTTTTCGGATCTTACATGCCTCCAATGAAAATCGTTGGTAAGTTCTTGGATTTGGGATACACGGTTGCTGACGAAAACTGACCATCGAGAAGGATGTCCCCTTACCCAAGACAGAGCAATGTGTGAATCTGTCCACAAATTGACAGAGTTAAAATGAATCTTTGTTTTCAAATTTTGAATGATTCGAGATACCAACCTGGATAACAACACCATTGACGACAGTTCTAATTTTGGGATGGTATTTTGCTAATGGGTGCTACCCTTGATTTTGACGTGAGCAATGAACAATGGATCGAATTATCCGAATAAACTGATCGTACATAAATGTTACAACCATAGGCGACGGAACTAGCGTCACAAAATGCATGAAGTTCGACACGTGAAACTTCTTTGTTTAACATTACATGTCTAGGGATCGTTACATCGTGCAGAACAGTTAAATTTTTACAAAACTCGCTCCATTCTTGTAATACCTTTTGATCTTGGATGATTTCATCCCACCCTAATTTTAATAACCAAAGCTGCTGCATGATCAACTTGCCGTGAGCAAGCAAGGGGTTGACCAACCCTAACGGATCAAAACAGCTTGAAATGGTTGATAAAATTATGCGTTTAGTAAGTTGCTGTGTAGGAAGGGATGAAGGAGTGGATATTTGAAGGGAATCTGAATTGGGATCCCATTTGAGACCTAGTATCTTGCAAGGAGCATCCTCTAGGTTAAGATCTTTTACTTCAGAAGTCTGATCTGATTTTGATAATTTTACATTTGAACAAAATTTGTGTAGTTCGAAACTATGGGGGCTTAAACATTGAATTAATTCATTTTTTAGTTGTTTAATTTCATCGATGGTATTTGCACCAGCTAAAATGTCGTCGACATAAGTTTGTTCAAGGAGGGCTTGATGAGCCAGAGCCCGATGTGGGTTTTGAAAAGCAATTTCGTTTAAAACACGACAAGCAACGTAAGGAGCACTCTTTTGCCCAAAACTAACAGATGTTAACTCAATGCATTGGAGTGGTTCGGTTGGTGAATTTCGCCATAATATATTTTGCAAAAAATTGTGTGCAGGGTTCATTACTATTTGCCTGTACATCTTCTGGATATCAGCTGTCAAAACATAATTAAATGTGCGGAATCTAAGTAGGATATCAACCAGCTCAGGTTGGACCCGAGGCCCTGTTAACAAAATGTCGTTTAATGACAGTTTAGATGTGGTTTGACAAGAGAAATCGAACACAACTCTGGGCTTGGTGGAAACACTTTGATCACGAATGACACAAAGATGTGGTGCAAAATATTTCTGTTCGTTGTTTACAGTTTTTAATTGAAGTGGTATGATTTGACCATGATTGAGCTGCAAGTATTCATCGATGAATTTTTTATATTCTGCGAAAAGTTGAGGGTTTTTGTGAAGTTTACGTTCTAATGACAAAAAACGATGCTTTGCTATTTGAAAAGAATCTCCTAATTGAATATAAGCCAATTCATTTTTAAGCGGCAAGTTGACTTGAAATTTACCATTTGGTAACTGGATGGTTGTATTTTTGAAAATTTGTTCAGCTAGTTGGTCATCCTCAGATAAAACCATTTTGTTTTCCACTTCCTCCTGTATCCAGAACCGCTCCAAAAGCTGGTCAGTGGACAGTGGCGTGGTAGTAGGTGATTTCTCTACGTTATCTTGTATTAAAAGTTTGAAAGGGTTGTCAATTTGACCCTGATTTGCAATGTGCAAAGCAACGTTGTTGTCAAATAGGAGGTTGAAGGGATTATCCAATTTGACATCATGAGAAGAAACGTTTGGAACATGTTGTGAAAAATGTAAGCTAATTTCAGCTTCTTTTGCTGAGCTGGGATTTGAAATTTGGTGTTGACTGGTATCATACACAAGTTTGGTTTCTGTGTGCGACCTGTTAGAATGAATGTTTGATGAGTGATGTGAAGTTTGATTTGAAAAATCGCTACTATCCTCTAACTCTTGATCAGGAATAGGGGTTGAAAAGTTTTGATTGATCACCACCAAGCACCTCTTGTGCGTTGGGGGTGTTTAAGTTAATGTTTGAAATAAGTATGTTTGATGAAGGGCCGATCAAGGGGTCGTCAAACCCACCCGAAAAGGTTGATTGTTGATATAAAATATGATTTGAAAAACCGCTACTATCCTCTGACTCTTGATCAGGAATAGGGGCTAAAAAGTTTGATTGATCACCACCAAGCACCTTTTGTGCGTTAGGGGTGTGTGAATGATTGTTTGAAAAACTTGTGTTTGATGAAGGGCTGATCAAGGGGTCGTCAAACCCACCCGAAAAGGTTGATTGTTGATAAGAAAGATGATTTGAAGCACCGCTACTATTCTCTGACTCTTGGTCAGAAATAGGGGTTGAAAAGTTTGATTGATCACCACCAAGCACCTCTTGTGCGTTGGGGGTGTTTGAATGAATGTTTGAAATATGTATGTTTGATGAAGGGCCGATCAAGGGGTCGTCAAACCCACCCGAAAAGGTTGATGATTGATTTGATGAACTGCTTCCACCCTCTAAATTTATTTCAGATGTGGGGGTTGCAAAATGAATGTGATTAGTACCAGACAACAATTTTGTGCTCGCACGAACTGTACTCTGATTTTTTAGATTTTTTAGATCCTTCCTGGGGAACTGTACATGATGAGAATATTTGTGTGGTTGGGGTGAATCAGGAAAATTACCTGCTATAATCCACCCAAAATGAGTATTGACTAGGGTAGGCAATCCTAGACCTAGTTTATGAATGCCTGGCTTAATTAAGTTATAATAGAGATCTGCTCCGAGCAAGATATCTATGGTTGAAGGTATATGAAAATCTTTATCTGCAAGCTGGGATTCCAAATGACTAGGTATTTTTATTGTTTTGGAATCCAATGATAACTGTGGGAGTCTGTATGTTATTTGAGGTATAACTGCGCAAGTGGCGTAGAAATGTGAAAAAGGTGGATGAAGTGAAGTAAGATTTAAGTCAACTACGCCCCTGACTGTCTGCTCGTTTTGGCCTATGCCTGTTACTTGAATTGAACTTTGATTGCAATCTAGACCTAATTTATTAAAAAAGTGATCAGTGACAAATGACATCTGACTGCCATTATCTAAAAGAACTTTTGCACGAATTGTTTTTCCTGAATTTGTTTTTACATTAACTTGAGCAGTAGCCAGTAGCACGTAGTTGCTTGTTGTATGAGTAGTTGTTGCAGATAAAGATGTTTGTGATAGTCAACTTGACCGGTTTGCTGAATTTTTACTTACTGCCCCTTGATTATTAAAGCTTTGAAGAGGGGGAGTAGTGAAACTGGATGCAGTGTTTTGGTAAGGAGTGTGATAAGGTTGTTGTGGTTGGTATTGAGCAGGGATGTCATGTAATAAAGAATGATGCCTTTGGTTACACATAGTACAATTTTTTCTGGAAAAACAAGTGTGTGATGAATGGTTTTTCCCCAAACAGTTAAAGCAGAGTTGCTTATTGGCAATAAAGGTCTTCCTATCAGAAATGTTCAATGCTAAAAAATTTGGGCAAGAGTAAATTTTGTGAGTTGTATTCTCACACATATTACACACTTGATGGTACGGGGGAGCATTATTTTGTGTCCGTAATGTGAATACCGTTGCTGGTTGAGACGTGGCATGACATGAGACCTTGGTTGACCTAGACACCTGTTGGCTAGTGTTATTAGACCTATTTGATTCTGGTTTGTACGGTACTACTTGAATTGATTCCATTACTTGACATTTTTTGTTAAGAAATTCAAATAAATTCTGTGGCGTACTCAAGGCGTTAGATACCGCTTGTTCTTCGAATGATTTTCGAGACGAGTAATCTAATTTTAAAGCTATTATTTGTGTTATTAAAGATTCAAAGAGTGCTTGCGGGTCATGGTTTAAAGTTAATAACGATTCATATGTAGATTGAGTGGTAGTGATGAATGTTTTCAAATTGGCAACGGTACATTTTGAAATCTCAGGAATCGCTAACAATTGCTGGAAATGATTTGACAAAATTTGTCTGACATTATTGTATCTAGTGTTTAATAAATCTAGTGCTACTTGAAAGTTGTCATCCAAAATTGGTAACGATTCTATCAATTTAAGTGCTTCGCCACTAAGGTGAGAGCGTAGGTAAAATAATTTTTCAGAATTTGAACCCATTTGAACATTATTGGTGATTAGCGAATTAAACAAATTAATAAATGATGTATATTCAAGTGAATTACCAGAAAATACAGGAATTTTTATTTCTGGCAAACGTAGTCTTGATTGAGGAACCCCAAGAGCAGATGGAACGTGAACTGGAGGTGAATTATTAGTGATAACTGTTGGTTTATTTAAGTTGTCCAACATTGTGGTTAATTTTGCAAACAGTTCAAAGTATCCATCCTCTGTGATGTCCCTATCAATGTCTGCAGGTTCAGATTGTTCAATTTGGTCCTGAGTTTCTAAGTATTTGATAAAATATTGTTTAATTCTTTCAAGTTTGGCGATTATTGGACCTTTGTCTGAACACGCTGAGTTTTCATTAACCCAAGTTTTAGTTTTGGTAAACTGTGATTTACAAATGCTTCTAACTTTTTTCAATTGATCCATTTCGATAATAGTGTTCAAAAAAATTTCTGATAAAAACGGCTAAGTATTTTTTTGTAAGAAAAAATTTGCGAGGGATTGACTTAGAGAAAGTGAATTTTCTCTTAAAAAAAAACAATTTAAACAAAAATTATTTCAAAAAATATCTTTTATGAAAAAATGGGTTTTATTTTTTTTTGTGAAAGAAAAAAAAAATTAAAAATATGCCAAAAGATTAAATTATAGAAAGTAAATTTTTTCTTACAAAAAACAATTGACCAAAAAAATTTATGAAAAAACAACAATTTTAAATAAACACTGTAAATATGTAAACTATTACAATGTACAGAAAAAATCACAAAAATAATTTTTCTTTTAAAAATAGAAAAATCCACGACAAAAAGAAATGCAATTTACTAATAATGATTTTAAAAACCCTTAATCTCCAACGAAAAGTTAAAACAATCAAAATAAAATAAATTTCCCCACAATAAAAAGTCTTTTTTAAAATACCTTGTTGATTCTTGTTGTTAACTAGTAGATTCTGGCCTCTTTTTCTTCTCGAACACTATGAAGCACTCCCAAGGGAGCTTGTAGATTTTTCTTTTTTGATGAACCCAAAAATTTCCAATTTGAATCCGGCTCGAATAAGGACCATGAAAAAATACCGGTGTTACTTCCGAATATTTCTTTGGTAAAAATGTTCTGTAGCATATGTCGCTGGTGTTAGAAGAATTGGGTTCTTTTGTAGAAATAACTAATGAGTCATAGGTAGTAGAAAAAGAAGTGTTTTTAATTTACTATTTTCACTGAAGTAAATACATAGTGGTTGATTCACTTATCTTCACTAAACAGTTTTAAATATTTACAATTTTAGTTCATCACAATTTTATTAACTAATACAGTTGATTTTTTAGTTACCAACTTGAAAACATTTGTTTGTAGAATTTCTTATGCCATAACAATTGTAGAAGAAATAATTTTCACCAGAAAATAAAATGCATTAAACGCTTGTAAAAATGTAGAAAGTAACGTGCGTCGGCAGAAAGCACTTGAACGTTCGGATAGCAAACAACTGTGAGCGATGATGGCAAAAAGACAACTGATTCTTTGGTGGCACTAAGACAACTACTGAATGATGGCAAACATACAACTGTACTCCTCGCGTCGAAATCACCCAAATATATACTGTTGGGACGCAATGAGTGTCCGGGGCATAGTTCACGCACCTATTCGGTTTCAACCAATGAAAACATCATGACATAATGAAATACGTCATTTGTGCTTCGTTAACTATGCGCCGGGCACTCATTTTGTTCCAATGCACAGCTGTGCACTTAAAAACACAGGTGTTCGACGTTCGGTATTCTGAGATAAATGCTATTTATAGTTTTATGACTTCACATTATATTAGGGTAAGAAGCAGTCGAACTATTTGAGAATTGTTTATTTATTTAGTAGATGTAAAATATTAATTTGTTGATGTTTTTACTGGTGAAATTGTAGAATTTAACCAATAGTACATTATTTCATTGGTAAACATCATACTTTTGAGCCAAGTCTATAAGGACGAGTCACAAAAGATGATTCTTATTTTTCTCTGAATAAAACAAATAATTTTTTCTTCAAACGTCAATTAAGGCTGTATTAAGTTATATATTAAGTACTAAATTAAGTATCAAATTAAGTACTATATTAGGTAATAAATTTAGTCACAAAATTTATACAATTTCCCACATTTCACAATCACAATTTTTGTAGTATTGTACAAATGTCAATCAAATTTATTATTGGGTTATCCATAAATTTTTTCCTATGGCAACAATCAGTCTGTTACATTTGATTGGCTTTTATGCAATCTAAAAAAATCTCACCTGCCAACTTTTAATGAATTGGTTTTTGTAGATCTTTAGGACAATATTTTGCCCAGTTTCCACTGCTTGTAGTAGGATTTTCTGTAATTTTAGTAATAATAATTAAAATTGTTCAGTACCTAGTAGGTTTTATCTTTACCTTCAATGTCTGCTACATTTTGATTATCCTCATTTACTATAATTTTTGGTTGTATTGTGTCCTTGATTATTTCACTTGTACCTGAACAACCAGGCTCGCTATTATATGAAACATCATTTTGACTATGTGATATATCTGAAATGTAACTTTTGCAATCTCAACTTTCCGGCTTATAATATAAAAAAGAAATTGGTATAAAAAATATAACCTACCCTTATCACTGTCAAAAATACTTGGAAGGCCAGTAACTTGCTGCCCTAGCAAATCCGATATAGCAGCATCTACTTCTGACAGTACTTCTTGGGTAATTGGTCCACCACCAGTAAGATTTATGTTTAACTTATTTTGGGAAATTTTCTTCTTTGTCTTCTTTTTTAAATTAATATATTTTTCTTTGGGCATTTTAACGGATCTACGTCCGTTTAGGCCACAGTTTGAATTGAATTCTTTTTCTATTTGAATCCATTTATTATGTTTTTCCTTCCAAGTAACAGCATTAGTTGCTTTTGATTCAATGATACTTTTATATTTGGCAACTAATATTAATAAATGTTCCTCATCTTTTGAAAAATTTGAACCTCTTTTGGGTTGTGTGTTCATTGTTAATTGGAATTCATCTCTTTATACCTCTTTTTTTACAGAAACACATTAATCAAACAACAGTGACAATGACATTAACATCAAAAATTAAAATAAAGACTTTAAAATAAAGACCGACTTTTTTTTTATTTATAAATATATAATATCGTCGTTGTCGCGGTGAAACCTCCTATGTACATTTCATCAAAATTTTCAGTAGATATAAAAACGTAACAATTTTGTTCTGATGCCTTATACGTATTACGCACAAGGGAGGTCTAAAATCACAATATTTTAAAAGAAAATTACATGGGAGGTTTCGCTAAACTGTACAGAATGTTAGTTTCTATAAACTGGTACAAAAATCTAAAAATGTGATAAAAATATCACATAGGAGGTTTCACCGCGGCAACGACGATTGGTGCGTTTGATTTGATCATCGGAGATCTCTGAGTGCTGCAAACGTGTTTGAATTGAAACTCCGAGAGATCTCTAAAGTGTTTGTTTTGCTTTGGAGCGAGAATATAGAGCGAGCTCGATGTTCTCAGAGCAGAAAAATCGAGAAGAGGGAGAAATTTGTCTTTGTCTCTACCTGTCTCTTTTTAATTAACTAACAAATAAATTTAAATCTCAAAATTAAAGACCAAACAAGAAGTCAACTAATTGCTTAGCCGCTTTTGTCTTATAGCTAAAATTATTCGTTATAAAAAACACAAAATGTGTGTTTGGAAAATACATTTTCTCTGTCCAGATCTAATCACCAGTAATCACAGTCATGGAGTATGAGAGCGGGCATTTGTGATAAATGCTGCATTTCAGCGCCAGTACCCCTTATTATTAAAAGTTTTTCCATTTTCTTTACTTTTTGCTCACTATTTTGACCTTAAGCTAGGTATACCTAGTCTAAGATTTTGACACACAAACCATAAACAAGAATCACAAAAAAGCGAGGTTATGTTTTTTACTCTGTTTCTCCGAGCAATTACTACTAGAGGGAGTCTTCCCCCCTTCCCCGCGCTAAATTTTGTTAGCAACATCTACTCCCCCCGAGGGGGGAAATACCTCTTCTGTAATTGGCTTATTTAATCAGCGTTGCCAAGTTTGACAGTGAGGTTGTGACCTCGTTCTGACACTTTCTGACACATGTCAATTATTGATTTGTATTTTACGAAAAATATAATTATTTATAGCCTTGTAAGGGTTTTAAATGTATATTGATGATTTATTATCTGTAATAATATGGTGAAAACATGCTTTATGTGTAAAAGACCTGTTGAAAATGCTTCTTCAAGATTATATCATAGGTAAGTACAAATACAACTTAATTACCAGAGGCGGTGCATTAGGCAATCACCTTTAATTTGCAATTGAACTTTCTTATTTTCGAAAAAGTAAAATTAAGAGGGAATAAATCCCAGCTAAGTTCGTCTTCATCTGTATCATAATGATTATAGTAAAGGTTTAACAGAGAGGTTAATTACTTATTATTATTTTAATATCACATCTTTGTAAAGTTTATTGTTATTTTTTTCAGGTTTTCTTTTCTTGATATGAGAAAGAAATACATGGTTCCAAAATTTAAGAATTCAACAAGTGACCTCAGACCTCAGGGGAGGAAAATATTAAAGAAAAATGCAATTTCGACGAAAGAAGTATAATAATCAATCCTGTCACTACTTCTACACTATATTCATCTGCTACTAAAATACTAAAACAGCAAGTAAGTAGAGAAACTTAAGTTTCTTTCAAAAAGAATGTTTAAGGAAAAAGGCATAGCCATTTTTTTGTTGACACTTTTTTTTAACTAATCTAAAAGACTAATTTTGTGTATTGTTTAAATTTTAATTTTTTGTACTTAATTTGTTTTAGGTTTAAACAAAATGAACTTCTAAGAATATCCCAAAAGAGCTAAGGAAGGTTTTAAAATTCTTAAGAAAACTATTCAGAGCCAAAAACATAAAATAGGCTTCCTGTCCAAAATATAAATAGGTATAAATATTTAGATATTATGAGTGATTTTTTATTCTATAAATAGAACATAATTTGCTTCTAAATCACTACCTAATGAACTATATTATATAGTACAAAATTAAACAAGAATATCACATTATTCATGTTCTTTTTTTAGTTTCCTTAAAAACGTCCCAAAAAAATGTGAATATTTATTATTGGAGTTTACATGGTTATGCTAAAACAATACTAGAATAACTTAAATAATGTGGATTTTGACTATTCTGAGTTATGCAGATCATTATGATCTAAAAAAATGTTTGTCTGGTGCTATAGTCAGGTATAAAACCATTCATTTATTTAAACACAGTTGCAATGTACATTTTATTTAATTTTTGAAGTTAAAACCTCTTAGGACATCCTGAAATGACTTTTTTCGTTTGATGTGAGATTAATTATTCTACATTTTTTTTGGTGAAATAGGATATATTAAGATGTCTTACTGTTTTCTCTGATTATCTAAAAAGTTAGAACAATATACAAAGACTGTTATAACAAAAAAGAGATATACCTTTACTTAAACACACAATTAGTCAGTTCATTTGTACGGTAATTTAAAGCAGAAATCCAGGAAACTTTAAAAACGTATTTAAATGTGTTTTTACTATAACAAGGACATAATTATTAAAAAAACTTGGCACATTAACATTGACGATAGGTTTTTATAATATATATTATACAAATCACAACGAACTACACAAAATGACATTATTAATAATTTAACAATAAAAAAGTTAAGTACAATGATGACATTAAAAGTTGAGTTTCTCGAAATAATTTTTTTAAATTGTCTCAGTACCTACCTAGTATTTTTCTAGCACAATGATATATGAATGTGCATTGTGTGATATCTTATATTTTAGGAATAAAATGATATATTTTTTTGCAGGTTTCTGTTAACAACGATTCCAAGAACTTTTGAAAATATTATTAAAACGGCCTTTGCAAATATAATTCTCAATTAAGAGCTTCTGATCTAACATTAAATTTTTATTCTCCATAAGGTTACAGCTTCCTAAGAAGAAAGTTTAACAAGACTTACTAGACCCAAAATATCAAAGTTTTACTAACCAATTAATGGTTCTACTGGTTTCCATAGGAAAATTCTCCTCGAAACTACTAAAAGAAAAGTGACAGAGGCAACCGAAGAAGGCAAAAAAGTCTTTTGCAAAACAAAAACTAGAAATTTGTTTAAGAATCTAATTATTGTTTGAAGTTTTACCATTAATAATTTTTGATAACGATTTAAGATTATGAAGTTCTATTATGTATTTTATTTACTCTTTGATAACCTATGTTTAAATTTTTATTAGGGCCAAAATAAATTATAATTTTCATTTCAACTACAAAAACCCTCATAATATTAAAAAGGGGGAAAACGTTAGATTAGTTATGTTCAGGAATAAACTCTTTAAACTTTCATCTACTTAAAATGTGTTACTTTTAGAAGGTATGTTATTAACTTTCTATTTGTACTTGTATTAATTTATTTCATTTTATTATCTGTTATATCTTCAAATTAATTTTGATATTAATCTATTTATATATTTTTTATATTCACATATATATTTTTTTCAGTGAAACAAACGTTTATTAGCTTATTTAATATAATGAATTCATATTGTTTTATTATATGCTTGTGTAAATGATTACTTTTATTTCCTTTTAAAAATGAATTTCGAAAATAAAGCCGAAACGGTGAGTGAGAATAAAAAATTAGACGAAAGTGACGATATTTACTGGAGCTTTCATCTACATGCTCCTTTTTCTAGCCATCTACACCTGAGCCAGCAAGATTCGTCTTCCCTCCATCCTTAAATTCTCCAGATTTACAGAGAAAACGCCGTCCTCCTTAACTTATCCAGACCTTCTTTGACGGGGACTATACCACTACATTATCAGCTTTATTTGTTATCCCGAGCAATTTAAATACATTCGTAATTGCTCATTCTCACCTCTTCTCTTGTAGATTCCGTACTCAGTTTTCTTATTTTTAGTTACGTTTGCACTGCTCTTTTATTTTCACAGCTTTAATTCTATAATGCTGTAACGCTACAATATGGATCCATTTTTGTGGTTTATATTATTTAATGTTATTCGTAATTGACCAACCTATTATAATAATTAAATATTATTGTATTACATGCCTGAAGATGTTCCTGTAAGGCCGAAACTAGTCGCTCCTGTATTTATTTATAATAAAATTGATTTTAAGGTTTTATTCTTCAATTGAAAAAATTAGACCTTTACAGTGATTTTGTTTCATTTCCTGCATTAAACACATATAAGACGGTATTCATTTTAAAAATAGTAAAATTAGCAAATTTTTTTAGTTTTTTTTTACAATTAAAAAGTTTGGACAATGTGTGTTTTTATAGATAAATGATACGCCACTGAACAAGAAGGATGTTTACCTTCCCCCTTGTGCCCGCTTCCTCACTTCCTCCACAGATGTTGCTAACACAACAATCGCCTACAAACTCGTTTTCACGCTCCCTCTATTAGTAATTGCTCGGAGCTCTGTTTTATTTGATTTGATTCAATGCTCTATTGTGACGTCATCACTTCTCGGTCTCCTCGACGCTCGCTCGCTCGAGTTTCAAATCAAACGCCCCTGATATGAACTATTTCTGACATAGAACAAGCAATTCATTTTTGATTTCATACCAACACAAGAAAAATTAATACATAACCGTAGGTTGCTTGACCAATAGGTAAATAATGTTTGTGAAACGGGTTCTTCTGGTTAATGTCAAGGTAATGGTATCTTAACCCTAAGAGTTAACCACCGATTGTGAAACTGACCGTTATACGGTAAATGACCATTAATTTTTTCTGTATGAGATACGGACCTTCCCAAGACCTTTTCCCAAGACCATTTTGTCTTTCTGGGTTATGGAGCCAGACTTTGTCGTCTTCCTTGAAACATTCTTCTGTTGCTTATTCTTTTTCGTAACTGGATCGGATAATCTTCACCAGCTACATCTTCTCCAAGTTGGCATCCAAACTAGAGGTCACACGGTAGTCTTATCTCATGCCCAAACAGAACCTTTGCTGGTGTTTGGGCTGTTGATTCATTGACAGCGAATCTATAAGCCATTGCAAAGAGCGAACGATACTGATATCATTCTTGCTATTGGTCTGAAACCACTTTTGACAGATATTTGCCAATAGTTTTATTCATTCGCTTTACCATTCCATCGGATTATGGGTGCCATGTTGTGCTTCTGGTTTTCTTAATGTCTAGTCTGTCACAAATTCCACGAAAAGGCACTCAAAATCGACAGATAAACTCTTTTATTAACACGTCTGAAACAGTTGCGGCCTCCTGATTTGGAATGGCATAGACTTTCACCCACTTTGTAAAATAATCCATAACCATCAAAATGTATTTATTACCATCCTCGGTCGTGGGGAATGGTCCATCAATATCTAAGGCGATCCTCTCAAATGGGCTACCAACGTAGTATTGCTTGATGGGAGCCTTCCTTTTTCGTTGAGGTCCATTACTCATGACACAGGTGGCACATTTCTTACACCAGTCCTTTACATCATCGAAACTGGTTATCCAGTAAAACCTATACCGAACTCTCTGAATGGTTTTCCTAACACCAAGATGTCCTCCTGATGGACTGTCGTGTAACTGACAAAGTAGTTCAGCTACTCTACTTCTTGGAATGACCAACCATCCACTCATCGTTGACTACAGTTGTTCTTAGTAGTTCACTTTCTTTGGATTCCGCTTTGTTGTAGTGGGAGTACTTTGCTGGACACGTTCTAGGAAGAGAATCAGCATATCTGTGACTTATTCCGGTTTTATGTTCGATCTTAAAGTCGTACTCTTGAAGTCGTTCAATCCATCTGACGATTTGACACTCCGGGTTTTTGAACTGCATTAACCACTTAAGGGCTGCATGACCAGTCCGGATTAAAAATTTCCTTCCGTACAAGTATTGGTAGAAGTGTTCCACGCACTTTACAACTGCCAGGAGTTCTTTTTTGTGACGTAGTAATTTTGTTCAGGTTTCGAGAGCACTTTACTAAAATAACCTAGTACTCTTTCTTTCGTCCTGTTTTTCGCATTTTGGTACAAAAATGTCACGATATTGTCGAAGAAATTCCTTCGTTTTCTTTTTCTCTGATTGATTAAGAGATTGAACAGCAACTGCAATCATCTGCTCAAATTTGTCGTTGGAATTATCAGAAGTTGTTTTCTGACGAATTATGAAAGTTACTGGCACACAAGTTTCGATTCTGGTCCCTTTCTTGATGGTAATTGGGTGATCATTAACGTTTATTAGACGAACTGGAATCTCTTTAGCAGTCGTGACTAACCTCTTTCCGATCAGAATTCCACGTCCAAAATCTTCATTGTGGCTCCAAGGTTCCATCATTACAGGTGTTCCTTTTTCAATAGTTTCTTGAAGCCGTGCTACTATAACGGTTTCACTTCTTCCAGGTACCACCGTATCCTCCTGTACAGCAACTGGCACGGTACTGTCCCCATATGGATGTAGGAATACCTCTTCGGCACCAACTTTAATCACTCTGTCCTTAAAGTCTAACTGGAAACCATGTAAGTTCATTACATCCATTCCA